>JANAVB010040620.1:2800467-3347967 GCA_029216955.1 Iris pallida
TAACTTAAAGTTAGTTATTTCCAGAACTCTATAAATAGAGTTTCAAGTCCTTCCTAGGGGGATCATATACACGCATACAGAGATCAGAGATCATCACCAGAGATCATGAGTCCTTGCCAATGTGTTGCAGCAATCTTCAGAGGCTACCGTCTTCAAAGTTCACATCGTCCAAGGGATAAAGCGATCGTCATTCAAATCGGATTCCTATAGTTGTACTTTCCTAGAATTCTTGTAATCTTCTTTACAAAGTTTGTTGAAATAAAGATCAACTTTTGTTTTTGTAAACAAAATGACGACTCTGCTGGGGACGACTTTCTCCTCCGACGAGGAAGTGACAACTCAATGTGACGTTGTGTCTATCGGAAAGACGCAGAAGACGTTGGTTGTAAAGGTCAACTAGACGGCCTACGAAGCCATGATCAACTCCAGGACCACCCCTCGCACTACCACCACTTCTGCCACGAGCAAAGTACGCCCAGTGTGGGTCCCCAAGACTGCTACGCAGTCTGTTGATTCTGCCACCAAGACTGTTGTGCAGTCTAAAGTCTCTGCTGTTAAGACTGTTGCACAGTCTGTTGTCTCTGCTGTTACACAGTCTGCCTCTACTACTCATGCGCAATCTGCTGTTGCCAGTGCACAAACCACTTCATATGCTACCATATTGAAGTACAAGACTCTTGTTCCTCTGGCGCAGTTGGCTGCAACTTTTCCTGCGCAGTCCACTACTCCAGCAACTAGAGTACAATCCAAACACTCTGGCAACAAGACTCCTGCTGTGCAAGCCAATGTGACTAAGGACAGAAGACATTCTGCCAGAACTCCTCCAGCGCAATCAGCCAGTGCGCCATCAACCCATACGCAAGCTGTGCCTGCGAAATCCAAGAGAGATAGCCCTTTGGCTAATCTCTCCTCTACTCACAGCAAGAGGAAAAGTACTGCTCCTCTCCAACACTCTGTTGCTCCTGCACAATCCACTGGGGGTAGTCTTTTAGCTATTCCTCCTCCTCTCCAAAACAAAGGAAAAGGCCCTTTGGTCTTTTCTCAAACTTCCTCGTCCCATGACTTGGAAGATAACAGAGGGAAACGCTCTTTAGCTAACCCTTCTTTCCAAAACAAAGGAAAAGGCCCCTTGGTCTTTTCTCAGTCTTCCTCGGTTTTTACCGTTGAAGATCAATCTGAATGTGCTCCGGCACCAGTCAGTACAAGAACCCTTTCTCACAAGGATTCTTATTCCCTCCTTGCCAAAGGGAAGTATATTGATCAGAGAGGTATTCTGCCTACTCCGGTAGCAGAGTTCCAAGATCTACCAACTCTCAAGATCTCCCGTTCAAGACAGAGAAAATTGTTGGTGTCTCAGACAGAAACCCATGGGGGTGAGTTTGCTGATCTAAGAACTTATCTCAACAGGCCAACTTCAGTGAAACGCAAACAGCCAATGTCGAAGACCAACCATCATCAGAAGCAAACTTCCAGGATCAAAAATCCAGACACTTCTGCCAATGAAATGAGCACTTCCCTGTACACTCAGGGGACAAAACATTTGAAGAATCGGAACCAAGTTCCGAATGTTATCAAAGAACACATCCCTCGAACTTCTGCTCGTCCCGTTGCTGTTCCTGATCTCCGAGAACACCTCAAGCAAAAATGGGACAACATTTCAACATCCCCAGTGCAACCACTTGGACACCATTGCAATCATAAAGTGGTCATCAAGTGTTGTTGTCAAACGACCAGACGATCTGTCTTCGATCGTCTGAACTTTTCAAACTCTGAACCTATGTCGGAAGATGAAGACGAGGTTTTGTATGCCTCCGTCAACATGACTTCTAGAGATACTGGGGGTAGGAAGTGCTCCAAGCACAGCAAGCCTCGTAAGCCGAGTCAACAGTATTTGGATCTACTCCAAGAATATTCTGAAGGAGTATTCCAACATACCCAATCCCGAAGCTGAGACACAATCGCTCAAAGGAATCTTCAAGATCCTTCTGGTCATCTTCCTCTTTCTCACTCAGGAGATGATTCTTTCTCCGACTATGATACATACAGTGAAAGCTCAGAACAGACAGTGTCCTCCACTGTACCCAGAGAAGTGACAGCTTATGTTGTCAATGAAGACCCAGATGCTTCCAGTTCAGCTAGTCAAGAACAAAGAATAGCTGCATTAGAAGACAAGCTGAAGACCATGGCTAAAATGGTCGCAAGTATGCATTCCATCATTGTGGCCCAGCACACAGTACCACCGACCGTACCTTCTGCAAATCCTGAAATCATAGCATCGTCGGTGCCTGTCTATGCAGGGCTGGGGGTAGCATCTCTTCTAGTACCTCCTATACAAATCCAACCTACACCCAGTCAATTAGGTGCTGGGGGTAGTGCCTATCACGCTGTTCCTCCCCCTAATACTGTGATTCAGCCTGCTCCTTCTACATCAGTGGAAGATGCCAATGAAGCTGTCAAGCTCCTATGCACTCAGTTCGAGGATTTCAAAGAAAAGGACAACTTGCAGAGGTTGGGGATCAAGCAACCCTACCCAGTTGAATGGAAAGAAGTCCCATTCCATCCGAAGTACAAGATCACAACCATCTCGCTGTTTGATGGCAGCACTTCTCCCAGTCAGTTCATTAACCACTTTGAGGTTATGACTGTCCAACTTCAACCAAATGATGCTCTCCTTACCAGAGTATTCGTCGGTTGTTTAGCCGACGTAGCATACGATTGGTACAGAAGCTTGCCCGATGGTTGTATCACCTCCTTCTCTGGCTTAAAGCAAATCTTCTTAGAATGATTCTATGAGGGGATCAACGACATGACTATGTCGGCCCTCAATAAAATCAAACAAAGGCACAATGAAACTGCTGAAAGTTTTATTAAAAGATTCCGTCGGAAAGCCTTAAAAATGCCTCCTGGAACTCTGGCTGCTGTCACCATAGACACCTGCAAGGCAAATCTATTGCCTATCATCAGCATGTGGACGGGGTCTACTCAGTTCCAAGACTGGCCATCTTTTATTGTCAACGCTAAAGCAGCTGAAGTTAGCACTGATAAATTCAAGCAGCTAGGGGTACAAATATCTAACCCCGACCGGGATGAACACCAGACAAAAGGTGGTGGCAATCGCCAGAACAACCGCAAGGGAAAAGAAACTTTGAATATCAATTTGAACAAGAACAAAGAATCTCTGGCGGTCAACGTAGTATCCCTACGTCAACTTCTACCTCTTTAGCACCTCTACCAAGAGAACCTCGTCCGAAAGTAGAGTACTCTTTTGACGAGAATGACACAGTAAGCATCTTTGATTGCTTAATCAAAAGCAATATGCTCCAGCTCCCAGATCCCAAGAAGCCTAATAAAGTCGGTAAGACTGATCATCCTAAGTACTGTGTTTATCACAGGTTCATTGGGCATCTAACTCGAGCATGTTATGTGCTCAAAGATAAAATTCAAGAGCTGGTCAATGCTGGTGTTGTCACTCTGCAGCAAGACGAAAAGACTGTTACTGCAAATATGGTCTCAGTTCAATTCGGTGACTTTCCGCCCCAGATGGTACAACATAGTGTCATTCCTATCCCCAAAGCTATTCTTGAGATCGAGAATCTCCCTCCTCCACGAAGTGAAGGTCTCGTCCCTTTGTCTCTTGACAATGGCGATTTTATGTGGATCCACCCTGATCTTGCCTCGGAGTTCGAACTTCCCTCTTCCTCCAAGAAGAAAGACCGGTCCAAGGGTAAGACAAAGACTTGCAATATGGTGTCTTTTGACCCCATAGTTGATGAAAAAATCCTGCTGGGCACCAGATCAGGGAAAGCCTACCTAAAGGATTACCCCGACGCTCAAGAGAATCCTGCTTCTGCTTCTGAGCCTGCTCTAGCGCAGCCTGCTTCTACTGAGGATATTCCTACTGCATCCTCACCGGTTATAGAGTCTACTCCTCCCAAGCCGACGGTCGCTGACAAAGGCAAACATCAAGTCCGCTTCGACAAATCTTTGAAGAAGTTATCTCCTTCTGGACTTGAAAAGCCTTACAACTTTGATATCTTGGCTCAACTAGCCAATACACCGGCCCGGCTGTCCATCTTCGAGCTCTTACGCCTTTCCAAAGAGACTCGGGAAACTCTGAGTGAGGCTCTCATGCAAGCAGAAACCTATTTAGCCCTTCTGAAGAAGCCGAAAGCAGAGCCAGTCTCTTGCCTCCATTGTCACAATGTGCTGGAGTTAATTCCAAATATAACTTTCACACAGGATGACATGCTGATGGAAGACAACAGGCACGACCGTCCTCTCTACAATAGAGGATATGTCGACTCGATAAAAGTCGATCGTATTCTGATAGATCCTGGATCTGCTCTCAGCATTATGCCAAAGACAATGTTGGATGCGCTGAAGATCGCAGTGCATAGTCTTTCTAGTACAATCACCACCATTCTCGGGTTCAACCAGGAAAGGAGTGAGCCTCTGGGCAAGATTTGCCTAAAACTCCAAATAGGCAATCTTCTCACAAAGGTTACCTTCTACATCATTGACAATCATGGTTGTTCTTATAATGCTCTGTTGGGAAGACCATTCTCGCATGAACATAACATTGTTCCTTCGACTCTCCATCAATGTTTCAAATATGTCGATGACAATGGAGAAGTGCAAAAGGAGGTTGCTGATCTCTATCCTTTCAAAGGCGTCGAAGCATACTACAATGATGCCCGTATGTATAAGGATGAATTCATGAAGGTTTTCCTGTCTCTGGACACTGAAGAAGGGCAAGAAACAGTGCCCAATGATACCCTTATCATTCCTGTCAAAGGGCGTGTTTCTCGTCCTCAGTCTTCCAAGCCACTGGCTATTCACTTGCCAGTCCAGAAGCAATCGACTGATGATGATCATGATCAAAGGGAGCTCACTTCTTCTGAGCCGCTTGTTATTGACTTACGTCGTAACAAGGAAAAAATGCAGCTCACCTCTTCTAAGCCACTTGTTATTGATTTATCTTATAACAAGGAAAAAAGGGAGCTCACCTCCTCTGAGCCGCTTGTTATCGACCTTCGTCGTAACAAAGCCAATCCTCCTCCACGTTCTTCTTTTTCCCCTCTTGTAATCAGTCTGACCAAGCCTGCTAAGGCTAAAGGTCCTGCTGTAAATACGGATGTACAAATTAATGAAAAAGCATCTACTTTCCAGTATATTGATGTCATTTATCATGCTAAGTGCTATTTGGATATGTTAAATAGCTATCAGTTATTTACAATGGAAGTTGTACGGTCTCTTCAAACAGAGGTCTCACTCGAACTTCCAAAAGATTCATATCGTATTGTTCCCACTCGTAAGAAAGATGAGAGTCCAATACTTTTTAGTAAAGGACCGGAACAACACTTCAGCTATACGGATGATAGCAAAAGTAATGATACGGGGCATCTTCAACTCCGTCGTTACAGTCAACAATCAAAAGACATCATCCGAAAGATGGGTTATGATTTCAAGAGTGGCCTCAACTACGGTAAGGGTAGAAGAACTCCTATCCGTACGGCTGTTCCAAAAGGAAAGTGAGAGATGTACTACAGCAAGACTAAAAGAGGTCTCGGATATGCTTCTCCTCCAGTATTATCCCCAGCAACTTCTGAATTCGAGAGCGAAGAGCGCTCTAACTCTTCTGATTCCAGATCATGGAATTCTGACACCAGCATCGGTCAAGTCCATCGGCTGACTGTATCTTCTAACATGGTCTCCGTCGAACTTCCAGAAAGCTATGACGAGGATATTGAAGAAAATCCTGAAACAGATCCTTGGGCTCAACGAATGGATACCCAATGGGAACTCCGATTCGAACAAAGGGAACCTCCTACCGAAGATCAATTAGTTCAAATTGATGTAGGAGAGCGGATCACCTCGTCCAATATTCATCAGCAAGAACCTCCCAGAGGCGAATAAACAAGAATTAATTCTTTTGATTAAAGAATACATAGATGTCTTTGCCTGGAGCTATGAAGATATGCCAGGACTAGATCCCAAAGTAGCTACTCATAAACTGAACATCTTGCCGAATGCAAAACCGATCAAACAATAACAACGGCGCTTTAAGCCAGAAATGATGGACGCAATCGACGATGAAGTCAAGAAGCTTGTTGCTTGCGGCTTTATCAGAGAAGAGCAGCATCCTGATTGGGTAGCTAATGTTGTCCCAGTTCTAAAGAAAACTGGCAAAGTTTGAGTGTGCATCGACTTTCGGGATCTTAATGAAGCCTGTCCAAAAGATGAATTTCCTTTTCCTATCACGGATGTCATGATCGACAACACCTGTGGGTTCGAAAGAATATCTTTTATGGACGGATTCTCCAGATACAATCAGATTCGGATGAATCCTGAAGACGAAAAATATACTTTTTTCCGCACTCCTCGCGGGGTCTACTGCTATACTGTCATGCCATTTGGTCTCAAGAACGCGGGTGCAACTTACCAAAGAGCCATGAGTACCATATTTCGAGATCATCTGTACAAGACTGTCGAATGCTATGTCGACGATATTGCTGTCAAAAGTCGTCTAAAGGAAGATCACATCCAAGACTTGAGAACTATCTTCAATCTCATGAGCCAACATCAACTCAAAATGAATCCCACCAAGTCATTCTTGGGTGTCTCTAGTGGCAAATTTCTTGGCTTCGTCATTACCTCTAAGGGTATACACGTGGATCCTGAGAAGATCAAAGCCATTCAAGAGATGCGTCCTCCACGCAACCTAAAAGAGCTACGAGGATTCCAAGGTCGACTTGCGTATATTAGGAGATTCATTTCGAATCTGTCTGGACGCTGCAGACCATTTACTCAACTAATGAAGAAGGGTGTATCTTTCGTTTAGACCGAAGAATGTCAACGAGCATTTGATGATATCAAACGATATCTCATGAACCCACCAGTCTTGGTACCATCGATCTCTGGCATACCATTCTTAATGTATGTCCGTGCTATGGACCATTCATTGGGTGCTTTACTTGCCCAAAAGAACAAAGAAGGTCATGAACAAGCTATCTATTATCTCAGTCGTACTATGATTGGTGCTGAACACCGTTATAGTCCGGTCGAAAAAGAATGCCTAGCTCTTATGTTTGTTGTTCAAAAGACTAGGCATTACATCATTGGCCAAACTATTCATGTTATATTCCGAGTTAATCCTCTTCGGGTACTGATGAAAAAGCCTAGAACACTCAATTCTCGGCTAGCTACATGGGCCATTCTACTAGCCCAATATGACATGGTATATGTTCCTAAAAGTCTGTCAAAGGTCAAGCACTGGCGGATTTCTTAGCAGCTCATCCTGTTCCAGAGACATCCAAACTCTATGATGAAATTCCAGATGAAACTTTAGAGTCTAATACAATCTCCGAAGAATTTCCTACTTGGCGTCTATTCTTTGACGGTGCATCCAGGATTGGACCCAATGGTGCCATTGTCGCAAGAGTTGGAGTTGTCTTTGTTTCTCCAGACGGGTCAACTATTCAAAGAGCATACTCCCTAGATGAACCTTGCTCCAACAACGTGGCAGAATACAATGCTCTACTCATCGGCCTTCAGCTAGCCAAACAAGTGGACGTCGAATATCTTGAAGTCTATGGTGACTCTAAACTGGTTGTTAACCAGGTTAAGGGAACCTATGAAGTTCGCCATCAAGATCGAGTACCTTACTTTGAAGCGGCAATCAACATGGCTACGTCATTCAAAGCCTTCTTTATCGAATATATACGTCGAG
This sequence comes from Iris pallida, assembly GCA_029216955.1. Taxonomy (NCBI): domain Eukaryota; kingdom Viridiplantae; phylum Streptophyta; class Magnoliopsida; order Asparagales; family Iridaceae; genus Iris; species Iris pallida. Next base: position 2,808,197 of record JANAVB010040620.1, read on the forward strand.
CTTGCAATATTGAAGCAGACGCTTTGGCCAATCTTGCAGCAGTCTTAGCCATCCCTATCAAAAGACAGCAGGTGGTGGTCATCTCTAATCGGGAATTGTTTTGCATCGAAAACAATCATAATATTGAATTCAGTAATCTTATTGAAGTCAATGTTATCAATGAAGATTTGAGAGCTCATTTCATCGACTTTGTGGTCCATGACATACTCCCTGAAGATCCCAAGGAGGCTACGAGTATTCGTCGGCGGTCTCTACGATTCTACTACAATCAGACCACCAAGTCTCTCTACCGGCGAACTTATGACGACCTGCTCTTATGCTGTCTTGCTGGTGATGAAGCGAAGCAAGTATTACGTGAAGCTCATGACGGTGTCTGTGGAGCACATCAACTCGGTCCTAAACTACAGGATCGCATCCGACGCATGGGTTACTATTGGCCTTCTATGGTGTCTGATGCCATCGAATATGCAAGGAAGTGTCGAGCTTGTCAGATCCATGTAGATTTCATTCATCAACCATCAGAATTCCTTCATCCGACTATTGCTTCCTGGCTTTTCGAAGCTTGGGGCATGGACATCATTGGTCCCATCAATCCTCATTCTTCTAGAGGACATCGGTTCATACTGGCAATAACCGATTACTAATCCAAATGGGCCGAAGCTATACCATTGGTTGAAGTCAAGACCAACAGTGTCATCAACTTCGTCAAACACCATGTCATCTATCGATTTGGTGTACCTCGACGAATCATTCATGATAACGGACCTCAGTTTATCAGCCAAAAGTTCACAAGATTCTGTGACGATCATCGGATTGACAATGTCGCGTCGACAGCCTACAATCCTGCTGCTAACGGCTTAGCTGAAGCTTTTAACAAGACTATTATCAAACTCCTCAAGAAGTTTGTGTCTACTAATAAACAAAATTGGAGTAAAAAGCTTGGAGAATGTCTATGGGCCTACCGCACTACGGTCCGTAACCCTATAGGCTGTACACCCTTCTCTTTGGTGTACGGCTGTGAAGCACTTCTACCTTTAGAGCTCTAAATTCCGTCCTTGAGGATTGCTATTGCCAACGAACTCACGACAGAGAACAACGATCTTCTCCGACTTCAAGAATTAGAAGCGCTCGATGAGAAGCGGTTAATGGCTCAACAGCATATTGAGTTATACCAAGCCCGCATCTCAAAGACTTTCAACCGCAAAGTTAAGATCAGAGCCTTTCAGAAAGGAGAGCTCGTTTTAACCATCAGACGTCCTATGACTATGACTTACTCAATGAAAGGCAAGTTCGATGCGAAGTGGGAAGGTCCATATATTGTGAGCAAAGTCTTCTCAAATGGAGCCTATCAACTCACAGAACTAGACGGTCGAGTTGCAATGATGCCCATCAATGGCAAATTCCTCAAGAAATATTATGTATAAATGTAACAGACATTGATTATAATTATCAGACAAGTTCATAAATAAAATTCAGTTTTATTTCATCTTGAATGATAGTACATAATATCAAGGAAGTTCACTATCATCCTTCTCAAAATTGGGACGCAGGCCACTGCCGTCTTTATCAAAGACATGATCAGCAAAAGAGTCAAGAATATTCTTGCTGGAACCCACCAGAAACTTGCAAACAACCATTCTTATAGCTTCTTCTTCTTCAGTCTTCCTTGGTTCGAGAAGGAAGTCCAAGATGTCCTTTGGCGGTTTGGGGAAAGATGAACCTTCGCCCGCTGCCATCTGCTTTGGTTGAGCCGGTTCAACTGGATGTTCTTCAATACCTGCTTCCACCTTCGAGGCGACCTCAGCCTTCCTGGATGCATCTTCAGACGACATGTTGAAAAGTGAAAGTGACCATCTCATCTGATTTTCTGTTTTATTTATAGACAGTGCGTTGTAAGACTATGAAGCGATACATTCATCTGACGGTTCACCCGTTTATCACCCGACGGTTCATCCGTTTATCATATTCATTTGACGGTTCACCCGTTCACATATTCATACGACGGTTCATCCGTTCATTTAATTTATTTGACGGTTCATCCGTTCACACATTCATCTGACGGTTCACCCGTTCATCATCCGACGGTTTACCCGTTCATCCGACGGTTTACCCGTTCATTACATTCATCCGACGATTCATTTCGTTCATTTGTTTTGACGAATCATCCAGTTCGTTCTTATCAGCAACTTGTCATCTTTGATTAAGTTGTCTATTGAAATAATGATATCCAATAAATTATATTTGCCACGTCCATATTACCTCTGAGCAGATATAATTGAATATGATTATTTTCCAGAATCAAGAAATATATCATGTCCTGTACCTCTGAATATATTTTCTATCGCTATTATTTATATCTGAATAAGATATACAACAAATAATAGAGCCACAAAAATATCTTTTTTATTGATCAAATATGAAAGACGTTACAAAGACACATATCATGAAAAAAACAAAAAGATACAAAAGATCTTTCTACTCAGCCGGTGGTGTCATTAAATTGGTTATCTGCTGCTTCAAGATTTGTAGCCGCTCCTCACGAGATTCCATCACTCGTTTTCTAGCTTCTTCCATCCCAGATTTATCATCGAAGGTTGGTAGGGTTACTAGTCTGCGAGTAACTTCGGCTTGGTGAGCTACAGCATATTCATCTCTTTCTCGAGTCAGAACACCAAGTTGTTGAATTGCAGCTTGATGTTGGGTAGCTTCATCTTCCAGAGTTAATTGAGCAAGTCTCAATTCTTCCTGAAGACGGGCAATTACCGCTTGCTATTCAACAACTCTTCTTTCTTTTTCTTCAACAATAGATGACACTATTTCTACCTTGGAATTGTACTCAGCGGACTTGGCAGTAAAAGTATCCAAGAGAATTTGGAAGTTAACTTTCTCAACCGCGGCCTCTTGAGACATCCGTTCAAATTCAGCTTTCACCAAAGGCTCTACCTCTCCTTTTCTTAGCTCTTTATAGCTCTTAACTAAAGTCTCCAGCTCATCTAATATATGATCAAGGAAAGTAGCCTGAGCCTCATCCCCTTGGCTGCAGATGGCATTAATCAAGTAAGAGGTTGGACCTCTAACTATAGAAAAAGGAGCCTCTTTCTTCTCTAACACCCTATCTATTAAGGGTCCCAAAGAGTTAAAGAAGAAGTTGGTGAAAGAGCTGATGACAAATTGATTGGTGGCCAAAGCCCCAGGAGTAGCAGCGACTCCTGATGATGAAGCAGTAGGACGTTCAGCCACTTGGACGGGAGGCTCTTTAAATAAAGGAGCTAAAGTCGAGCTGGTTGTTCCTCCCAGTTGTTCCCCTGCAAAAACAGATAAACTTTATCATTTTGTCTATCATTTTCACATATTGAAAAGATCAAAAGTGAAAGCAGTCTTACCATGGCTTCGTTCAATGATGATTCGGTCATCTGCTGGCCCAGGTTCCAATCTAGCAGAAGTAGCCTCAGACATTAATGCCTGGCTACTGCCTGCCTCAGAGCCACCTGACAAATGACGACTGCTGCTAGCTATCGTCATTACAGGTACTATATCCGTGCACACTGGAGGTGCTGGAGAAGATTCGATTTCTGCATAGATCAAAGATACAGATGTCAGCTAATCTATGAAAAGAAGATTGACGATTTCATTTTATACCTTTGTGATCAACAGTAGGAGTTTCCTCAAGGGCCACTTCCTCATTTACAATCTTTTCGGGAGATACCTGCACCTCAATATCCTTTTTAGGATCTAGGGTGTCATCAGCTGCTTTGGAAGATATATGGACTTCAATGTCCTCTTCAGGGTTCTGTGTATCATCAACAGCCTCTGATGATGTACTCTCCTCACTTTTACTATCCTCAGGAGCTTCTTCGCTGGCAGTTGCAGCGGCATGATCAACATCTTCTTGATAACCGAAGTCACAATCATTTAATGCCTCGATCATTAGACGATCCTCCTCTTCGCGGACTGCTCCTGGTGTGACAAAAAGCTGAGTCGTTTCTACCGCTGGCGGAGGAGATCGTGGAACTTCATCTTCCCTAGGCTCTGCAGCCTCATCTCTTTGTTCAGCATCTTTCATAGGCTCTGCAGCCTCATCTCTCTGTGCAGCCTCCTCTCTCTGTTCAGTCTCCTCTCTCCGCTCTGGACTAGGTTCAGAGGCAGGAGTAGGAGATGACATAGTAATCCCAGCAGCAGCATTCACCACCACCGAGGACGGGATCACCTTCTTTCTCTTTCTAATAGCCTGCTTCTTTCTATGAAGAGGCCTTTCTGGGCTCTCCACATCCACTACATCAACCGTCTTTTGAATAGAAGTCGGCGTGGTTGCCTCTTCTCGTTGAATTGACTCGGCCAGCTGCCGAGATTGTGATCTAGTAGTAACTTTCTCTGGTTGATACAGAATAAGTTTCTTCTTTACAGTTGGGGAAGAAGGTTCATCAATTCTTCTTTTCCTCTCTCGGGTCAGAGATTTAACAACTTTCAGAGAAATTCTCAGTGGTTGATTTACTTCCTCAGGGAAATTTGCTTCCCTGGAAGCTTCCAATGGATCATCTATCGGTTCATGTTGTTCATCATTCGCTGGAGCTAGTGTAGCAGTGGCTCCTTTCTTCAGACGCGTCGCTGTTGCGAAGCTATCCACCAGACTGAAATTCTCAGCAAAAGTGTTGGCAGCTGTGTAGAACAATGAATATATGTATAGCATTCTAGGGCCATTATCATTCTTGTTTGGCATCGAGAACACAGTCCTAGTGTCTCGAGCATTATAGTAGGCCCATGCTCTGGCACCGTCAATCAGGTACCCCTTTCCTTGTAGGCAAGTTATTGCGTTGCCCACATGGAACTGGTCATAACCAATTTGACGAGTGAAGCGACTCGGCAGATATGTTTCCAGATAGCACTCCACCTCAAATCTGTATACCAAATGCGATGGTCTGATCGCCTTCAGCCATTCAAAAGCTGCTCGACCAAGCGGTTGCCTCCCAAGGTCAACCATATTTGTTGCCATAAATTTGTAACCAACTGGAGGGGCAAAGCTATAAAAATTCCATCCCTTGCCAAGGTTCAGGGCACGTCTGCAGTCCTTCAGACTAACGTACACCCACTTGCTTCAGGAGAATCTCCACAGAAAGCTGTCGCCAACTGCTCCCATGTCGGGATTCATCAGAGATGGATGATGCAGAAGCAACCACCCGAATAGATAGGTGTAGGGCAACTCCAGTCTAGGGAAGTTCCCTTTCTCACCCCTCCATTTGATCATGGAGTCGACATACAGACGAAGACCTGCATTTATTCTACAAGTCATCGCTGATAGCAAATCCATCCGGTAGCCGAAGACTAACCGGACGGCAGCGAAGAGTACGCCGTGGTGGAAGCGGTCCACGGTACTTGCTCCAGGCACGACGAATCGACAGAGCCAGTATGTCAAAAATCTTGCCAGCTGGGCTTCTTTAGACATGGTCATGTAGCCCATTCTTATAATGCTCTTAATAAAATCTCCGGGCTTGAGCGGAGGGTATTGGTGTTCATCAGTAACTCTGATAACCATTCTCTTATTCTCTTCCATCAGTTTTATTACTTCACTGTGGCTGAGAGATTGAAAGAAAGTTGGGTTGCAGGAGTCATGATCCTTGGTCTTTTTCTCAACGATATGATTAAGAAAAAGATAAGGTAACCATTTGGAGGAATAACATGTGCTGGAAGAGCCGCTCTTATAATGCAGGGAGTATATATTATAATGGCACAGTAATTTGTTGAAAACTGCTACCATCTCTGCATTTTCCCGACGTAGTCTCTCTAACTCGTCGTTTGTGGGAACATACTCCTTATAAGGGCAGTCTCCCGTTGGTAGGCATGAGATATACTTCATCTCATGGAGGGCCAATCCCATCTCCCCGCAGGGCGTCATGAACGTCCCTGTCCTATAGTTATACCTCTCTGCCAGGGCCAAAAACCGATGAGGGTTTGGGTGGAAGCCATATACGGTAGCATATACCGTATTGTAAAGATCGATCTATTTAAGTTGATCTTCAAACTGAGCCAATGCCCAGTTGGCTATGCAGTTCCACCTCTTGTTCTCCGGGTTCACCAAACCGGTCAGCCGGATATCTTGATCCGGGTATCTGCCTTCCGCCTTTACATACTCATTAGCGAAGATTGGTGTTCTCACATGCAGCAACAAAGACAAGTTTTCTGGAGGATACAGCCTGGCTTCAACCCTCTGAGTAAAGTGCTGTGTCGCTCAGAAGAGCTATAGAACATGTCCATATTGTTCAGGCCTTTCTTGACACAAATTTTTCCTGTCCGTGCATGTTGAAGGGGAGTAATGTCCTAGTCCATCCTCCTGGGATGGCTTGCATGAGCATATCGTGCTAGAGGGAGGCAACTAGCTATATCTGGTAACTGGATCAGTTTTTCCTTCCTTTGGAAAGTTCTCGACTCAACTCAGGGTCTTGGCTGAGAACTTTTGTCAATGGCTTCGCCGAATAGGAACATAGGTTTCTTGTGGGTGATGGCATCAGCAAACTGCAAGGGCTGTCCATTCATCAAACTTAACAAAGTCTCATTATCCTGAGCTATCAGGATAGCTTGGTGAGAGAATAGAAGGGCATATTGTTGGAAGAGCACATGGGATAAGTCTTCTTTGATTCCGGCTCAGCTAAAGTCCCTGCAAATATTTTATAATTAGGGTCCTCTCTGATGTTAACTGCATCAAACAGAAAAAACAGAATTCAGTACAAGTAAAATCAAAGATTCTGTCAGCAGATTGCGCAAGCATCAGATTGTACAAGCATCAGATTGCGCAACCATCTGATTGCGTAACAATAGCTTCTATCCAGTGGCGCCAACTCATCTACTTGCGCAAGCCATCAGATTGTACTGAAATAACTTGCGCAAAGTATCAGTTTGCACTGGATAGCCTTGCACAAATCAGCAGACTGCGCTGACTTTTGCCAGCACGTTCTAACCGATTGCGCAAGAAAATAATCTTCATAAATATAAAGATTATTGGTTTTGTGCAACTAAAACCCTAAACAAGGCGGCGCAACATAACCAAATCTCTAAAAAGATATCGGTTTGAACGTGCAGCAATGGCGAAGAACCCTAAAAAGGGTTTTCGATCAGACGTCTACCTTGCAGAGCTGGATGTGCCACTTCGTGTTGAAAAGAGCGCGACGTAGCACGAGTCGAGGACTCGGCGGGGGCCTTCCCTTTCTTGGCGGCGGATCGCTTTGGGGCCAGAGAGATCGACGGGAAGAAAGAGAAGAATCATGAAAGCTCAAGAAGTTTTCTCTTTTGAAAATTCGAAAGCAAGTAAAGAATGACTGTGAGAGAACGGAGAACTATTTATAGTTTTTCAGAATAAACAGACTCCTAAGATTGTGCCGGATAAACAGGAGCTACTTCCTTCGATTGCGCAGACAGGTCATCATATGAGCAACTTGATTTTCAAATCAAAATTCAAAGTATTTCGAAGCTTTGACTATTTTTAAACTTCGAAAACTTTGAAGGGGGTCTTGTAGGTCCTAAAAATCAAGTTGCACCCATCAACAAAGTCATGAAAATCAAATTAAACATCCTTTAAGTGAACTGCGCAGAAGACAAATTACGCAACCAATCGATGGCATAGGCTGAAGTGCGCACACATCCAAGTGCGCATGCTGACATGGCCTCGTCATCATTACCTGACAGAGAATCAGATCTTCTGACAGCTGACAGCACGGAGAATGAGGAAACTGTTCGTTTATCGTGCAGCATAGCGCTCGAGGACAGCTGTACATGCAGCGCAATCTGTCTGCAGCACAGTCCATCTCAGCGCAGTCCATCTCAGCACGGTCCAACCCAGCGCAATTCGAAGCCAGCGCAATTCAAGTGGTACACTTCATTAACTGACAAAGTACACGTGGCCTTCATTCCATCAATGACTCATTACGTGGTAACCGTCTGTACACGATCATGCACATTTCAATCAAATAATGCCATGTGTCCAATACAGTTGGCCCACGATCAAGTAACTGCCAGCGCAATCTGACACCTGCGTTGTCTAATGCAGCGCAATCCAACTTGCGCAGTCCAGAATAACTGAAAGTTAGTTATTTCCAGAACTCTATAAATTGAGTTTCAAGTCCTACCTAGGGGGATCATATACACGCATACAGAGGTCAGAGATCATCACCAGAGATCAGGAATCCTTGTCAAAGTGCTGCTGCAATCTTCAGAGGCTACCGTCTTTAAAGTTCACATCGTCCAAGGGATAAAGCGATCGTCATTCAGATCGGATTCCTATAGTTGTACTTTCCCAGAATTCTTGTAATCTTCTTTACAAAGTTTGTTGAAATAAAGATCAACTTTTATTTTTGTAAACAGTAATCAAGGAGGATTCGAAAAGGTTGGAAGTCAAAGGAGGTAATAATTATGGATGAGATACTATTCCTATTCCTATATGCAGGCTTGTTGGGTACAGTCATGTAACCTAACAATACTTTCTGACCTGCATGGGCCACCACAAAAACATGTAACGCCCCAGTCCCAAAATACTTAGGACCAAGTACGTAGACATGCCAGCTGCATATATACGACGAATACTCCAATATATGGAATCTTCGCATATATACATAAGTTGTAATAATATAAATCACAGGCCAGAAATTATAAGACTATATATCATCCACAGCACACACAGAAGATATAAGAAGTCCAAATAGAATAAATAAGTGAGTCAAAAGATAGCCGGGTGGACATGCCCACACCAAACAGCTATGAAAAAATCTCAAATAAAGTAGATGTCCACTGTGAGTCTCAAAGAATAACATAAAACTAGATATCAGCGGGAGATGCCTCGTCATCAAGGTATGAAAGGTCCAGTGCCGATCCATGCTCCTGCGGGAAATCATATATACCTGGAGAGATCACCAGGTCCTCAGAGGGACATAACAAGATACAGGAAGAACATGCCATATGAACTGGATATAAATGCACCATAAAGTAAAGATAAAAGTAAGGTGTCCAAACCATAACATGGCTCAATATCCCATCATTGAAACAGGGGGCTACCCTTACAACCAAACAACGACAAGGGGTAACACCCTATTCCGCGATGTGACATTTTCCCATGCCATGACTGGAACATGAAATTGACTAAGTCTTCTAACCTTTCTAGTAGGCAATTCAGAAGACATCTTAATGTATGGACAAGTAAAGGATGACTCCTCCAGGAGAAGGTAACAACTCACAACACGCACACGTCAAGTACCAATGCTATCAGCCGGCATAAATCGAGGCTAGCGGCCCACGTGACCCATCAGTCCATATAGCTCGAGGCTAGTGACCGTCGCGACACGACTACCATAGTACGTAGTTACTATGGCCTTTAGAATTGGGTAGCCCATACATTTAACAGTCTTTTCCCTCCCAAGGTTGCTAACATAAGGTAGTCCGCTAAGGCTAGGTTCACATGCATTTTAAAAGATAAGGAAAGAAAAATAACTGAAAGTAAACAAAGAATCTATGAAAAGCAAGTCATGGATCCAATTGAAAGAAACAGACAATAATTATATAGCAAATAAATAAATAAAGATGCATCTAATTATAAACAGTAAATAAGGAAAGGTATCTTTCCTGAGGGTGGTGCAAGAAGAAGCAAAATCCAACAATCAGAATCGTCCGCACGAAAGTCAAAATCCACAAGAAGCTCCGTACGCTGAAACAAACATCATGAACATGTTTGGTATAAAAGATATGTCTAGAAAATGTCTGTCCAAAAGTCCAATTCTGGAACAGGGGCAAAGTCATAATTTTGGGTTAAAATGATGTCCGCCGTTGGACCCCTTTTGCACCAAAACACGTGCCAATGTCTACGATCTCTATAGTCATCAAACTATATGTCTACAGATCTGGTTTGAGAAGATGAACCCAATGGTATGTCCAATTTTGGATTCCAGTAAATCATGCACAATTTTGCCCATTGGACCGGTCGCATGCCCGTCAAATTAGCGTTCCTATCAAACTTTTCAGAATCATACCAGACTTGGCATACAAGACCAAAATTTCGATTCGATCTAGCTAGAAAAAGTTTTGCCTCGATATGACGAATGTACACAAAGTTAGGGTCAAGTTTGTAAAAGGTTGATATGGGGTATCTCGACGGATACGCACTGATTTCGTCGCACACACGCAACAAAATCAAGTCCCATCAGTTCCCATACGTCAGCAACATCCATACGCACCTTTCCATGAGTATAGTGTGTGACTACGTCACCTAGTTTGTCGGGGCGCACGCAGTACCGGAGAAGGTTTCTAATTTCATTGGTTTTTAAAAATCGTTTTTCTCGAACTTTGGATTCCAAAATAATTGCATATTGTGCATGAGAAATTAAACCGCAAAAAGTGAGTTAAAGAGCTACATCTGATCTAGAAATATGTTCAGGAAGTTTTCAAAAATTGCTACTAGGTTGTTAGAATCCTCTCAGATCATGGGGGTCTAGACTGTTTTTATATTATGTTTTTAGTAGTTTTTCGACCACTTTATATCAATTTCTCGGACAGATGGGTTCGATATAACCAAACCTAATAACTAGGATTTCGAGGGGGTCATGTAGGCTCTCGCTAGGAGTCGATAAAATAAAAAATAATCGAGTACGATTGAAGAAAAGCGGGAAAGAAATAGGTGTACCTGCTGTGTTCTGAAAACAGAACCTCCTATGTTTCTCGTCGAACTCCGACCTTGCTGGCGGTGCTGCGGCGGCGCTCCTGTCACGCCCAGATCCGGGAAATCGCTCGTCCTCGCTAGATTTCACCCGAATCATCGTCCTCGCTGGGGCGTGATGCCGCACGAGCCTGGAGTTGCGCTCGTGCAAGGCAAGATAACAGGTTCACATAGAACTATCTCAATTTGATAACATAAGCAGCGGAAGGAAAACAGAGTATACAACAAGAATCTCTTTTTATTCATAAAGAACTGAAGGTTACAAATGCTCTGAATAGCCCAACTTAATATGCCAATTGGCTACAACGCTCATAATCTCTCTAGCTCATAAAGGAGTACATTGTTCCATATATTATGCCTCTTTATAGCCACCAAGTTGTCTTCGGCCTTCGTGTCGCAAGTCCGAACGCCCATGCGGTGCTTCTCTTGAACGCCAAGGACTCCATGCCTCGGCATGTCCAAGCCAAGCTCCGCCCCGAGCCGATCATAACCTGATCCTACACATAAACTAGTGGAGGATTAGTGCTTTCGTCCTCGCTTCGCACTGATCAAGACCCGCTCGCACCCAAACCAAACACTAAATATCTTTAGTAAAATATGCATCTTAATTTGTGATCTTTCTATTTAGCCTTAGGGTCAGTTTCATGGCAATACTCAATATAGAAACTTATATGATTGTGTCCCATATCGTGTTCCTGCAGCAGATACAGTTAGACATAATCTGAAACATAACCTAGTAAATCGTGCTCATCCCGTCCCATTTTCCTTAGCCTGCAGTGGTTAGAACTTAACATAAGCAAACATACGAATCACGAAACCGACAAATCATAAACTTAGACAATACATAAGGGTCGCAGGCCCTGCGCCTGCACCCAATTATCATCTCAGCCTACCGGCCCTATCTATATGAAGGTCATGGTGTTTCGCACCGTAATAGTCTTGGCATCTCTTATGTGTAAGCCTACGATCGCTTCGATACGGGTTGCTAGCCCAATATCCGAAGGATCCCAAACTTACGGATATCATAGCTTATCACAGCACTGGATGGTCGCAATCCGTCCGAATGATGTGCACCATAAATACGACACATAATTCCCTCCTAGGCCGAACGGTCCCGGCGCCCCGACGTAACCGTTCGAGGGAAGCCGCACCCGTGCACGGGCCATCCGAGTCCATTGACCATGCACTACGTACCATAGTATACAAGTCATACCGTTTCAGCCAATCCTTCGTTCCATAAACATAGTCTCGCACATAAACATGTTCGTATCTCATAAACATAATCCACCATCCATATGGGGAGCTCCGTTGGCGTTATGCTACAACACATCCATATTGATGCACGATGCCCAACAGCTTAGTCATCTCGTACTCATATTCACGCGTCCCGTTCATAATGTTATTCGCATAGCCTACCTCCGTATTTACTTAGTCATTTCCTAGCTTCCGTGCGTGAGGGCACGCTCAATGCCGTAATCAATGTTCTACGCCTAGTGTTCAATGTTCTCGGAGCCGTGTACATGATGTACATCTCGATATTGTCTTTCAATGTTCTACCATCATGCCCTACCGTGACCCGTGCACTTGATGCACATCGCTTTAATTGTTCGATTGTTCAATGTTCTATCTTAGTGTTCGACACATACTTGGACCTTTTGTCGTCGAGCTCCGCTCGCTAACTCGATAACATCTTACGCATAGCATAACATATTTTGTTAGACGTGAAGGAATAGGGAGAGAGAGTCAAGAACTCGCCCACCTTAAGTCGATACGCCTTGTCATTTCGCCGATTGAAGCGTCTCGCTTCCATAACTCGATCGCATAGCTAGCTCCCGGACTTAGCCAATCCCTTGAACTACTCGGTTGATTTGGCCTATCGTGCCCATGCCACAATCCGTTGCAAGGCCACAATTTGGTTTCACGGATACTTCACTGCATAAGGCAAAATGTCGACCTCTTATCGTCCAGCATAAAAGCATAGCCTGCACACCAGATCAACTAACATTAGCACTTGCTCAAACGGGACTTATCCTTTGCATCGATTCGATTCATAGATTACAACCGACTCAAGGCTTACTTTTGGCCAATGTAACGCTTGCATCGATTCACATCGATACCTCATCGGGTCAACGCAACTCTTCGAGTCAACGACTCATCGTAATGCACCGAGGCGGAGCGGGGCATTATATAATATACCACTCAAAATCAGGTTTGTCCTCGAACCAAAACCAACACTTAAATCCAAGTGTCTCGCTAGATCGTTTCATGATCTCGTGCTACTACCGTTGGAATCATACAACTTAGTCTGGATCATACACATATTTTAGGCGTCCCACCAATAATATATTTCAGCCAAGCTCAGTTGTAGGATATCGGAACAAACTAACAAGCTCAACTAAAAGTCCTCAAGCTCCAATCATTCCGTACTCGACTTGGTCAAATCTTATCGCCTATTCTCATACTACTTCTCGTATGCATTATCCCATACATGCGATCATCTTCCAAACATCTCTGCCTAACTTAACTCAAACTATCATTTCGATCCCGTAAGTTTCTTCGTCGGCCATCTAACATTTGCGTTGCGTCGAGTCATTGCGCATCCGATCACAACAATTCTCTGCAATGCCTAATCGCCCAACCGTTTGTCTATCTCTCATATAACTCAAGTCTTTCATCCAATCATTCATAACACTTATCCTTAATGACATGGACTAAGTCCACATGTCTCCATTTTCTTTGCCTACCATCCGTACTAAGTCTCGCATATAACTATCCTAACATGATCCACGTTCTCGAACTATATACGTATCGCGTCTGGGGCTACCCCCGCTAGATAACTTATCCAGATATCATGCTTAATCTCTCCCGACACAAGAGGTCAACTTGAGTCTACGATGCCCAAAGACAATAATCTTTTCGACCCAAGGTCTCTTACGATATGCTCATCCACGATTCTCGTCCGAGTACGAACCCTTTACTCAATTTTGACTAGTTCGTTCCATAACATAAGTCATGCGCTCAACATACATAGCCTAACCATTACTCAAACCGATCTATGATACAACTCTTAGGGCGTCCTACTATCCGTCGCTCTCGCGCATTGCAGAATCCTTGAAATTTCCTTACCGCATCGCTATGCTAAGCACATTCCTCAACATATACTCGATCATCGACTAGCCAAGTCTATCTACGTATCTATTCGATCGATCATAAACTTTCTAACCATATCGATCTAGTCGACGGCTACTCGCTAACTTCCGAAACACGATGCTCACTTACTTAGACTTATCCTCAACATGCATTACCTCATCTTTCATCCTCGACGAAATTTCTTTCGCGACTTTACTGGGTCATCCTATGGGACTTCAATATTCATTTGATTTGGCGGTCAAGTCTTCTAGGGTCATCTGCCCCCAAACTACGCTCAATAATTGAATATCATCAACGAGGGGCAGTTACAACGAACCATGTTATTTCCTATCGCGGAGCAAAATCAATTCCCGACACTTCCTATGGGACTTTACCCAATCCGACATACTTTACCAATCCGTAATTTACCTATCCCCCGTGCAACTGATGCGCCGCTGCTACTCGAATCACTCGTATACTACCGTCGACTATCCTTGCCAGTCGTATGACATCTACTCACCACAAGTCCGAGTTTACCTATCCGTGATCATAGTTCGACACATTCCGTACTCATCAAAACCATCCTCGAACAACTCTCGCATCAAACCACAAGTTAAATCCGATTTTGCCATGCCTTACAAGTTCGATCATCCCCGCTGGATGAATTACTATACCAGCACTCACGCGGAATGATCGTTCTTACTTGACGTGACGCATGTACGAGGCTGTTGTTGCGCTCGCTCAAGACAAGAATGTCAACATAGTGGTGATCCGCAAAGCAATCCAGATACTTTCGATTTCATCCGAGCAACATCCATTCACTCTCAAATTCTCCGAAGCATTCCTACCGTTAACATCCAAATCGACATCAACTTAACTTGCACCTTATTCATCCAACAGTAATGCTCAGCAAAATTTTCGTTCATTCGATCAGAGTATCCCCGAGTTATTATATATCGTCTTTGATACGCCTCAATACCATCGTCGATATGCATAACTTGAACATCTTCCTTTCTCATAAGCTCCAATTCGTTGCAATCACTACCATTATCCGAACTCGAATATGAATCAAGTTTTACACACATTAAGATCCATTCTGTTATAACTAACTACCATAATCGCGACACCATCTCCAATTCATATATTCATTCCTATATCTCTAACTCGTACTTCCAAATCGTGCTACCGACTCCTCGCGTTAACCCAAATTCGTTCGCACACTTTCTCTGTACTTATTCAACACGTTTCGAACAAGCTTCCGTACTGGCTTAACTCAACGTAAGTTCGACCGAGTCAATTATTTCCTCGACGCAATATTTCTGCGTTATGCTCAGCTTATCGTTCGACTTACACTTAAGGACTCCTCGTCTGACGTATCATCCATAGATGCGACTTCGCACATAATCATTCAACTAAATTCGCCGAAGCATACTTGCATCGACTTCTATCAAGTCACTCCTATTCGAGTCCCGGCACTACTTCGTCCGTTGAGGACAAACATATTGTAACAACATAATCTGTTGGCCCATTAGTCATATGGTCAACCTGATTTTAATAATTGATCAAAACTCTGTCTGGATATACGAAGCTTGTTGGGACATCTCAGCTTCTTGGACATAAGCAAGATTGGATATTCACTCCGTTCAAGACTGAAGATCTGTTTGCCTACTTGAGTCTGTACTTCCTATGCAATATAATTTTTCACTTTATTTGAGTCTAGGAATACATTGTACACCGAGTCGTACTGGCAAATAGGCTATCCCCAAAATAGTTCAAAATGTTTTTAAAATGACCTATCAAAATGTTTACAAAAAGGTTTTCAAAAAGGTTTTCAAAAATCACCAAAAATCTATTTTAAAACCCTAACCTAACCCTGACAGAACTCGGCCAGAACTCGGCCAGAGTTCAGCCAGAGTTCGGCCAGAGTTCGGTTGGTGGCCGTTTGATTTTTGAATTCTCTGGAACTTGGTCCTCCTGCAGTTGCGGATTTGACCGAGATTTGCTCATCGAGTTCTGCCCGAATTCTGCCCGAATTCTGACAGAGTTCTCCCTTTGGAATTCCTATAAATAGAGATGAATTTCGATCATTTCAATTCACTCATTCACTTTCAATCTTCTCTCTATCTAAAAAGCTTTCTGCCTTCTAAAGAGTTTTCTAGAGCTTTCATTTTCAGATCCCAAGCCAGTTACAATCCTCTAGTCGATTTGCCAGTGCGGTACGGTCTAGAAGTTTCTGAGAGATTGTAATCAGAAGGCTTGATTGAAGAATACCTCTTCACATTTGAAGTTGGACGAGTTCTTCGTATCAAAGCTCGCGTTGTAGAAGTTGCAAGGACTTCGTAAGAAAACTTGCAGTTTTTCCTATAGTGGATTCAACTGGTAGCAAGAGTTCTACCGACTGGATTAGTCCTCAACAGAGGGATACCAGTATACATCGCTGTCTTTGCGTTTGCTTTCTGAACTCTGCCTTTATATTATTTCAATTGTGATTATATACTGTGATTGTGTTGCTAACAATTTTTATTTAGCATTATTCCGCTGCCAACTCTATTCACCCCCCCTCTAGAGTATTATGCTTTACTATATCGTTCCTACAATTGGTATCAAAGCTAACCCAAAGGAATCTCATCTGACCGCAGTTAAGCGTATCTTCCGATACCTTAAGGGCACTTCTTCTGTCGGCTTGTGGTATCCCAAAACTAAATCCTTTGACCTTATTGGTTATTCGGATGCAGATTTTGGTGGATGCAAGGTTGATAGAAAAAGTACTAGCGGTACATGTCATTTCTTAGGCAAGGCTCTAGTCTCTTGGTTTAGTAAAAAGCAAAATTCTGTAGCCTTATCAACAACAGAGGCTGAGTATATCGCCGCAGGACGTTGTTGCGCTCAGATTTTGTGGATGAAACAAACCCTAGAAGACTTTGATTTATTTTTCACACATATTCCCATTTTTTGTGATAACACGAGCACCATTAATTTGACTAAGAATCCTGTATGTCATTCTCGTACTAAACATATCGAGATTAGACATCATTTTCTTAGAGATCATCATCAAAATGGAGATATAAACCTTGTGTACATAGATACTGAAAATCAATTAGCTGACATCTTCACTAAACCTCTAGCGGAAGATCGTTTCAATTATTTACGTCGAGAATTAGGAATTTTGGACGTCAATAATATTAATTGATTTTATTTTATGATTATATATCATTATGCAAAAACTGTGTTAGAGACAAGCTAATAAAGAGTCTGTCTGTCACCACAACTACGGTTGAAGTGAAGCGGTACTTAAGAGTTCCCCGGTGAACCTCCGCCAGCTGGGACAGTACTCCTACAGCTAATCTGAGACAATCACTGTATAATGACATTTATTTCATAAAATATTATTAATTATGTTATTTGAAGACTAAAATAACTAATCTTTGAATTAAATATTTGCAACGAGTCAATAAAAAAGAAGTAGCAAAAAAAATCAACCTGAAAGAACCTTAGGCGACTTCGGCCAGAACTCTGACCGAATTCGGCCCGAGTTCGGTTGAGGGTGTATATGTATATATACAGAACCCGAGAGCTTCTTCTCTTCCATTGCTTCCAAACTTTCAAACAGCAGCTCCAGCCGCCCGAAACTCCTCCAAACCCTAGGTATTCACCAACCCGTTGCTCCCTATCTACTTGGTGAAATCCTTCCAAATTTTGGAATCGTGCGGAGATCGTTCTTCTCTACAACATATCTAATTTTCGTGAGGTATAACTCCCTCTCTCTCCACCTTTCAATTAGTGCTTTTTATTTCAATGGCACCTAGATTTAATCCATCTAAGAGGAAGAAGACCACTCCTAGTGAGGAAGGGTCCTCTTCGAATCCTCACACGGATTCTTTGTTTTCGCCGGTCCAAAAGAGCGACGGCGCTTTCGATGGGTTCTTCTTTCAAACCCTCGATCAAGCTTTATTATGGTACGGTGACTTTTCCACCCGATCCATATGTAGCGGCGCTCCGGTTAAATGGATGGTATTCCCTGATCATCGTCACTTATTTGAGGAATTAGGGTTACACTTACTTGTTAAACTGTGCTTCCCAATAGCTACTAATGCCATTAGATTGTTCTATTACAATCTCGTAGTTAACACTTTTGACGTGAGCACACGTGTTGGAGGCATAGACATTCAGTTCAATGATGTCCTCCTAGCGGAGATTCTTGGTATTCCCAATGAAGGTGAACCGCTAGTTGATATCACGGAATTCGATTTCCCCGAAGGCACTACACTCACGAGTTTCAAAACGGAACTCTGTGCACCTGACGGAGTACGTTCTGGAAAGTTCAAGGCTAACAACCTGAACTTGTTTAACTACGAATTGCATCGCATCATCTACTCTACTCTTCTTCCAAAATCCACTTCCAAGGATGATGTGACTTCGCTTGAGCTGTCCGCCATGTACCATCTTATCAAGGGGATTCCTTTTTCTACCCCTAAGACAATCATTCAGATGATGGGACGTTGTCGTGCTAGAGATCGAAATCTCTCTTACGCGATGATTCTCCCTCGTATATTTCAGCGATTCGAGATCGATCTATCGACTTGTACTCAGAACTCTGAGCCCAAGTTACTCCAGCTTTCTCGTCGTAGCCGGACTGCTTCAGCTCTACCTCCTGCTCCTCCTACTGCACCATCTTCACCACATCAGCCGTATGCCATGACTTTTGAGGGCATACATCAGCATTTATCAGCTTTGCACGTCTCGATGACGGACATGGCTCGCGAGCGTGAGTTTCGCGATGTCACCCGTTATCAGGCGATGGCAAACTCCTTGGCTGATCTTCGGTTCGCTCAGACTGGTTATTCAGCCGGTTCCATCCCTCGAGATCCAGCTTTTTCGGGTTACCGCTGTGAGGATGAGGCTGTTCATGCCTACTTCCAGCCAGGTAACGCCTATGACTGGTATCGTGCACCTCGAGATTATGTTGGTGAGTTCTATGCTGGCGCCCCTACTCATCCTACTGGCACTGGTACTTCTGGTGCTGGTACTTCCGGTCATGCTGGCCACGCTGCTGATGATATTGATGAGGATAGTGATGATGAGATCTGATTTGATTATTAGTGATATTCTATTGTATACTTGGAAATGCTCCGACATTCCAAGTTTTTATCATTTACTTTTTATCAGTACTTTGTAGTTTGCTATCAGTACTTTTTATCTTCATGGACATGTTTATGATGTTTCATTTATGACATCTCAGTTTATTTCAGCATTTTGTTTAAG
The DNA here is from genome assembly GCA_029216955.1 of Iris pallida. Classification (NCBI taxonomy): domain Eukaryota; kingdom Viridiplantae; phylum Streptophyta; class Magnoliopsida; order Asparagales; family Iridaceae; genus Iris; species Iris pallida. Next base: position 2,827,275 of record JANAVB010040620.1, read on the forward strand.
CACTATCTCTTTATACTGCTTCTCAATTTTAAACTTCCTGTGAAATAGCATGCCTGAGATTTTTTTTATGTTTTTGAAGCAATACATGCCTGTGATGATAATTTGTAGAAACATTACATGCCTGTGATGCTATATCTCTAATTCTTATACTATATTTCTTTTATTTGTTTTCTCGCTATTTGTTACTTATGCATTGATTGCGGGGGAGTCTTCTGCATTTAATGCGGGGGAGCCTTCTCTTGTGCAATTATTTTGCTAAGTGACAAAGGGGGAGAAAATTAAAAATGATCTAACATTTTTTTTAGTTAAATACAGGTTATGAACAATTTCTACTTTTTGATATTTTTAAACAATTTCTACTTTTTGATATTTGTAAACAGGTTTTCAAAAAGGTTTTCAAAAATCACCAAAAATCTATTTTAAAACCCTAACCTAACCCTGACAGAACTCGGCCAGAGTTCGGCCAGAGTTCGGTTGGTGGCCGTTTGATTTTTGAATTCTCTGGAACTTGGTCCTCCTGCAGTTGCGGATTTGACCGAGATTTGCTCATCGAGTTCTGCCCGAATTCTGCCCGAATTCTGACAGAGTTCTCCTTTTGGAATTCCTATAAATAGAGATGGATTTCGATCATTTCAATTCACTCATTTACTTTCAATCTTCTCTCTATCTAAAAAGCTTTCTGCCTTCCAAAGAGTTTTCTAGAGCTTTCATTTTCAGATCCCAAGCCAGTTACAATCCTCTAGTCGATTTGCCAGTGCGGTACGGTCTAGAAGTTTCTGAGAGATTGTAATCAGAAGGCTTGATTGAAGAATACCTCTTCACATTTGAAGTTGGACGAGTTCTTCGTATCAAAGCTCGCGTTGTAGAAGTTGCAAGGACTTCGTAAGAAAACTTGCAGTTTTTCCTATAGTGGATTCAACTGGTAGCAAGAGTTCTACCGACTGGATTAGTCCTCAACAGAGGGATACCAGTATACATCGCTGTCTTTGCGTTTGCTTTCTGAACTCTGCCTTTACATTATTTCAATTGTGATTATATACTGTGATTGTGTTGCTAACAATTTTTATTTAGCATTATTCCGCTGCCAACTCTATTCACCCCCCTCTAGAGTATTACGCTTTACTATATCGTTCCTACATAATCGTCTTGACGTAACCTATCGCAAGTCACCAACCAGCTTAACATAGCTATTGCTAAGTGGTATTCCATATACCACTCAGGAATCGAGTCTACCATTATCGACACAATACTACGCTATACTGATCGCATAATTGGTATTGCATATACCAGTCGAAATCGAGTCATTACTCCACATCACATCCCGCATAGGTCCGACATCTCTTTCTCAATCAACTATCCCGTATGGCGATCCTTCCGATCCCAGCTCTAGCGTTCGCTCAAGTTTTACACATATTCGATCTAACCGTACCATGGCGATCATATCGACCACACCCATAACATTTGCTTATTCAAAGCTCAACGCGACGTACGGCCAACATAAACGTTTGCCTAATCAAACTCTACTTAGCGACCAACTCGACTCGTACTATCGCATCCGCGATCTTCCAATCTCACTTGTTGCAACTCGTGCAACAACTCATTCTTGATACTTAAGGTCCTTACTCAATTTTGTGCAACATAATGCTATCCATCCGCATAGCCATGCAACACGCATCATACCATATCGACTCGTTGCACCGATGCAACGAACGATTCATGACTTGCTGCACTCCGTGCAACCAACAACACATAGCCACATAACACGCATCGTCTCATACCTCGACTCGTTGCACTTCGTGCAACCAAGAACACATATCTCCTCGCACTTCGTACGACCAACAATACATAGCTCCTCGTACTTCGTGCGACCGACCACACATATCATTGCACTTCATGCAACCAACATCACCATATTTGTTGTACTTCGTACGACCAGCATTCCATAACTCGTTGCACCTCGTGCAACCAACATCCCATAACTCGTTGCACTTCGTACAACCAACACTTTTCGATGGCACCCGGAGATAGCGTGATAGTCACGACATACTTGTGGCAGATGTACGCACTTAATATAGACTTATTGTATGGAACATCCAATGTAGCATCGAGCAGATCCATGAGCCATGCGGTTGCGGAAACAACTTAGAGTCAACTGAATTCGATAGCGAAGTAACTGAGGGTCAAAGAGATTCATGCACGGTCCAAAGGATGGAACCGCTCTGATACCAACTTGTCACATCCCGATCCGAGAAATCGCTCGTCCTCGCTAGATTTCACCTGAATCATCGTCCTCGCTGGGACGTGATGCCGTACGAGCCTGGAGTTGCGCTCGTGCAAGGCAAGATAACAGGTTCACATAGAACTATCTTAATTTGATAACATAAGCAGCGGAAGGAAAACAGAGTATACAACAAGAATCTCTTTTTATTCATAAAGAACTGAAGGTTACAAAGGCTCTGAATAGCCCGACTTAATATGCCAATTGGCTACAATGCTCATGATCTCTCTAGCTCACAAAGGAGTACATTGTTCCATACATTATGCCTCTTTATAGCCACTAAGTTGTCTTCGACCTCCGTGTCGCAAGTCCGAACGCCTATGCGGTGCTTCTCTTGAACGCCAAGGACTCCATGCCTCGGCACGTCCAAGCCAAGCTCCGCCTCGAGCCGATCATAACCTGAGCCGGCACATAAACTAGTGGGGGATTAGTGCTTTCGTCCTCGCTTCGTACTGATCAAGACCCGCTCGCACCAAAACCAAACACTAAATATCTTTAGTGAAACATGCATCTTAATTTGTGATCTTTCTATTTAGCCTTAGGGTCAGTTTCATGGCAACACTCAACATAGCAACTTATATGATTGTGTCCCATATCGTGTTCCTGCAGCAGATACAGTTAGACATAATTTGAAACATAACATAGTGATTCGTGCTCATCCCGTCCCATTTTCCTTAGCCTGCAGTGGTTAGAACTTAACATAAGCAAACATACGAATCACGAAACTGACAAATCATAAACTTAGACAATGCATAAGGGTCGCAGGCCCTGCGCCTGCACCCAACTCTCATCTCAGCCCACCGGCCCTATCTATATGAAGGTCACGGTGTTTTGCACCGTAATGGACTTGGCATCTCTTATGTGTAAGCCTACGATCGCTTCGATACGGGTTGCTAGCCCAGTATCCGAAGGATCCCAAACTTACGGATATCATAGCTTATCACAGCACTGGACGGTCGCAATCCGTCCGAATGATGTGCATCATAAATACCACACATAATTCCCTCATAGTCCGAACGGTTCCGGCGCCCCGTCGTAACCGTTCGAGGGAAGCCTCACCCGTGCACGGGCCATCCGAGTCCATTGACCATGCACTACGTACCATAGCATACAAGTCATACCGTTCCAGCCAATCCTTCGTTCCATAAACATAGTCTCGCACATAAACATGTTCGCGTCTCATAAACATAATCCACCATCCATATGGGGAGCTCCGTCGGCGTTATGCCCCAACACATCCATATTGATGCACGATGCCCAACGGCTTAGTCATCTCGTACTCATATTTACGCGTCCTGTTCATAATGTTATTCGCATAGCCTACCTCCGCATTTATTAGTCATTTCCTAGCTTCCGTGTACGAAGGCACGCTCAATGCCATAATCAATGTTCTACGTCTAGTGTTCAATGTTCTCAGAGCCGTGCACATGATGCACATCTCGATATTGTCTTTCAATGTTCTACCATCATGCCCTACCGCGACCCGTGCACTTGATGCACGTTGCTTCAATTATTCGATTGTTCAATGTTCTATCTTAGTGTTCGACACATACTTGGACCTTTCGTCGTCGAGCTCCGCTCGCTAACTCGATAACATCTTACGCATAGTATAACATATTTTATTAGACGTGAAGGAATAGGAAGAGAGAGTCAAGAACCCGCCCACCTTAAGTCGATACGCCTTAACGTTTTGCCGATTGAAGCGTCTCGCTTCCATAACTCGATCACATAGCTAGCTCCCGAACTTAGCCATTCCCTTGAACTACTCGGTTGATTTGGCCTATCGCGCCCATGCCACAATCCGTTGCAAGGCCACAATTTGGTTTCGCGGATACTTCACTGTATAAGGCAAAATGTCGACCTCTTATCGTCCAGCGTAAAAGCATAGCCTGTACACCAGATCAACTAACATCAGCACTTGCTCAAACGGGACTTATCCTTTGCACCGATTCGATTCATAGATTCCAACCGACTCAAGGCTTACCTTTGGCCAACGTAACGCTTGCATCGATTCGCATCGATACCTCATCGGGTCAACGCAACTCTTCGAGTCAACGACTTATCGTAATGCACCGATGCGGAGCGTGGCATTACAGCTCCGGCGTCGCACGACGAGGTCAGGCTATTGGGGGCGCTCAGGGATGCCACACGGTCGATGAGTACGGGTTATCGGGGTTCGCAAGTTAGGAAAACTTGTCGACAGTCCCATACGTAAATATCATATTTGAATCCTATTTTGATTCGATTTGGTATATAAATCAAATCCTTATGTAAATAAAATCCTATCTATTAAAGAATTAGATAGGTTTTAGGGTTAGAGAGGATTTGTGCAGATTTACTGAGGATTTGATGGAATTTAAATTCCTATCCTTCAAACCGCCAGCTGCTGCATATACTCCTCTGTATATAAGGCATCGGCAGAAATTATTATTTTTGTATTGCGAGATTTTGGATCTCGCAAAAAATTGAGAGAAATATATGTATTATTTTTTTTTGTATAAGTTATATTTATAGCAATTAGTATATGTAATTGAATCTAATCTAAATTCTTAATACATAACAAGATTCCTAAATATGTATATACACAGCCTTCCTACTATATGTATATAAATATACATATATATATATATGTGTGAATGGTATACTTATACATATATGTATACTTGGTTAAACAAAAAAGTCAATATAAATTTTTCTAAAAATCCAAAAAATACTTCTAGAATATGTTTGAATAGAAAAGAGAGAAAAAATTTACAATTTACCAAATACCTATGTAGAACTAGCAATTAGTTACTAGTTTCTATATAGTAAATATCATTTAAATATTTACTAACTATTATAAATAAAATTCCAAGAATATATTAAAATAAAATATTATAAAATAAAAATATAGGGGGTTTACAGTTTTCATCATGATAGCATCTATATTTCCTGCTCTAGACTACTTTACTTGATGCTGAAACATTGTTAACATGGATTTGTACTATATGTATCTTGTCTCGAGATGTTATCCCCTTACCGGGTACATCGGATATTTCATGTTCATGAACTTTATCATGTACATCGTGTACTCCTTATATTCGTATTATTCATGTACTCTCATTTGCTCTCATATACTCTCATGTGCTCACATGTGCTTCATGTTCAAACTAACTATCGTGTATGTAACGTAACGTGATCGGATCCTTGTGTATTGATTGGGGTGGGGGAGTATAAGTGGTTATGTGATTAAATCCCCTAGTGTACTCATGTATATGTCGATTATACCTTCACGTATAATAGAGTTACTGTAGATTACTCATGTACAACGTAAACCAATCACATGACTGTCTTGTGCTCTCAATCATATATATTTATTATAGTTTAACATGTTCTCTATCTTATTTATCTACTCAGTCTTCTTATATATTTATGATGCTATTTCTCTATTTTTATGTATTGTTTTTCCAGCTTGTCATGTATTTTATTCTATTACGAGTTATATATTTCCTACCATGCAATGGAACTACTTTTAGATTTATGTACTTCACTCAAATCTTGACTGGATAACTATTTTTAGGTAATGTTGTGCCCCACACCCTGGACTTCATGATGATGGATCTTCATGTATTTTTAAAGATCATGATTTGACCTCTGGAGAGCTCTAGGCCATTGTATTTTTTATTTATGTTCGTTATCGGATTTGTCTCCGATACATTATGATCATGTATATTCATTTATAGACTTTAGTTGTTTCAGAGTTATTAATATATTTCCTATTTCATATCTTTCTTAGCTGCTTGTGATGTGATTTGAATATATTTGATATTATAGATTATTTAGATGTTGTAGATATTTATTGGGTACTTGACAGCGTTCTACCGCTGATACTGCGGCGTAGGTTGGACGTGGCCCACGCACTCGTGCCCGAATATCCGGGTATGGGCCGTGAGATTTGTTCTTAACTGCATGTTCACAGAAGAATGGTTAGGTAAAGTTAGCTCATGTCTTATCGCACTTCGTTCTAATCATGGCATAGGGCAATGTCACATCACAGAATAGTATGCCACCCTTTATCCATGTTTGGTTGTAGGAGTGGTCCACTATTTCGATAATAGGATACTAGGTAATGTTGTGATATATAATGTTTTTTTACTTTATACAACTATGTGACTATAGAAGCATGGAAATTCAGGCGCATCTATAGACCAGAATCCTATACGCTCAACCCAACCATGCGACCAACTCAAATGCGCCAAAAAAAGCTCAGACAGACACTTAGCAAAGCAATGTACAAATTTAAAGACATTCAGGACTTCTATTTCATACGAAAGTTTACTACATGTCTTAAGAAAGGCTTTACAAAGGAGAACATCTACAAAGAAGGAAGATCCTAAAGCTACAGCCAGATATAGCAAACTGCCATGTACCCCTGCCAGGCTCATCATCTGCCAAATGCATCATCTGTCAGGCGCATCATCCTGATGTCCCATCCAGGCGTATCATTCTAGCATCTCAATGTATGCGCACCTCCGTGCACAGTCAGAGCGAAGTACCCTATCTCATAAGCACCAATCAGCCCTTGTGTAGAAGAAAGAGGAGCTCTCCTAGCTCGATAAGGATCGCGGCACGACGCCCTGACCTTCGAAAGCAAAAGGAACATTCGACAACCTACGGCTCTGCCAGCATAACGAAAGATGGAGAATGGCCACCCCGATCTTTGGATGTAACAGGCACCATCGACCTGTGTTGGGACTCGACGATCTCGATATTTGGATGCAACAGACACTATCACAGAAGCTTAGAGCGACGGAAAGACTGGGGCAACGCATCTTCAACCTCGGAAAGAGCTCAAGTTCGGAAGTTTGCCAATACAGATCTCGGGCCAAGTTCATTCTTTGAAGAATGAAAGCAATGCTTTACCTCATGTGGCTATTTATAAGCACGGACAGCCTATACCCGAGTGCCAAATGGCCAACGTTCCAAATTTCATGCAATAAATCTGCATTAATAGCAAATACAACCGTCGCCTCATATTCGGCTAAGTCATAGCAGCCATTAATGCCTCGGAGAACTCAACAGGCGGGCCAAAGAGGATACGACACATTGGTAGATGGGCCATCAATATCAGGCGCTCCCCATGGATTCGTCCATCGGGCCATAGCCATGTGCCCAGATTGGCATTAACTAATGCAACCCTCTCCATCAAATATTTAATATTGAACGACAAAGGACAGCTACACGTCTCCCAAAGATGTCTAATTTGTAACCCTTACAGAAAATGAAGCGCCGTTGATGTCAGTACAATCATTACATCTGGGGTCGGCCATGTGGCCGACCTATCATTTGTATGCGCCTCACGGCCATACGCCCAGAAGACTGCATGCGTCCTAGAGATCATGCACCCCCGGCTTACTTCTGACCCCAAGCAACAGAAGACAATGCTCTGCATGTGTCTCAAAAGCCATGCGCCCAGACTTGCTCATGGCTCCTAAAGATCATGAGACCAAGTCGCCTCTCCTCCGCCTGATTCCAGGCGCACCCTGATGGGAAGCTCTGCATGCGCCTCAAAAGCCATGCGCCCAGACTCGTCTATGATGCCTGAAACTCATAGACTAAGTCGCCTCCATGTGCCCGATCCTAGGCGCACTCCAACAGATCACACACCTCCAAAACCAAGATCTTTGAGCCACAGACATATGCCATACGTCCCTTGAATCAGTTATGTTCAAAGAATGTGTGCTAACCACCCAAGACCACAGCAACAACAAAATCTCCATGATTGCCACATGCTAGCTCCATCGCAGCCCAGTACAGCAGTCCAGCATATTCAACTTCAATCTAGGGTGCATCAACCATGCGCCTCTGCCTGCATCAGCCACGTGGCATTTCCACGTCCAGGCTTCCGACATATACGCACATGAGCATCCAGCCTGCTATCTATAAATAGAAGGATCATTCCTTCACCACACACACAGACAAGGGGAGCATACATACAAAGAGGGAAGCACATCCACAGAGGCCAGAAGAGATACTTAACATCCACTTCTTCTCGCAACGCTTCGCCATCCCGAGCAAACTAGACCTTCAGAGGATTCAAGATCGTTGTCAGATCGTCAACGGAGTCAACGCATTACCACTCGCTCCACCGATACGGTTCCCAGATAAAAACAAAAAGTGTACTCCTAGGACTATGTCTAAGTCCTATATTGTATACCTTTCTGTTTGTAATTGAAATACCAAAGTTTTAGTCAACAAAACCTTGTCGCATTTTCAATGGCAAACAGTGATATTTTATATTCAATTTATATGTCATGTTTTTTTGTATCTTGTTACGTCCCGCTGAGGACCTAGTGATCTCTCCAGGTGCTTATAGGACTTCCGGCATAGAGTTGATACAAGGTGTACTGCAGGATTTTGGTATCGGTCGTAGTATCATTTATCATTCCTTTCGTGCTTCTATTCTCTCTTACACTTTACATGACAACCATGATTCTTATTGCTAATATAGCCTAGTTTTTGTAATATATTGTTTGCCCTGGACAAAAGTTGCAGAACTTTTTGTATTAATAAAGAGAAGTCCTAAAGAGGAACTCTAAGTACAAATGTCTAGAAAATTGTGACGATGGAGATCGAACCCTATATTGGTTCCTTTGCTCAATTGACGATCTGACGACGAAAAAAAATTTCTCTGATCTCTAAATATCTCTTTGCGGATAATCCGGGCTGAAGATGGAGAGATGAAATAAAGGAAGGCTCTTTCTATTTATAGGCTGGTGAAGAAACTGACCCATGCATACATATGCGATGCGTGCATAGGATTTTAGCACGCAAGAGCACTGCACGCATGAAGATAGAACTGAATCTGTTGTAACTGTACTGTTTGGTTGCGAATGAGCTGACACGTTGTAGTTGTTGAGATTGTTTTGTTGCTTTGATCTTGGGTAGTTGGTACCTGTTCATAGGCATGCCTAAGTCAATGATACGTGATGCGTGTACATTGATCAAAGATCTTATTGGTTGTAATTGATTGGATTTGACTATGCCTGAGAGGCACTATGCCTTTGCTGGCCATGTGGCATTTATTGGTTAGTGATGAGCTTTGTCGATACTACTAGAGATGTGCTTTCTGAGTGCCGTAGAGGCTACGTTATTTGAATATTTATGGAAGCTGCACATTTGACTAAATTGGCAGCGAATATCTGACAGCTAATAACTGACATCTGACAACTGACAACGAATGACTGATAGCCGACTTCTAAAAACTATTGGCTGACACAATGTGTCAGCGTGCCATTAGTGATGAAGTGATGGCTTGGGGTTCGGTTCTCACGATGCAGCGCCTTTGGACATTGCACCTTTTGAGGCACTGTGTTCGAGGAGGCTGCACTTTTGGAGGCTAGACCTTTGGGGCTCTGTGTGCTTTTGGAGACCGCTCCTTTGGGGCTTTGTTCCCCGGAAGACTGCGCCTTTAGAGGATGCGCCTTTGGGGCACTTGGGTCAAACTCTCAAAATTTAGTCATTGCTGGGGCTCGAAAAATGATGACTTTTGACCGCAATTTGGTCAAAAATTAAATATGGTAGATTCATTGACATAAATGTGAGGTTCATCCCATTAATTTGGAGGCTTTGACTGGCTGCCACTTAGCACAAGGGTTTGACCTTGCATGGCCTACAAATAGGAGTATTTTGAAGAAAAACTCATTCGTTCATTCCTCTTCCACGCTTCATGCCAGAGAGTTCACTGCACCATGATGACTACGAGCTTTTTTCTTGGAGAGTCTAGCAGCAATTATATCAGTCATGGACTGAGTTCGTAGATTTCTTTATTCAATAAAGTGGCCAGTTTGATGAGAGACTTAGTCGGGAAACTGAGACGAGTTTAGCTGACTATAAGCGAAGCAGTCCTTTTTCGTGTAGTGCACTAGCTGCATTCTACCCTTTGAGGACGTTGAGTGCTAAAATATTGAATACCGGGTTTGGATTGATTGCCAATCAAAACCCTGTTCGACCAGCGCCTCATTCATATGGAAGACGAGCTGCGCAAGTTACCAACGTCTAATCTATATGGAAGAGGGGCTATGCATGCTACCAATGACTTATCTATATGGCTGAGGAGGGTCATACACATGCTGCCAGCGGCTGATTCACATGACCGAAGATCTGCGCCTATCTTGAATAGATAGAGTAGGCTCGATTTGTAGTAGATTTCCCATGTTACATGAATATCAATAAAAAATCTCTTTTATGTAGTAGATTTCTACTGTATTGTAATCATGAATATTAATAGAAAATCTTCTTTTGTGCTCTTACAATACCGTGTAGTAGCGTGTTAGGTGCATGAGTCTTATTGTCTGGCTGCGCCAATTTGATGTACACAAAGTCTTACTCCTCATAGGTTGCCCTCCTTAGTTCTGTGCCTAGTTGCCTGTAGCGCATATGTGTAATTTTCTCATGCTTCTACACGACCCCCTTTAATGTTTTCAAACTTGGATAAGTTTGAAATACTTTGAACCAAGGAAGCATGGGTTGACACGTGGATGCGTCTGAATTTGGTGTGCATGGCATGGAATGTGCAAGACTCACTTTGACAGGTTATTATCAATAAACGTGGATAAACGTCAGTATTTATGTGAATAGCTGCCACCATTAATGATAATGGCTCCTCATTTTTTGGAAGAGATCCGTAAGGATTTTATACCGGCAATTCACGTATTTCGAAATGTCTCCCCGGACCCAAGACGTTGCTTTGTCTCATCTGTTGACATGTGGCTTCACTATATCGATAGAGGACTTTGGGAGAGAGAAAACTTTACTTTGCCATTTTCTAAAAAAAAAGAACTCTTCTTCTTCCCCGAGCAAAATCCTAAAAATTTAATTTCCCCCATGGCTACCAAGGTTCGAAAACACCTAAGGCTAGTACTGCGACCACTAGCAAGGCGAAGGCAAAGAAGCCGGCCACTGAGGTCACCGCGTCGCCACTGCTGCGCCCGTCGTTGATGATCGCACGCATCATGACGTGCGAAAAGCAGTTTTGGGTAGGAGTTTATATTTTTCGTCTTAGTTTTGAAAAAAATGACTAGGATAGGTTGATGTCCATTAACGTTGCTTTTTTTCGAAGCAGCATTTTGAAGATGCACTCATACCCAATCGCTGACGTGCATAGGCATCACTTCTCGAAGTGGTGCCCAGAAGACGCACCTAAGCTCCTCTAATGATGTGCATGGATACTACTTTTTGAAGTCGTGACTAGAAGACGTGCTAATGCTCCACTGCTGACACACATGGATACTACTTTTTTGAAGTAATATCTAGAAGATATGCTGATGCTCGCTGATGCGCATGGCCACTGAATAGAACTGATGCTGATGCTCGCTTGTTAATGCGAATGGCCACTAAGTGGTTCATGCGCTGAAGTTCACTTGTTTAGGACCGTTGAGCACCTCTAGAGGGGAGTGAATAGAGTGTGTGCATGTGCAACGGAATAAATATCACAAATTAAATTTTATGTACTATGGCAGATAAGAGTAGATCAATAACAATATATGAGTTACAGTAAAAGTAAAGAGTTAAGAAGATCAAACTCAGTGACACAGCGATATATACTGGTATCCCTCATGGAGAACAAGTCCAGTCTCGAGTACTCCTACTCGATGTTAATCCACTATGTCACAAGCTTTCACTAAGTGCTTGCAACTTTTATAACACCATGCTTGGGGACAAGTGCACGACCGACTCCAGAAGGTGATTGAAAACTGGAATGTTTTCTGAATTAGCCTCTGATATAACTCTTCAAAATCAAACTCTAGATTGAACTGAAATTTTACTGGCTTGTCTAGGAGTAATATAGGCTAGCTTTTGAAAGTGTAGTAGAATATACTTTAAAGGAATAGAGAAGAGAATGAATGAGTGAATAAGTGATTTGAAAATGTGATAGTTCTCCTCTATTTATAGTGATTTTATTAACCAAATTCGGGTAGATCTCGAGCAAAGTTCGGATACAAAAATCTCGCATTCGAATGTTGGATGCAGATATCAAGAAAATTCAAAAATAAATTGAAACTGCCCTGACCGAACTCGGTGTAACGCCCCAGTCCCAAAATACTTAGGACCAAGTACGTAGACATGACAGCTGCATATATACAATGAATACTCCAATATATGGAATCCTCGTACATATACATAAGCTGTAATAATATAATCGTAGGCCAGAAATCAGCAAACTATATCTTATCCACAACAGATACAGAAGATACAAGAAGTCAAAATAGAATAAATGAGTGAGTCAAAAGATAGCCGGGTGGACATGCCCACACCAAACAGCTATATTAAAAAAATACATCTCAAATAAAGTAGATGCCTACTATGAGTCTCAAAGAACAACATGAATCTAGATATCAGCGGGAGACACCTCATCATCAAGGTATGAAGGATCCAGTGCCGAGCCGTACTCCTGCAGGAAATTGTCTATACTTGGAGAGATCACCAGGTCCTCATAGGGACGTAACAAGATACAGAAGAACATGCCATATGAACTGAATATAAATGCACCATAAAATAAAGTTAAAGTAAGTGTCCAAATCATAACACGTCTCAATATCCCATCATCGAAATAGTAGGCTACCCCTACAACCAAACAAGGACAAAGGATAACATACTACTCCGCGATGTGACATTTTTCTATGCCATGTTTGAAACATGAAATTTGCTAAGGTCTCCTAACCTTTCTAGTAGGCAATTAGAAGACATCTCGATGTATGGGCAGGTGAAGGCTGACTTGTCACGACCTGCACCCTAGAGTAAGGGCACGAGACGTGGGTACGTCGAGCCTACGCCGCAGTGTCGACGGTAGAAGCTGTCCTAGGTCACAACATCTAACAGTTAAAGATAATAAATAGTTATACTCCCCGAATGGGGGTGACATAACAGAATATATCTCAATCACAGCTAAGGTAGAACAGGATAAGATAGAATGATATAAAAGATAATATCCAGAACAGAAGAAATCACAGAGATACAAATCCTAAATTCTAAGTGTCTAAAATAAGTACATATCCCAAAATCTCTGAATCCATATACAGTAATCCTAGAAAGTATAGACAACCCTAATCTAAGGGAGTGTCATCAACTGCTAGTGGGTCCTACTGCTGGTCCAAGTCCGAGCACTCATCTAGTGTAGCACCGTAGTAAGTAGGGCAGAACGCCTCAGCCTCGTCCTCTGTAATATTTCAATAGGTCCAGTCAGGATAGGAGCGAGCATAGTACATCTCAACAAATCATAGCAGGTCAGGATATATAATCATGCTAGAGAGTAAGATACAAGAAACTGAAGGAATAATATGATAAGCAGGAAGACTGTAAATAAATAGCTACAGTATATAGAGAACTAACAGTGTCTAGTGATTCAGAGCACAAGATGGTTATGTAAACGGCACGATGTTGTACACGAGTAATCTACAGCGGTTGTGTAGGAACGAAATCATAAAGCACAATACTCTAGAGGGGGGGTGAATAGAGTTGGCAGCGGAATAATGCTAATTAAAAAATGTTAGCAACAAGATCACAGAATAATAATCACAACTAAATAATTTAAAGGCAGAGATAAGAAAGCATACGCAAAGACAACGATGTATACTGGTTTCCTTCTGTTGGGGACTAGTCCAGTCGGTAGAACTCTTGCTACCAGTTGAATCCACTATTGGCAAAACTGCAAGTTTTCTTACGAAGTCCTTGCAACTTCTACAACGCGAGCTTTGATACGAAAAACTCGTCCAACTTCAATTGTGAAGAGGTATTCTTCTAATCAAGCCTTCTGATTACAATCACTCAGAAACTTCTAGACCGCACCGCACTGGCAAATCGACTAGAAGATTGTAATTGACTTGGGATCTGAAAATTAAAGCTCGAGAAAACTCTTTGGAAGACGGAAAGCTTTAGATATAGAGAAGATTGAAAGTGAATGAGTGAGTTAAAATGATCAAAATCCTTCTCTATTTATAGGAGTTCCAAAGACAGAATTTTGGCAGAATTCAGGCAGAATTCGGGCAGAACTCTATGAGAAAATCTCGGTCAAATCCGCAACTGCAGGAGGACCAAGTTCCAAAGAATTCAAAAATCAAAACGGCCACTAACCGAACTCTGACCGAACTCTGGCCGAACTCTGGCCGAGTTCTGTCAGGGTTAGGTTAGGATTTTAAAAAATAATTTTTGGAGATTTTTGAAAACCTTTTTGAAAACCTTTTTGAAGCTTTTGTTAATACGAATGTTTTTCAAAACTAAGGACATTTTAAAAACATTTTTGAAATCATTTTGGAATAGCCTATTTACCAGTACGACTCGGTGTACAATATATTTCTAGACTCAATAAAATAAAAAATATATTGCTCAAAGAAATACGGACTTGAACAGGCAAACATCGCTTCGGTCTTGAACTGTGTAGATAGATAGCTGTTCTTGATCATGTCCAAGAGTCCGAGATATCCTGACTAGCTTCATATATCGAGACAGAGTTTGATCAATTATTAAAATCAGTTTGACCATATGACCAATGGGCCAACAATCTCCCCCATTTTGATAATTGACAAACTATGAATGATATAACATCTTTGCTTGGAATAAAATTAAAAATAGTAATTGTTCATATCCTGTATTTTCTCAAAAGAATGTTAGATCCTTATTTTCTCCCCCATTGTCACTTAGCAAAAAAATTGCAAAAGAGAAAAACTCCCCCGCAATCAATGCATATATAACAAACAGTGAAGAAACACAAGAAAATAATCATGACAAATGTTAACATCACAGGCATGTATTTATCTCAGGCAGTTTATAATAGAACAGAGAATTATTTCACAAGCAGTTTATAATATAGAAACAGATAAATATGCTAGAAATAAACTGATGTGAAAAATAAACTACGAATCCCATAAAGATAAAATAATGTGCAAGCGACATAAAAAAATATCCAGTACAAGTCTGATAATAAAAAGCTAAGAAGACAGAAACTTGGAATCTCGGAGCATTTCCAAGTATACAATAGATAATATCTAAGACTCAAAAATCAGCTAACATATCACAACACCTCCTCCTCATCATCATCATCAGCATGACCGGCATGTCCAGAAGGACCAGCTGCAGAGGTACCAGTGCTAGAAGGGTGAGGAGGGGCGCCAGTGTAAAACTCACCGACATAATCTCGAGGAGGAGCACGATCAGAACGGTACCAATCATTGCGTTACCGGGCTGAAAGTAGGCATGAACAGCCTCATCGTCACAGCGGTAACCAGAGAAGGTTGGATCTCTAGGAATAGAACCGGCAGAATGTCCAGTCTGAGCAAATCGAAGATCAGCGAGAGAATTTACTATCGCCTGAAAACGTGTGACGTCGTGGAACTCACGTTCACGGGCCATATCCGTCATCGAGATGTGCAAATCAGAAAGATGCTGGTATATGCCCTCAAAGGTTATGGCATACTGCTGAGGAGGTGGAGGAGGTGGAGCAGTAGCAGGAGCAGTAGGAGGAACAGCAATAGTCATACTACGACGAGATAGTTTAAGAAACTTGGGCTCAGGGTCTTGAGTACAAGTTGACAGATCAATATCGAAACGCTGGAAGATGCGTGGGAGAATCATCGCATAAGAGAGATTTCTATCTCTTGCACGACAACGTCCCATCATCTGGATAATGGTCTTAGGGGCAGAAAAAGGTATCCCCTTAAGAATATGATACATAGCAGATAAATTCAAGAGACGTGACATCATCCTTTGAAGTAGACTTCGAAAGGAGAGTGGAGTAAATGATACGATGTAATTCATAATTAAACAAGTTCAAGTTGTTTGCCTTGAACTTTCCAGAGCGAACTCGATCAGGTGCACAGAGTTCAGCTTTGAAACTAGCGAGTGTCGTGCCGTCGGGGAAATCAAATTCAGTGATATCAACAAGCGGTTCACCTTCGTTAGGAATACCAAGGATTTTTGCTAAGAGGACATCATTGAAATTGATATCAAGTCCGCCAACACGAGTACTTACGTCAAACTTGTTTAATATGATATTGCAGTAGAAAAGTCTAATGGTATTAGTTGCTACTGGGAAACAAAGTTTAACAAAATATTGTAACTCTAATGCCTCAAAGTAAGGGCGCTGTTCTGAAAACACAGTCCACTTGATAGGAGCGCCTGTGCATATGGATCTTATGGAAAAGTCTCCATACCACAGAAGGGCTTGATCTTGGGTTTGAAAATAAAACCCGTCGAACGCGCCATTGCTCGATTGGACTGGCGAAAAGAGAGAATCCGTGGGTGGATTCGAAGATGATCCTTCCTCACTAGGATTGGTCGTCTTCTTCCTCTTGAAGGGGTTAAATCCCTTAGGTGCCATTTGTGCAAATAAAAGTAAATATGCACGAAATTGAAAGGAGGAGAAATACGGAGTTATACCTCCCGAGATTTGAGTATGTTGTAGAGGACAACGATCTCCACACGAATACAAAATTTGGATGGATTTTACTACGTAGATTGGGAGAGAAGGAGTGGTGAAGAACTAGGGTTTTAGAGCTTTTCGTGCGGCTGCTGTTCTGTGATGGTGGAATTTAGAAGCAATGAAGAAGAAAGGCTCTCGGGTTCTGGTTATATAACCTGATATCCTAACCGAACTTGGGCCGAATTCGGTCCGAATTTTGGCCGAGTTTGCTTGGGGTTAGTTTGGAGCACTTTCTTTTTTATTAACTCATTTCAAAAATTTAATTCAAAGATTAGTAATTTCAACCTTCAATTAACATAATTAATATTATTTTATAGATTAAATATCGTTACACAGCGACTGTCTCAGATTAGCTGTAGGAGTACTGTCCCAGCTGGTGGAGGTTCACCGGAGAACTCTTAAGTACTGCTTCGCTTCAACCGTAGTTGTGGTGACAGATAGACTCTTTATTGGCTTGTTTCTAACACAGTTTTTGTGTATTGAAATATAATCATAAAACAAAATTAATTAACATTATTGACGTCCAAAATTCCTAATTCTCGACGTAAATATTTGAAATAATCATCTGCTAGAGGTTTTGTGAAGATGTCAGCTAATTGATTCTTAGTATCTATGTACACAAGGTCAATATCTCCATTCTGATGATGATCTCTAAGAAAATGATTTCGAATCTCGATATGCTTAGTACGAGAATGACATACTGGATTCTTAGTCAAATAAATTGTGCTCGTGTTGTCACAGAAAATGAGAATGTGTGTGTAAAATAAATCATAGTCTTCTAAGGTTTGTTTCATCTACAAAATCTGAGCACAACAACATCCTGCGGCGATATACTCAGCCTCTGTTATTGATAGGGCTACAGAATTTTGCTTTTTACTAAACCATGAGACTAAAGCCTTGCCTAAGAAATGACATGTGCCACTGGTACTTTTTCTATCAACTTTGCATCCAGTAAAATCTGCATCCGAATAACCAGTAAGGTCCAAGGACTTAGTTTTGGAATACCATAAGCCAACAGAAGAAGTGCCCTTAAGGTATCGAAAGATACGCTTAACTGCGCATAGATGTGATTCCTTTGGATTAGCTTGAAAACGAGCACACAGGCAAACACTAAACATAATATCTGGACGACTAGCAGTTAAATAAAGTAAACTACCGATCATACCTCGATACTTACGTGTGTCGGCCGGCTTGTCTTGTTCATCAATATCAAGCTTTGTTGAAGTTGCCATCGGAGTGCCAATAGGTTTGACATTGTCCAGATCAAACTTCTTTAACAAATCTTTTGTGTACTTGGCTTGATTCATGAATGTTCCATTGTCAGTTTGTTTGATTTGCAGTCCGAGAAAGAATTACAGCTCTCCAATCATGCTCATCTCAAACTCATTCTGCATACACTTAGAGAATTTTTGACACAGAGATTCATCAGTAGATCCAAATATAATATCATCAACATAGACTTGTATTAAGAGAAGCTTGCCATTAAAAGACTTAATAAAGAGTGTAGTGTCAACCTTGCCTTTTGAAAAACCATTGTCAAGTAGGAAAGAGCTTAGACGATCATACCAAGCACGAGGGGCTTATTTTAAACCGTATAAAGCTTTCTTCAACTTGAAAACATGATCAGGGTTTTTAAAATCTGTGAAACCTGGAAGTTGTGCTACAAAAACTTCTTCTTTTATAAATCCATTTAAAAATGCACTCTTGACATCTATTTGAAATAATTTGAAACTATGAAAACATGCAAATGCACATAACATGCAAATGGATTCTAATCTCGCAACTGGGGCATAAGTCTCATCGTAGTCGATACCTTCTTCCTGATTGTATCCTTGAGCTACGAGTCGAGCCTTATTACGAGTCACTAAACCATTCTCATTAAGTTTATTTCGGAATACCCAACGGGTGCCAATGACCGGATGATCAATAGGCTTGGGAACAAGTTCCCAAACATAATTTTGTTCAAATTGGTTTAATTTCTCTTGCATAGCATCTATCCAAAAATTATCACTACATGCTTCATCAATGGTTTTGGGTTCTAGATGTGAAATGAATGCAACACTAGAAACAATATCTCTACTGGATGTACGAGTACTTACACCTTTGGTAATGTCACCAATTACCAAATCCTTTGGATGATCAGCCGTAAATTTTAATCTTTTCGGCAGACTCTGGAGGTAGCTGGTTCCTAGATCTTCTCTAGGAGGATCAGCTAGTGCTGAGCTTGGTTGAGAATCAGCTGGTGTTGAGCGTGGTACAGTTAGATCTTCATCATTGTCGTCGATAGTCATTTGATTCAATTCATCAAAGGTAACGTTGATTGATTCTTCGATGATCATAGTTTATTTGTTGAAGACTCTGTATCCTTTGCTCTTGGCCGCATAACATAAAAATATACCTTCATCGACCTTTTCGTCAAACTTTTCCAAATTGTCTTTTGTATTAAGAATAAAGCACTTACAACCAAATATTCTAAAATATGAAACTGATGGAATTCTATCAAACCATAACTGAAATAGAGTCTTCTTCGATTTGGATCGAATTAGAACTCTATTGAGAAGAAAACAAGCTGTATTGACAGCTTCAGCCCAGAAATATTTGGGTAGACTAAACTGGTTTAACATTACTCTGGCCATTTCGGATAGAGTTCTGTTCTTACGTTCCACAACTCCATTTTGTTGTGGAGTCCTAGGGCAGGAGAACTCGTGTACAAAACCGTATGTGTCACAAAATTGCTCAAACTCTGCATTCTCGAATTTGCCACCATGATCGCTTCTAATACGAGTGATCATGTAACCTTTTTCATTATGTACTTTCTTCTAAAAGGTGACAAATTCGGATAATGCATCATTCTTGCATGTCAAGAAGTATACCCACGTGTATCTAGAGTAATCATCTACAATTACAAAAGCATATAACTTACCTCCGAGGCTAGCAACTCTGCTAGGACCAAATATGTCCATATGTAGCAATTGTAAAGGTCTAGTAGTACATACTGCATTTAGTGACTTGAATGTGGATCTGGTAGCTTTGTTCTTTTCACATTGGCTGCATACTGAATCCTTCTTAAATGTTATGTCCGGTAAACCGCGTACTAGCTTCTTCGTGGATAATCTTGAGATTGTGTCCATATTTGCGTGACCGAGTCTCATATGCCACAGATGACTCTCATCACTTTTAGCCATTAAGCATCTACCTGAAATGTTAGTTTCTTCCAACAAATAGAAAACATATATGTTGTTTTTCCTGATACCTTCAAAGATAGTACTACCAGTTGAGCTATCAACTATAGTACATTTGTCTTTGCCAAAGTTGATGCCATAACCATGATCAGCTAAATGACTTATGCTGAGTAGATTATGTTTCAGCTCTGTAACCAGACAGACATCCTTAATCACAGGATAGGTAGACTTACCAACATCACAGATACCAATGATATACCCTTTCAAGTTATTACCGAAGGAAACATAACCTTCCTTCTTCTTCTTCGACAGTGTTGCAAATAATGTAGCATCACCGGTCATATGCCGTGAACAACCGCTGTCGAGGATCCATTTGCTTTTAGCATGTGAAAGGTGTTCCACCTACAAAATAATTTGCAGATAAAACTTTTGGTACCCATTTCTTGTAGGGTCCTGAAATGTTAGCTTTTGGTATCCAAGCATAAATATTTAAATCAACAAGCTTTCTAATTCTACATGCAGGAGAAATATGACCAATGAGGCCACAATAATGACATTTAGCATGTTGAGTGTTGAAAGCTGAGTGGTGTGCATGGTTGGTAGGTTTAGGTTTTCTAGTATAGAAGAAAGCATACCTATAATCCTGTTTGGGCTTAACCTTTTGGGGTAAAGGTTTGATATGGTTAGGTCTGACAGTATTTGGTTTGGGAATCTTCCGATTTTTCGGTAAGTGACACGTGTTAGGGTAGGAAGCAGCAGTCTCAAGCTTTTTTTCTAACCTAATTTTCAATCTTTTGGAAATGTCATACAACTTAGTATAGTCAGAAGTGAGTGTTTCCATTCTGACTTGTGCACATCGAAGACTTTTCTTCTCTTTAGAAGGTTCTTCTTTCAGTTGGTCAATAACTTTGTCTTTTTCTTCGGATGACTTGGTAGTCTCGTGTAATAAGAGCTTAATAGAGGAAAGCTCACCATACTTACTAACATTATTTCTAACCTCAGCTAGTAGGTCGGTAAGTATTCCTATTTCACCTTTGTACTCTTTGAGTACCTTTTTAGAGGTCTGATATTTGCTACGCAGTTTCCTGTAATCACTTATCATTTCACTGAAGGTATCTCCTAATTGCTCAAAGGTGAAGTCATCATATGTATCAACTACAGGTTCAGCAGGTACCTGATCGGATGCCATAAGGCATACGTTTGCAACGTCTTCTGATTGTTCATCTTCTGAGTCGCTGGCTTCACTTTCATGCCATATGCTGGTATTGGCATACTTCCGTGATGTTGATCTCTTCAGGTTCCCTTTCTCATACCTGTTGCTCTTCTTGCTTGATGATGAGTTTGTAAGACAATCCTTCTTCATGTGTCCCTTCTTCTTGCAGCCATAGCAGACAGCATCATCTTGATACCAGTTGTTGCCGCTATTGTTTTCTTTGGCTCTCTTCTCATCTCATGAATCTTTTGAATTTCCTTGCTAGGAGTGCTTGATCTTCAGTATCAGATTTACTGCTGTCTGAATCACCTTCAGCAGCTTTTCTATGCTTTGAAAGCAATCGTCTTCTCCTTTGGTGCAGGCTCTTCAAAAACTTATAGCTCCAGTTCATGAGTGAGTAGCTTACCCATGAGTACTTCGAGGGACATAGTTGTGAGGTCGTTCCCTTCAATGATTGCAGTAGCCTTTGGAATCTAGTTCTTGGTAAGTGCTCGCAGGAGTTTGCGAATCTTTTCATGGTTACTGTAATCTTTGCCTAGGGAGGACAAAGGATTTATAATATCCAAGAATCTTTCGAATATCTGAGTAACTGTTTCGTTGGGCTTCATCTTGAACACCTCATACTCTTGAGTAAGTCTGCTGACTTTTGATTCTTTGACTTGAGTCGTGCCTTCATGTGTGACTTCAAGAAGCTTCCACACTTCATTAGCAGTTGTGCAGATAGACACCCTAATAAATTCAGTTATGTCTAAAGCACAAAATAAAGCGTTAATAGCACGTGCGTCAAGACTGGCCTTTTTCTTTTCTTTCTCTGTATATCTGTTATGGGGTTTTTCAACTAAAACTCCATCAACATTTATACGAGGTGGCTTTTGATAGCCATCAATAATAATAGACCATAAATCAAAGTCAAGTGATTTCAAGAAGAAACTCATCCGTGTTTTCCAATAGGTATAATTTGTACCATCAAACAGTGGAGGTCTGTTTGTGGCCTGGCCTACACTTGTGAATTTCACAGTTGCCATGTGTTGTGCTGTGATCTATATAACAATTAGTTAAATGAATAAATAATTGCAATGTTACCTTGCTTTACCTGTAAAACCTGCTCTGATACCAATTGTAGGAACGAAATCGTAAAGCACAATACTCTAGAAGGGGGGTGAATAGAGTTGGCAGCGGAATAATGCTAATTAAAAAATATTAGCAGCAAGATCACAGAATAATAATTACAACTAAATAATGTAAAGGCAGAGATAAGAAAGCAAACGCAAAGACAGCGATGTATACTGGTTTTTCTCTGTTGAGGACTAGTCCAGTCGGTAGAACTCTTGCTACCAGTTGAATCCACTATTGACAAAACCGCAAGTTTTCTTACGAAGTCCTTGCAACTTCTACAACGCGAGCTTTGATACGAAGAACTCGTCCAGCTTCAATTGTGAAGAGGTATTCTTCTAATCAAGCCTTCTGATTACAATCACTCAGAAACTTCTAGACCGCACCGCACTGGCAAATCGACTAGAGGATTGTAATTGGCTTGGGATCTGAAAATATTAAAGCTCGAGAAAACTCTTTGGAAGACTGAAATCTCTAGATAGAGAGAAGATTGAAAGTGAATGAGTGAGTTAAAATGATCGAAATCCTTCTCTATTTATAGGAGTTCCAAAGACAGAATTCTGGCAGAATTCGGGCAGAACTCTATGAGAAAATCTCGGTCAAATCCGCAACTGCAGGAGGACCAAGTTCCAAAGAATTCAAAAATCAAAACGGCCACTAACCGAACTCGGACCGAACTCTGGCCGAACTCTGGCCGAGTTCTGTCAGGGTTAGGTTAGGGTTTTAAAAAATAGTTTTTGGAGATTTTTGAAAACCTTTTTAAAGCTTTTGTTAATACGAATGTTTTTCAAAACTAAGGACATTTTAAAAACATTTTTGAAATTATTTTGGAATAGCCTATTTGCCAGTACGACTCGGTGTACAATATATTTCTAGACTCAATAAAATGAAAAATACATTGCTCAAAGAAATACAGACTCGAACAGACAAACATCGCTTCGGTCTTGAACTGTGTAGATAGATAGCTGTTCATGATCATGTCCAAAAGTCCGAGATATCCTGACTAGCTTCATATATCGAGACAGAGTTTGATCAATTATTAAAATCAGTTTGACCATATGACCAATGGGCCAATAGGTTGTACACGAGTAATCTACTGGATTGAATACATAACCACTTCTACTCCCCCGCCCCAATCAATACACAAGGATCTAGTTAAGTTACGTTATTGCACACGAAGTATAGTCGCACACGAGATCATATGAATACATGAATATACACGATTTCATACGATTTGTATACGAATATCACGAATACAAGGAGTACACGATGCTTACGATAAAGTACACGAACACGAGTATGCGATGTATCCGCTAAGGGGATAACATCGCATAACAAGATCCATATAGTACTAATCCGTGTTTCCAACATGTCAGCATCATGTAAAGTAATCTAAAGCAGGAAAATACTCCTAATACAGGATATAAAATGATTAGAGAATGTACACGCCTGTATCCTGAGAATCTGAAGGAAATCTACTGTCCGAGGAGTGGTGTCTGTCTTCTATATAACAGTAAAAGTCACCATGAGTCTACAGTAATAATAAGATGCAAATCAATACA
This sequence comes from Iris pallida, assembly GCA_029216955.1. Taxonomy (NCBI): domain Eukaryota; kingdom Viridiplantae; phylum Streptophyta; class Magnoliopsida; order Asparagales; family Iridaceae; genus Iris; species Iris pallida. The sequence goes on from JANAVB010040620.1 coordinate 2,851,078, forward strand.
TTCTACATGAATCTTGGTCAATCTAGGCCAAAGTCAACTCTTGGTCAACTCTGGTCAACCCTAGAAGTCGAACTAGGTCAACTAGGTCAAACCTAACTCAAACAAGTCTATACTAGTCTAACTAGTCTATTCTAGGTCTAACAAGACTGCACAAGACTAATCTAGACTCTATACTGACAAGCAGATACATCCATAGGCTAAGAGCCTAGGCTAGCTATTAGGCAATACCATGCCTAAACCAACCTATAACACATATCTATAAGACACTATATATCTAATATATATTACACATATTGATATAGCTATTAATATAATATGGCAATACATATACCATATAAGCTACCTATGAGTATATCACACATTCATATATATCCATATATATAATAGTACCCACATATCATATAATATATAGGATATATGTATTTTACATCTCACATATTTATATATACATGTATATATGTATGTACACATATATGTTGGGATAGGAAGGGGAATGTGGTGGTGTACTTTTGTGTGTGTGTGAATGGAGACCAGAGTGTGTGTTAGGTTAGAGGGTGTGTGACAATGAACTGTGGCATGGCAAAGGAATAACCTGGGTGTATGCAGGAAATTAGAACAGTGAGCTAACCATTTCAATATCAATTTAAAAAGGGAAAGGGAATCAAAGTGAATACTCTAGTGAAGCAGTATCTAGGAAATAAGTTAAGGTTTAAGGAAAACTGAAAATGCTATCACATTGAATTCCAACATTCATTACAGATCTGTTAGAAAAAGGGAAGGGAAACCAATTTAGGATATCAAGGATTTGAATTAAAACATTCATCTCAGTTAACAGGGAACAAAACAGTGAATGTTAAAGGAAAAAGCAGTAGCATTAACAATGTGAAACTGGAATACATTCAAATACAATTAAAGGAGTGCAAAATCTCAGTTTGACAGTTACATGAACTCAAACAAACCAACATAATCATTCAATTTCAGTTAAGTAAGAAGGAAAGGAAACCAATGAACAATTCAAAACTATTTCAGTTTACAGGAAAAGGTCCAATGTAACAGTTAACAGCAATTTCGAAAACCAACCCATTTGTCAAAATCTCATTCTCACATCCAAAAGCCTATCAAATTGAAATACTTCACTTTCCTATACTAACAAACATGTAGGAATAATTAACAGTGCAAAATATTACATAAAACTGGGAATTTAGAAAGTTAGGAATGGGGAAAAATACAGTGTCAGACATGGTTTCAGTGTTCCTGCTATTTAGCCCATTTTCGAACCCAAAATCTCATTAAAACCTAATCCAATCATGTAAACTGATCTAATATAGATTACACATCATTTTTAGGATCAAATTAGCAAGTTAGAACATGTACTAAATCATTTAAAACTGTAACAAAACAGGGAAACAAAACTACACTGATATACGCACACAGTGCACACTCGTGCACACGTGATTTCGTGTCCGACACGACACGAGAGTTCGTACAACTCTGGGAATCTCGTGTCAGTCATGGACATGACACGTGTGTCAAGTTATATGCGTCGGGGTGGCATGTCCAGCTCGAAATCAGACCCGAGTAGCAGGGCATGCATCCTGCCAGCACGCGCACGTGCACCTGCGTGTCCGCGTGTCTGTGGGGACTCAACACGACACCAAAACACGCTCAGTACACTAAAAACACATAAGCGAGATCAAACCCTATTTTTCTATTCAAATACATTTTAGAAAAAGGATTGAAATGCCCTTTGGGACATTTCGTCAAACATCTATAAACAATGACTGATACGTGTCCGATACGGACACGTACATGACTAAAAACCTAGGGTTAGCTACACCTACAGTTAGGTTAGGCCTAGGGCTCCCTAGATATGCAATAAAATCAATATTCTATGGTGTAGAAATGAAATTACCTATAGGTTGAAAATCCTCCAAAAAGCTCCAAAGAGGGGTGTTCCTCTTGATAGCCAAACTTCCCCAAATTGTCCAAACTCTGAAATATTCTTCCATAAACAGCAAGAATAGAAAAATTAGAATCTATAGCAATTGGTTTGGAGGAAAAAGGAGTTGAAATAGATTTTCTATGATTTATTTAAGATGGAGACTTACCTCTTTCTAAAACTAGCAATTAATTCTAAAGGAAGGCTAGACCTAATTTCTAGGAGGGGATTAAATAGAGGGGGAGACCTTAGTGGCCGGCCAAGTGTGGTTTGGGCTTGGGTTAGGGTCACTTGGTGTTGGGTTGGGCCTTTAAGGCTAAAATCACAAACCATGACTTGTGAAATCACAAGCCATTTCCAAATCAAATTAAATCCTAATTTTCCCAAAATAATTCTAATGATTATGATAACACTAACTTAGGTCAAGCTAGGGTTACTTAACCAAACCAAGTAGTCATGACCTAGGTTAGCCTCTAGGACAGTCTCCTAAGTCAACATTAGTCAAAGTCAAAATAGCACCAAAACAATTATACTAAAAATTACTGAAAAATTCTAATAAATATAATTAATAATAATAATTCCAAATTAATTCCAAAATTTTAAAAATGACCAAAATACCCTCAAGCTAGAAAAGTGGTAGTGACAAATCTACCCTCATTAAAATAATTTCGTCGTCGAAATTAAAGGCGAAACAAACTGCTGAGAAGGACAGAAAGTATACCTCAAGGTCTAAAAAGATAGGGGTACCGCTCGCGTATCTCATCCTCCCGCTCCCAGGTAGACTCTCCTGGAGAATGATGCCTCCATGCGACGCGTACCAAGGGTATCACCTGGTTCCTCCGAACCTTCTCTCGGCGATCCAGAATTTCCAGAGGCTGCTCTGGATAACTGAGAGTAGGTCCAACCTCAATCTTCGAATGATCGCGCACATGGCTAGGGTCAGCCACGTACCGTCTCAACTGTGATACGTGGAATACGTTGTGAACTCCCACTAGTGCAGGTGGCAAGTCTAGCCTGTATGGCATGTCTCCGACTCTTCCGCTGATAACAAAAGGGCCGATGAAGCGCGGGCTAAGCTTCCCACCTCCACCAAAATATATCGTACCACGAGTAGGAGATATCCACAGAAAAACCATGTCTCCAACCTAAAAACAAGCAAGGTCTCAAGTTACTAAAAATCAAAAACGATCAATCAAACAAAACAAAATACATCCTACTTCTAATCCTATCTCTAAATCTGTACCTCAAACTCCAATGGCCTCCGGTGGCTATCGGCCCAGTACCGATGTCTGTCCTGCGCCACGTGAAGTCTGTCCCTGATGAGCTTCACCTTTTCGGCTGCGTCAACAACCATCTCTGGTCCCAGTAAAGCTTGCTCTCCAACATCATCCCAAGAAAAGGGTGTACGACACCTACGCCCGTACAGAGCCTCGAACGGTGACATCTCAATGCTGGCCTGATAACTGTTGTTGTAAGAAACTCCACCAAATGTAGATGATCCTCCCAGGAACCTCCAAAATCCAGGACGCACGTCCGCAGTATATCTTCAAGTGTCTGAATAGTCCTCTCTGACTGTCCGTCCGTCTGGGGGTGGTATGCAGTACTAAACTTGAGTTGAGTGCCCAAACTAGTCTGCAGACTCCTCTAGAAATAGGAAGTAAAGCGACTTTCCCGATATGAGACAATACTGACGGGAACTCCGTGAATCCTGACTATCTGCCTCATATAAAACTCTGCAAGCCTCTCTGTAGACATAACCACCTTGAATGGCAAGAAGTGGGCCGATTTGGTCAACCTGTCAACGATGACCCAAATTGCGCCTTTTCCTCCTGGTGTACGCGGCAACCCAGATACAAAATCCATGATGATATGTTCCCACTTCCACTCCGAAATGGGCAACGGCTGCAATAATCCTCTGGGCCTCTGCCTCTCTGCCTTGACCTGCTGACAGACCAAGCATCTAGCTACGAAGTGGGACACCTCCCACTTTATCCCGTACCACCAGACATGCTCTCGCAGATCCCTGTACATCTTGTTGGCACCAGGATGTATAGAGTACTGCGATCTGTGAGCCTCATGCATGATCTGCTCTCTGAGCTCCCCGCTAGGCACACATAATCGGGAATCGTGCCTCAGGGCACCATCCTCTACAAGTGAAAACTCGCCATCCTCCAATCCTGCACTAATCTGCTCTCAGATACACCGCAGAGCCACATCCTCGAACTGTGTCGCCTTGATTCTCTCCATCAAGTCCGACTGTATCAGAAGGCCCCATAACTGTATCTGTACTCCGGACATGATCACCTCAATCCCAAGGCTCTCCAAGTCTGCAAGCAAGTGTCGATCCATAGTCAAACACATGGCTGTCGGATACCTATTCGAGGCATCGACAACCACGTTGGCCTTCCCTGGGTGATACTGAAGTGAAATGTCAAAGTCCTTCATCAACTCTAGCCATTTGCGCTGCCTCATGTTGAGCTCTTTCTGTGTAAACACATACTTCAAGCTCTTGTGATCTGTGAAAATCTCCACCCTCTCGCCATACAGATAGTGCTTCCACAACTTCAAAACAAAAATCTGCCAACTCCAGGTCATGGGTAGTGTAGTTCTTCTCATGGGGACGTAATTGCCTGGAAGCATAGGCAATCACCTTCCCATGCTGCTGCAAGACACAACCCAACCCCTTTCCTGAAGCATCACTATAAATAGTGAATCCACCCGATCCTGAAGGCAATGTCAGAATCGGAGCTGTCGTAAGCCGCTTCTTCAACTCATCAAAAGGTGTCTGACACTCCTCTGACCAAACATACTCAGCATCCTTCCGGGTCAACCGAGTCAACGGCTCTGCAACCCGGGAGATATCCTGTATAAATCTTCTATAGTATCCTGCCAGCCCCAGGAAACTCCTGATCTCTGCCACTAAAGTCGGCGCTGTCCAAACCTCAACTGCTGTGATCTTCTTCAGGTCTACTGAGATACCATCTCCAGTCACCACATGACCCAAGAAGTCAACTCTGTCTAGGAAGAACTCGTACTTCGAGAGCTTGTCATACAATCTCTCCCTCCTGAGTGTCTCCAGCACCACTCTCAAGTGCTCCTCGTGTACCTCCTCTGTCTTAGAATATACCAAGATATCATCAATGAACACCACCACGAACTTGTCCAAGTACTGGTGGAACACCTTGTTTATTAGATTCATAAACACTGCTGGTGCATTGGTTAGCCCAAACGGCATAACCAAAAACTCAAACTGCCCGTACCGCGTCCTGAAAGCGATCATGGGAATATCCTCCCCCTTCACCTTCACCTGGTGATAACATAAACTCAAATCAATCTTGGAGAACACCCGAGCTCCGCTCAACTGATCAAAGAGATCATCGATCCGCGGCAGTGGATATCTGTTCTTGATCGTCAGGTTGTTAAGTGCCTTGTAGTCGATACACATCCGTACCGACCCATCCTTCTTGGGTACGAAGAGTACCGATGTACCCCAAGGTGAAAAACTCGATCGGATGAAGCCCTTGTCCTACCGCTCATCCACCTGCTTCTTCAGCTCCACCAACTTGCTGTTGTTCACTCGATAGACATGCTGAGAAATCGGTTTTGTGCCGAAAAACAAGTCTATCGAGAACTCTACATTCCTGTCCGGTGGAAGCCCTGGCAACTCCTCTGGAAATACGTCCATAAACTCTGCGATCAAGAGATGCGGAGCCACCTGCTCCTCAACTGAAGCTCCCCAAAAGACTCTGCCGTCCTGCTCTGCCTGCCGTCGGGTGTACTCAAACTCTGGCTCTTTTGGCATCCGAACAAAACTTTACCCCCTCGACAATCAATGCGGGCGTGGTGTCTACTCAGCCAGTCCATACCTAATACAATATCGTAGTTCGGTAGTGGCATGACGAGTAGACTCACTCCCAACTCTCAACCTCCCAATAAGACGCTCCGCCCTCTGCAAACATCACTCACAAGGATGACCCTACCCCCGGTCATGATCTTCCAGGTCCTAGGCAATGGTTCAGAAACCAGACTGTGTCTAATAGCATACGATACTGACACAAAGCTGTGGAAAGCCCCGGAATCAAAGAGTGCAAATGCTGGAAGGGAGTCGAGAAGAACCGAACCTGCTATCAGCTCTCCGATGGCCTCGACAAACTCAGCTGCCATGGCGAAAGCTCGCCCCTGCTGTCTACCTCGTACCTGCTGCTGGTGCTGCTGGAACCTCTGCTGCTGGGTCTGTAGGGCTGGTCCCCTCTGCTGGCCTGATGGAGCCTTGGCTCCCCCAGCTCCTCCTGGTATCGGATGCATCGATACAACTGGACAATCTCACATCTGATGGTCCGCTGAACCACACATCAAGTATCTGCCAAGTCTCTTCCTGTACTCCTCCCACTTGTGCCCATGCTTCTTGCAGAAAGTACAACTAATAGCCTACTGCCTGGGTGCCTGCTGCCCTCTCTGCTGCTAGTGCTGTACCTGCTGAAAAGGTGTCTGCCCTGATGCTGATACTGCTGAACTGGCCTCTGTGGCTGCTGATACTGGAAGTGAGGCCTCTTGGCCTGCCCCTGACTACTGCTACCACCCTGGAAGTTGCGACCCCTCTTCTTCTTCAGTCCTAGGTCGTCTTCCGCCGCCATGGCCCCAGAAAATATCTCTGCAAAGTTGGCGTTCCGGTCGCTCTTAGTCAGTGACCGATTCTTTCTAATCAAGCCCCAGCAAAACTTCCTCGCCTTCGTCTTCTCGGTCAAGTCATCTATAAACTGGGCCAATCTGCAAAACTCTCTGGCATACTCAGCTGCCGTCTGGTTCCTCTGAACCAGACCCTCGAACTGTGCCTCGATACCTCCCAAGGCCACATCAGGAAAGAACTTCTCCTTAAACAGCTCCTTGAACTGGGCCCAAGTCTGGCCCTCAACTTCCACCCTGGGATCTGCCTGATACCACACACGGGGTAAGTCCTGCATCTAGCTGCCCGCCGCCTCGATCTGGAGTCGATCTGGTATCTTTGCCAGTTGGAAGATCTCCTCGATATGCTCTATCCAGTCGTCTGCAAGGTAGATGCCCTCTGTGCCGAAGAACTCCCGAGGGTGCATCTTCTAGAAGTCCAGAATGTCCTTCTTCCTCCGACGGGACTGCTACTGGGCCCCCTGAGCAGTAATCATCTCGAATGTGGTTCGAACCAGCTGGTGTGCCTCGTCGATCCCCTGACGGAAATTGGTAGTCTGCCTCGTCTGCTGCTGCCGGTGGGACTCCAGAATCCTCTCCACGAAGGAGAAGAGATGTACAGCATCTACCATCCTCGCAGGCGGAGGCTGCTACAATGGAAGGATCTCAGGAATCACAGGGCTCTGCCTCCTGGCTGGTGGAGGTGCTCCTCCAAAAGATGCAGAGATACCGACTCCTGAGGGCTGCACTGGCCCTGCGGTACTGGAAGCTTGCTGCTGGACACGAGAGGTGGCAGACCCCTCTCCAGCATCTCCCGTCACGGGGCGATGCGATCTCGTCTCAACCATCCTGGAGACACAGATCAAACAAGAAACAATTACTGAAAATGAGTCAAAAATTCAAAGGAGGACAGTTTAAAATTTCTAAGGAAGACAATAAGCAGCAAAATAGATATACGGAATCTGATAAAGAATTTTCCTAGTGTGATTGAGTACCTTCAAAATATACTAATTCCTACTGCAGGCTGTAGCGATATTCTAGTTCGAATAACACTACATTTCTAACCTAGACCTGCATGGGCCACCACTAAAAACGTGTCACGACCCGCACCCTAGAGTAAGAGCACGAGACGTGGGTACGTCCAGCCTACGTCGCAGTATCGGCGGTAGAACGTTGTCCTAGGTCACAACATCTAACAGTTAAAGGTAATAAACAGTTATACTCCCCGAATGGGGGTGACATAACAGAATATATCTCAATCACAACTAAGGTAGAACAAGATAAGATAGAATGATATAAAAGATAATATCCAGAATAGAAGAAATCACAGAGATACAAATCCAGAATTCTAAGTGTCTAAAATAAGTACATATCCTAAAATCTCTGAATCCATATACAGTAATCCAAGAAAGTAAAGACAACCCTAATCTAAGTGAGTGTCGTCAACTGCTAGTGGGTCCTGCTGCTGGTCCAAGTCCGAGCACTCATCTAGTGTAGCACCGTAGTAAGTAGGACAGAACGCCTCAGCCTCGTCCTCTGTAATATTTCAACAGGTCCAGTCAGAACAGGAGCGAGCACAGTACATCTCAATAAATCATAGCAGATCAGGATATATAATCATGCTAGAGAGTAAGATACAAGAAACTAAAGGAATAATATGATAAATAGGAAGACTGTAAATAAATAGCTACAGTATATAGAGAACTAACAGTGTCTAGTGAATCAGAGCACAAGATGGTTATGTAAACGGCACGATGTTGTACAAGAGTAATCTACAGAGGTTGTACACGAGTAATCTACTGGATTGAATACATAACCACTTCTACTCCCCAGCCCAATCAATACACAAGGATCTAGTTAAGTTATGTTATTGCACACGAAGTGTAGTCGCACACGAGATCATGTGAATACATGAATATACACGATTTTACATGATTTGTACACGAATATCACGAATACAAGGAGTACACGATGCTCACGATAAAGTACACGAACACGAGTACCCGATGTATCCGCTAAGGGGATAACATCGCACAACAAGATCCATATAGTACTAATCCGTGTTTCCAACGTGTCAGCATCATGTAAAGTAATCTAAAGTAAGAAAATACTCCTAATGCAGGATATGAAATGATCAGAGAATGTACTCGCCTGTATGCTGAGAATCTAAAGGAAATCTACTGTCCGAGGAGTGGTGTCTGTCTCCTATAAAACAGTACAAGTCACCATGAGTCTACAATGATAATAAGATGCAAATCAATGCATTCTACATGAATCTTAGTCAATCTAGGCCAAAGTCAACTCTTGGTCAACTCTGGTCAACCCTAGAAGTCAAACTAGGTCAACTAGGTCAAACCTAAGTCAAACAAGTCTATACTAGTCTAACTAGTCTATTCTAGGTCTAACAAGACTGCACAAGACTAATCTAGACTCTATACTGACAAGCAGATACATCCATAGGCTAAGAGCCTAGGCTAGCTATTAGGCAATCCATGCCTAAACCAACCTATAACACATATCTACAAGACATTATATATCTAATATATATTACACATATTGATATAGCTACTAATATAATATGGCAATACATATACCATATAAGCTACATATGAGTATACCACACATTCATATATATCCATATATATAATAGTACCCACATATCATATAATATATAGGATATATATATATATATTACATATCACATATTTATATATACATGTATATATGTATGTACACATATATGTTGGGATAGGAAGGGGAATGTGGTGGTATACTTTTGTGTGTGTGTGAATGGAGACCAGAGTGTGTGTTAGGTTAGAGGGTGTGTGACAATGAATTGTGGCATGGCAATAGGAATAACCTGGGTGTATGCAGGAAATTAGAACAGTGAGCTAACCATTTCAATATCAATTTGAAAAGGGAAAGGGAATCAAAGTGAATACTCTAGTGTAGCAGTGTCTAGGAAATCAGTTAAGGTTTAAGGAAAACTGAAAAATGCTATCATATTGAATTCCAACATTCATTACAGATCAGTTAAAAAAAGGGAAGGGAAACCAATTTAAAATATCAAGGATTTGAATTAAAACATTCATCCCAGTTAACAGGGAACAAAACAGTGAATGTTAAAGAAAAAAGCAGTAGCATTAACAATGTGAAACTGGAATACTTTCAAATACAATTAAAGGAGAGCAAAATCTCAGTTTGACAGTTACATGAACTCAAAAAGACCAACATAATCATTCAATTTCAGTTAAGTAAGAAGGAAAGGAAACCAATGAACAATTCAAAACTATTTCAGTTTATAGGGAAAGGTCCAATGTAACAGTTAACAACAATTTCGAAAACCAACCCATTTGTCAAAATCTCATTCTCACATCCAAAAGCTAATCAAATTGAAATACTTTACTTTCCTATAATAACAAACATGTAGGAATAATTAACCGTGCAAAATATTACATAAAACTGGGAATTTAGAAAGTTAGGAATAGGGAAAAACCCAGTGTCAGATATGGTTCCAGTGTTCCTGCTATTTAACCCATTTTCGAACCCAAAATCACATTTAAACCTAATCCAATCATGTAAACTGATCTAATATAGATTACACATCATTTTTAGGATCAAATTAGTAAGTTAGAACATGTATTAAATCATTTAAAACTGTAACAAAATAGGGAAACAAAACTACACTGATACACGCACAGAGTGCACACTCGTGCACACCTGATTCCGTGTCCGACACGACACAAGAGTTCGTGTAACTCTGGGAATCTCATGTCAGTCATGGACACGACACGTATGTCAAGTTATATGCGTCGGGGTGGCGTGTCCAGCTCGAAATCAGACCTGAGTAGCAGGGCATGCATCCTGCCAGCGTGCGTGCATGCACCCGCGTGTCCGCGTGTCTGTGGGGACTCGATACGACACCAAAACACGCTCAGTATACTAGAAACACATAAGCGAGATCAAACCCTATTTTTCTATTCAAATACATTTCAGAAAAAAGGATCGAAATGCCCTTTGGGGCATTTCGTCAAACACCTATGAACAATGACTGATACGTGTCCGATACGGACACGTACAGGACTCAAAACCTAGGGTTAGCTATACCTACAGTTAGGTTAGGCCTAGGGCTCCCTAGATATACAATAAAATTAATATTCTATGGTGTAGAAATGAAATTACCTATAGGTTGAAAATCCTCCAAAAAGCTCCAAAGAGGGGTGTTCCTCTTGATAGCCAAACTTCCCCAAATTGTCTAAACTCTGAAATATTCTTCCATAAACAGCAAGAATAGAAATATTAGAATCTATAGCAATTGGTTTGGAGGAAAAAGGAGTTGAAATGGATTTTCTATAATTTATTGAAGATGGAGACTTACCTCTTTCTATAACTAGCAATTAATTCTAAAGGGAGGCTAGCCCTAATTTCTAGGAGGGGATTAAATAAAAGGGGAGACCTTAGTGGCCGGCCAAGTATGGTTTGGGCTAGGGTTAAGGTCACTTGGTGTTGGGTTGGGCCTTTAAGGCTAAAATTACAAACCATGACTTGTGAAATCACAAGCCATTTCCTAATCAAATTAAATCCTAATTTCCACAAAATAATTCTAATGATTATGATAACACTAACTTAGGTCAAGCTAGGGTTACTTAACCTAACCAAGTAGTCATGACCTAGGGTAGCCTCTAGGACAGTCTCCAAAGTCATCATTAGTTAAAGTCAAACTAGCACCAAAACAATTATACTAAAAATAACTGAAAAATTCTAATAAATATAATTAATAATAATAATTCCAAATTAATTCCAAAATTTTAAAAATGACCAAAATACCCTCAAGATAGAAATGTGGTGGTGACATGACTCCCCCAGGATAAGGTAACAACTCTCAACATGCACGCGTCAAGTACCAATACTATCAGCCGACATAACTTGAGGCTAGCTGCCCACGTGACCCATCAGTCCACATAGCTCGAGACTAGTGACCACCGTGATACGACTATCGTAGTACGCAGTTACTATAACTTGGATTTGGGTAGCCCATACATTTAATTGTCTTCTTCCTCCCAAGGTCACTAATAGAAGGTAGTTCGCTAAGACTAGGTCCATATGCAAACAAAAATACAAGAAGGAAAAATAACTTAAAGCAAAATAAAGTGAACTAAAAATAGCAAGTAATGGATCCAACTAAAAACAGTTAATAAATGTGCATTAAATAAATAAATAAAGATAAATCTAATTATAAACACTAAATAAGGCAAGGTATCTTGCCTGAGGGTGGTGCGAGAAGCAGCAAAATCCAACAAACAAAATCGTCAGCACGAAAGTTAAAATCCACAAGGAGCTCTGGATGCTGAAACAAACATCACAAATGTGTTCGGTATAAAAGATATTTCTAGGAAATGCCTGTCTAAAAGTTAAATTCTGGAACCGGGGCAAAATTGTAATTTCTGATCAAAACGATATCCGCCGTTGGACCCGTTTTGCACCGAAACGCGTGCCAATATCTTCGGTCTCTAAGGTCGTCAAACTATATGTCTACGAATCCGGTTTGAGGAGACGAACCCAACCGTATGACCAGAGTTGGATTCCGGCGGGCCGTGCACAATTTTGTCCGTTGGAACGGGTCGCGGGCCCACCAAATAGGCGTTCCATTCGACCTTCTCAGAATCAGAACAAACTTGGCACACAGGACCAAAATTTCGATACGGTCCTGTTGGCGCAAGTTTCGTCTCGATACGACAAAGGTACACGAAGTTATGGCCAAGTTTGCAAAAGGTCGATACGACGGTACCTCGACGGATACGCACTGATTTTGCCGCGCACACGCAACGAAATCGAGTTCCGTCAGTTCCCACACGTTGCCAACATCCATACGCGCCTTTTGATGTGTATAGTACGTGACCACGTCGCCCGGTTTGTCGGGACGCACGCTGTATCGGAAAAACTTTTCTAACTTTTACGGTTTTAAAAACAGATTTTCTTAATTTTTATAAACGAATATCTTTCTGTCTAATAATTGAAAAATAAATCTATCTGAAGCATTTTAATGTCGTATATGTTGTATTTCACTGTTTCAAATTAGGTTCTTCGAAATCTTGGGTTTTAGCCCGGGAAACGCCTTCTAAAACAGCCTTGTAGTTGTTTTATCATGCGTATTATCTCTAACTTTTCATCGAACTTTGGACGAATTTACGGGGATGATTGAGGGTATTTGGCTCGATCTAATTAACAGGGCTTGTAGTACTATATGTAGTGGTTAATAGGAACAAATTGGTTTGTCGATTGGCTAAACGATGAAGGAGAAAAGTGATGACGAACGTGGGTACCTGCTGCGGCTGAGATAGGGCTTGCCCTGTTTTCTTGGTCGGAGTTCTATGCTTCCACGGTGGTTCAGCGGCTGACGGCGGCACACAGTCGGTCTACATGATGCGCGAAGGGTGGCAGGATCCTCCAGGTAGGCCAAAAAGAAATCTCGAGGGGTTGTGATTAGGTTTTTTTTCAGATAGGAGTTCTTCGATTTTTCGAGACTTCACGTAGGTTTTTTTTTATAGTGCCGATTTCCTATTCCTAATAGAGGAGAATCGCATCTGGATTAAGAGGATCTTATTCGAAAAGATTTGTTCGGATTTCTCCAATTAAAAATTCCCCAGCCGCCTTCCTTTCTTCCTTTACGGATTGGGCTCGGGGGGGGGAGGGGGGGAACGCAGTACTGTTCATTGAACAGTACTGCTGTGAAGGTTAATTTATTTTATTATTATTATTATTATTACTATTATTTTCTTTTCCTATATGGACTTGTACAAAATCCATATAAAATCCTCTAAACTATTGAATTATTTATGAGACACTTTAAGTTGTATATATTAAAATACTTTCTTAAAATCCTAATATCCATTTAGAATATTTTAGAACCTTTTACTAAAGTCTTCTAAAAAATAATTTGCCATATATAATTAAAGTATCACTTACTTGCTAGCTTTAATAAAATCACAATTTAATTACGAGGCTAAAAAAAATACTGAACAATAATTAAAATAAAAAAATAAAATAAATAGATAAAAAATTAAAAATCAGGGGTTTACATCCTACCCAACTTATAGGAATTTTGTCCTCGAAATTAAACTAAAGGTAGGGGGTAAGAAATGTAATGCGGAATTAAAGAAACTACCAATTGAAAGTCATACCTTGGTCTTCGAACAATCAAGGGGGTCGCTAGATATAAAAAGATAACCCTTGGCTCCATTCCTTATAAAGCGTTATTGGTTCCAGGTTCTACCCAACTTATAAAAGTTGGCTACAGTGGGAATCGTCTTTTGAGAGGGACCAAAATGTACAGGGGGATATATCAGGTTGAATGTTTCCATCTTGGACTCAAGCTACATTTGTGGGAGAAAATCTTGTAAGATCATTCTTTTCCATCTCTACTATGCTATGGTAGCCTTGAACAAGTTTTAACTTGAGAGAGTGGCTAGTTTCGGGTCGGATTGATTATATAGGTGCTGCAAATTTGAAATCGTGCCTTTCGTAACTTTTGTGTATAAGTAGCATATGGGGACTCTCACTACCACTTTTCTAGATTGAGGGTATTTTAGTCATTTTTGAAATTTTGGGAATTATTTGGAATTATTATTTATTATTTAGATTTATTAGAATTAATGTGATTTTTAGTGATTTTTAGTATAATTGATTTTGGGTCCTATAGTTGACTTTGACTAGTGTTGACTAGGAGACTAACCTAGGTCATGACAACTTGGTTAGGTTAAGTAACCTTATCTTGACTAAATTAGTGAGGATTAACTCATTGGAACTTATTTGGAGAGATTAGGAATTGATTAGGCTAGAATGGCTTGTGACTTCATAAGTCGTGACTAATGACTTAAGTCTTAAAAGCCCATAGGCCCACACATGGAACCCTAACCCTAATCCACTCATATGGCCGGCCACTAAAGGACTCCCCCCTATTTAAAGCTCCTCAAAGTTAGGGCTCGCCTCCATTAGGAAATTTTGTAAAGTTTTAGAAAGAGGTAAGTCTCCATCTTCATTAAATCCTATAAAATCCATTTCAATTCCTTTTTCACCCAAACTAATTGTAATAGGTTCTAATTTTATTCCTCTTGCTATTGGTATCAAGAAATCTTAGCTTGGGAGCAAATTGGAGAAGTTGGCTATCAAGAGGAACACCTCTCTTTGGAGCTTTTTGAGGATTTTGATACATATAGGTAACTTTTATTCTACACCATAGAATTCTGATTTTATTGCATATCTAGGGAGAACTAGGCCTAACCTAACTGTAGGAATAGGAAACCCTAGAATTCGAGTCCTTTTCATGTCATATTTGGACACGTATCAGTGTCTTAGTGCTTGTGTTTGATGAAATACCCCAATGGACATTTCGAGTGATTTTTAGGAATCTATTTGAATAGGAAATTAGGTTTATGTGTCGCTTAGGTGTTTCTTATGTCCTTGTGTGATTTTTGTGTCATGTCGAGTCAGCACATACACATGAACACGCTGTCACGCGCGCGTGTGCACAGGCAGTTTGCATGCCTTGCTTCACGGGGGACACAACACACTGGACACGACACCTCAACACGTAAAAATTGACATGTGACACGGGACTGACACTGACACGGGGCTCCCCAAGTTTTAGAGCCTCACGTGTCGTGTCGTGTCGGGCACGCAAGAGCTCCTGCATCGAATTTACACTGAATCGACAGCAGCCGATTTCTTTCACTGATACGCGTGTCCTATCTCACGCACACGTGTTGTAGACACGTATCAGTGTGTCCTAGTCCTAGCCCTAGACCTAGTCGACACTTGGACACGACCACGAGGTCTGTGTCGTGTCGTGTCGAGTGCACGAACACTGTGAACACGTGCACGATGACTGTCCTGTTGCACTGTGTCCAGGTTTTGTTTTAGGTTTTTAAATTGATTGGACACATTTGTGTCCACTTGGGTGGACACAAACTCATTACATGACACGTACACAATATGTATATTCATTACCAACCATTGTTTTGGGGTTTTAGCTCGATTTTTGATGTTCAATTCTCAAATTTTCTAATTTACTGATATCCTTAATATCAGTTCTTCATTTCCTGTTTTTTTTTAGATTTGAATATATGAATTTTGGCGATCATTTTAACCTATCTAACACTATTAATTAGTGTGGTTTTAAACCATAATTGGTTCACCTATATGTCATCTAAGTGTATGATGAAATTGGGTTAAATTGGTTTTGATTTGGTTCAGAAATCTGGATGTTTAATGTGGGACTGAAATCTGAGTTTAGTTGAACTGTTTTGAATGGTTTTTCAATGTATATAAACTGGGTATTGAAGGGGGCTGAACTGAGATATAGGTTTCTTTACTGTTGCCTAACAGTTCACTGATTTCCTGCACACACACAATACTCACTGTTTGCCTTTTGTTCGCTGTTTCAGTCATCCCTAACACACACACACATCCTCACTGTCCTACTCACTGTTTCTTACAGTAGCCTAACACACACACACACACTTTATGCCACACTTGACACTATGTGACACTCACTCCACACTCTCATATACACTAATATACACACTATTCACACACCTATGTATTCTCTCATAACACTCATCACACACATACACTCTCATATTTATACACACACACACAAGTCACACACACATGCCACCATTTCCCTTCCTATCCATATATATATATATATATATATATATATATATATATATATATATATATATATATATATATATATTTATATATATATATATATATATATATGTGTGTGTGTGTGTGTGTGTGTGTGTGTGTGTGTGTGTGTGTACATACATGTAAGCATGTATATATATATATATATATATATATATATATATATATATATATAAAATATATATATATATAGATGACTTGACCGAGAAGACGAAGGCGAGGAAGTTTCCCGGGGCTTGATTAGAGAGGTTCGGTCGCTGACTAAGAGCGACCGGAACGCTACATTTGCTGAGATATTTTCTGGGGCTATGGCGACGGAAGATGACCTAGGGCTGAAGCAGAAGAGGGGTCGTGACTTCCAGGGTGGCAGCAACAGTCAGGGGCAGGCCAAGAGGCTTCACTTCCAGCAGCACTTTCAGCAGCAGAGGCTAGCTCAGCAGTATCAGCAGCAGGGTCGTGCACCTTTTCAGCAGGTGCAGCAGCAGCAGAGGCATCAGCAGCAGGCACCCCGTCAGCAGCAGGTAGTCGTTTGTGCCTTCTGCAAGAAGCCGGGGCACATGATCCATAAGTGCAGGAAGAATCTAGGCAAGTGCCTACTTTATGGTGCGGGAGACCACCAGTTGAGGGATTGCCCTGGGGCTTTTGGGCGAGGAGCTCAGGGAGGTGGAGCCAAGGCTCCAGCAGGCCAGCAGAGGGGACCAGCCCTGTAGACCCAACAGCAGAGGTTCCTGCAGCACCAGCAGCAGGCATGAGGTGGACAGCAGGGGCGAGATTTTGCCATGGCAGCTGAGGATGCCGAGGCCATCGGAGAGCTGATAGCAGGTTCGGTTCTTCTCGACTCCCTTCCAGCATTTGCACTGTTTGATTCTGGGGCTTCCCACAGCTTTGTGTAAGTATCGTATGCTATTAGACACAGTCTGGTTTCTGAACCATAGCCTAGGACCTGCAAGATCACGATCGGGAGTGGGGTCATCCTCGTGAGTGATGTATGCAGAGGGCGGAGCGTCTTATTGGGAGGCCGAGAGTTGGGAGTGAGTTTACTCGTCATGCCATTACCGAACTATGATATAGTATTAGGTATGGACTGGCTGAGTAGACACCACGCCCGTATTGATTGCCGAGTGGATAGAGTTTTGTTCGAGGCGCCAGGAGAGCCAGAGTTTGAGTACACCCGACGGCAGGCAGAGCGGGACGGCGGAGTCTTCTGTGGAGCTTCAGTTGAGGAACAGGTGGCTCCACATCCCTTGATCGCAGAGTTTATGGACTATTCCCAGAGGAGTTGCCAGTGCTTCCACCAGACAGGGATGTAGAGTTCTCGATAGACTTGGTTCCTAGCGCGGAACCAATTTTCTAGCGTGTCTATCGAGTAAACAACAGCGAGTTGGTGGAGCTGAAGAAGCAGGTGGATGAGCTGCAGGACAAGGGCTTCATCCGATCTAGTTCTTCACCTTTGGGGGCACCGGTACTTTTCGTACCCAAGAAGGATGGGTCGGTACGGATGTGTATCGACTACAGAGCACTTAACAACCTGACAATCAAGAACAGATACCCACTATCGCGGATCGATGATCTCTTTGATCAGTTGAGCGGAGCTCGGGTGTTCTCCAAGATTGATTTGAGGTCAGGTTATCACCAGGTGAAGGTGAAGGGGGACGATATTCCTAAGACCGCTTTCAGGACGCGGCACGGGAAGTTTGAGTTTTTGGTTATGCCGTTTGGGCTAACAAATGCACCAGCAGTGTTTATGAATCTAATGAACAAGGTGTTCCACCAGTACTTGGACAAGTTCGTGGTGGTGTTCATTGATGATATCTTGGTATATTCCAAGACAGAGGAGGAGCACGAGGAGCACTTGAGAGTGGTGCTAGAGACACTCGAGACGGAGAGGCTGTATGGCAAGCTCTCAAAGTGTGAGTTCTTCCTAGACAGAGTTGACTTCTTGGGTCATGTGGTGACTAGAGATGGCATCTCAGTAGTCCTGTAGAAGATCACGGCAGTTGAGGCTTGGACAGCGCCGACTTCAGTGGCAGAGATCAGGAGTTTCCTGGGGCTGGCAGGATACTATAGGAGATTTGTGCAGGATTTCTCCCGGGTTGCAGAGCCGTTGACTCGGTTGACCCGAAAGGATGATGAGTATATTTGGTAAGAGGAGTGTCAGGCAGCTTTTGATGAGTTGAAAAAGCGGCTTACGACAGCTCCGATTCTGACATTGCCTTCAGAATCAGGTGGATTCACTATTTATAGTGATGCTTCAGGAAAGGGGCTGGGTTGTATCTTGCAGCAGCATGGAAAGGTGATTGCCTATGCTTCCAGGCAATTATGCCCCCATGAGAAGAACTACCCTATCCATGATCTGGAGCTGGCAGCGGTGATTTTTGCTTTGAAGTTGTAGAAGCACTATCTGTATGGCGAGAGGGTGGAGATTTTTACAGATCACAAGAGCTTGAAGTATGTATTTACACAGAAAGAGCTCAACATGAGGCAGCGCAGATGGCTAGATTTGATGAAGGACTTTGACATCTCACTTCAGTATCACCCGGGGAAGGCCAACGTGGTTGCCGATACCTAGAGTAGGTATCCGACAGCCATGTGTTTGACCTTGGATCGGCACTTGCTTGCAGACTTGGAGAGTCTTGGTATTGAGGTGATCGTGCCCGAAGTGCAGATGCAGTTATGGGGCCTTCAGATACAGTCGGACTTGATGGACAGGATCAAGGTGACACAGTTCGAGGATGTGGCTCTGCGGTGCATCCGAGAGCAGATCAGTACAGGATTGGAGGATGGTGAGTTTTCACTTGCAGAGGATGGTACCCCGAGGCACGGTTCCCGGTTATGTGTGCCTAGCGGGGAGCTCAGAGAGCAGATCATGCAGGAGGCTCATAAATTGCAGTACTCTATACATCTTGGTGCCAACAAGATGTACAGGGATCTGCGAGAGCATGTCTGGTGGTACGGGATGAAGCGGGAGGTGTCCCACTTCGTAGCTAGATGCTTGGTCTGTCAGCAGGACAAGGCAGAAAGGCAGAGGCCCAGAGGATTATTGCAGCCGTTGTCTATTCCAGAGTGGAAGTGGGAACATATCACCATGGATTTTGTATCTGGATTGTCGCGTACACCAGGAGGAAAAGACACGATTTGGGTCATCGTTGACAGGTTGACCAAATCGGCCCACTTCTTGCCGTTCAAGGTGGGTACGTCTACAGAGAGGCTTACGGAGTTGTATATGAGGCAGATAGTCAGGATTTACGAAGTTTCCGTCAGCATAGTCTCAGATCGGGATAGTCGCTTTACTTCTCATTTCTGGAGGAGTCAGTAGACTAGTTTGGGCACTTAGCTGAAGTTTAGTACTGCATACCACTCCCAGACGGACGGACAGTCAGAGAGGACTATTCAGACACTTGAGGATATGCTGTGGACGTGCGTCCTAGATTTTGGAGGTTCCTGGGAGGATCATCTACATTTGGTGGAGTTTGCTTACAACAACAGTTTTCAGGCCAGCATTGAGATGTCACCGTTTGAGACTCTATACGGGCGTAGGTGTCGTACACCCTTATCTTGGGATGATGTTAGAGAACGAGCTTTACTGGGACCAGAGATGGTTGTTGATGCAGCCGAGAAGGTGAAGCTCATCAGGGATAGACTTTGCGTAGTACAGGACAGACATTGGCACTAGGCCGATAGCCACCGGAGGCCGTTGGAGTTTGAGGTACAGATTTAGAGATAGGGTTAGAAGTAGGTTGTTTTTGTTTGTTTTGTTTGATTGATCGTGTTTGATTTTTACTAACTTGAGACCTTGCTTGTGTTTAGGTTGGAGACATAATTTTTCTGCGGATATCTCCGACTCGTGGTACGATACATTTTAGTGGAGGTGGAAAGCTTAGCCCGCATTTCATCGGCCCTTTCGTCATCAGCGGGAGAGTCGGTGACGTGGCATACAGGCTAGACTTGCCACCTGCACTAGTGGGAGTTCACAACGTATTCATCACAGTTGAGACGGTACGTGGCTGACCCTAGCCATGTGCTCTATCATTCGGAGATTGAGGTTGGACCTACTCTCAGTTATCCACAGCAGCCTGTGGAGATTCTGGATCGCCGGGAGAAGGTACTGAGGAACCAGGTGATACCCTTGGTACGCGTCGCATGGAGGCATCATTCTCCAGGAGAGTCTACCTGGGAGCGGGAGGATGAGATGCGCGAGCGGTACCCCTATCTTTTTGGACCTTGAGGTATACTTTTCTATCCTTCTCAGCAGTTTAGTTTTGCCTTTAATTTCGAGGACGAAATTATTTTAAGGAGGGTAGATTTGTCACTACCACTTTTCTAGCTTAAGGGTATTTTGGTCATTTTTTTAAATTTTAGGAATTATTTGGAATTATTATTTATTATTTAGATTTATTAGAATTAATGTGATTTTTAGTGATTTTTAGTATAATTGATTTTGGGACCTATAGTTGACTTTGACTAGTGTTGACTAGGAGACTAACCTAGAGATTAACCTAGGTCATGACCACTTGGTTAGGTTAAGTATCCTTAGCTTGACCTAAGTTAGTGAGGATTAACTCATTGGAACTTATTTGGAGAGATTAGGAATTGATTAGGCTAGAATGGCTTGTGACTTCATAAGTCGTGACTAATGACTTAAGTCTTAAAAGCCCATAGGCCCACACATGGAACCCTAACCCTAATCCACTCTTATGGCCGGCCACTGAAGGACTCCCCCCTATTTAAAGCTCCTCAAAGTTAGGGCTAGCCTCCATTAGGAAATTTTGTAAAGTTTTAGAAAGAGGTAAGTCTCCATCTTCATTAAATCCTATAAAATCCATTTCAATTCCTTTTTTACCCAAACTAATTGCAATAGGTTCTAATTTTATTCCTTTTGCTGTTGGTATCAAGAAATCTCAGCTTGGGAGTAAATTGGAGAAGTTGGCTATCAAGATGAACACCTCTCTTTGGAGCTTTTTGAGGATTTTGATACATATAGGTAACTTTCATTCTACACCATAGAATTCTGATTTTATTGCATACCTTGGGAGCCCTAGGCCTAACCTAAAAGTAGGAATAGGAAACCCTAGCCTATTTGGACACATATCAGTGTCTTAGTGCATGTGTTTGATGAAATGCCCCAACGGGCATTTTGAGTAATTTTTAGGAATCTATTTGAACAAGAAATTAGGTTTATGTGTCGCTTACGTGTTTCTTATGTCCTTGTGTGATTTTCGTGTCGTGTCGAGTCAGTACAGATACGTGAACATGTTGTCGCGCACGCGCGTGCACAGGCAGTTTGCATGTCCTGCTTCACGGGGGACACAACACACTGGACACGACACCTCGACACGTGAAAATTGACATGTGACACGGGGCTGACACTGTCACGGGGCTCCCCAAGTTTCAGAGCCTCACGTGTCATGTCGGACACGCACGAGCTCCTGCATCGAATTTATACTTAATCGACAGCAGCCGATTTCGTGCACTGATACGCGTGTCCTATCTCACGCACACGTGTCGTAGACTCATAACAGTATGTCCTAGTCCTAGCCCTAGACCTAGTCGACACTTGGACACGACCACGAGGTCTATGTCATGTCGTGTCGAGTGCACGAACACTGTGAACACGTGCACGATGACTGTCCTGTTGTACCGTGTCCAGGTTTGGTTTTGGGTTTTTAAATTGATTGGACACGTTTGTGTCCACTTGGGTGGACACAAACTCATCACATGACACGTATACAATATGTATATTCATTACCAACCACTGTTTTGGTGTTTTAGCTCGATTTTTGATGTTCAATTCTCAAATTTCCCAATTTACTGATATCCTTAATATCAGTTCTTTATTTTCTGTTTTTTTCAGATTTGAATATATGAATTTTGGTAGTCATTTTAACCTATCTAACACTATTAATTAGTATGGTTTTAAACCCTAATTGGTTCACCTATATGTTATCTATGTGTATGATGAAATTGGGTTAAATTGGTTTTGATTTGGTTCAGAAATCTGGATGTTTAATGTGGGACAGAAATCTGAGTTTAGTTGAACTGTTTTGAATGGTTTTTCAATGTATATAAACTGGGTATTGAAGGGGTCTGAACTGAGATATGGGTTTCTTCACTGTTGCGTAACAGTTTACTGATTTTTTGCACACACACAATACTCACTGTTTTGCCTTTTGTTCACTGTTTCAGTCATCCCTAACACACACACACATCCTCACTGTCCTACTCACTGTTTCCTACAGTAGCCTAACACACACACACTTTATGCCACACTTGACACTATGTGACACTCACTTGACACCACACTCTCATGTACACTAATATACACACTATTCACACACCTATGTATTTTCTCATGACACTCATCACACACATACACTCTCATATTTATACACACACACACAAGTCACACACACATGCCACCATTTTCCTTCCTATCCATATGTATATATATGTGTACATACATGTAAACATGTATATATATATATATATATATATATATATATATATATATATATATTTATATATATATATATATATATATATATATATATATATATATATATATATATATAAAATATATATATATATATATATATATATATATTTGTCTTATGTGTATATATAGATGATATATGTACATGTGTGATATTAAGGGTAGCCTATATGCTATTGTGTATTCCTATACAGATTATGTTAATATAGTAATATGTATATTTTAGTTATATTATATAATACATCAATATGTATATTACTTTAGATATAGGTATAATCTTGTGTAGATGTGATTACGGTTGGTTTTAGACATGGTTTAGCCTATGGCCTAGTCTCTTAGCCTATGGGTGTAAATGTGTGTCTGCTTGACTAGTGAGCCTAGAAAAGACTGGTGTAGTCTTGTTAGACTTAGAATAGACTAGTTAGACTAGTATAGACTAGTTTGACTTAGGTTTGACTTGGTTGACCTAGTTTGACTTCTAGGGTTGACCAGAGTTGACCAAGAGTTGACTTTGGTCTAGATTGACCTAGATTCATGTAGTATGCATCATAGTGCATATTATTACTATTCTGGACTTGTTGTGACTTGTGCTGTTCTAATAGGAGCCAGTCACCACTCCTCGGACAGTACTTTCGTCTTGGATATTCAGTTAGCAGGCGAGTACATTCTCTGATCTTTTCATACTTGTCTGGACTATACTCTTGCTCTAGATTACTTTACTTGATGCTGACACGTATCTTCACAGATTAGTACTATATGGATCCTTTCCTGAGATGTTATCCCTCTACGGGTGCATCGGGTATTTCATGTTCATGTACTTTATCAAGTGCATCAGGTACTCCTTGTACTCGTACTAGTTCATGTATTCACATGTTCTCATGTGCTTTCATGTGCTTTATCATGTGCCTCATGTACTACTCATTACATGAGTTCATGTATCTTAGCTGTATTCATGTGTCTATAACGTAACTTGAACGGATCCTTGTGTATTGATTGGTGCGGGGTGAGTAGAATTGGTTATGTGAACACTATCCCCAGTAGGTATTCATGTGCTTCTTAGTCGTATTCATGTGCTCCAAAGCCGTTTACATAACCATATTGTACTCTAAATCATGTAGCCACTTACATTCTCTACTATCTTGTATTTACTTTCAGTTACAAAATATCTCCTGTTTATTCGTACTTTCTTTTCAGCACTTCCTGTATTTTACTCTATTGCACGCTTTATACTCCTAACCTGCTATGAACTGTTTTGAGAGATATGTGCTCGTTCCGTCCTGATTGGACCTGTTGACAATTTTACAGAGGACGAGGATGAGGCCTGCATAGACACTTTCTATGGGACAGCCTTAGAGGACACTTGCGATCCGGACTTCTAGTCGGATCCCTTAGCAGTAAAGACTGTTGCTCCATAGATAGTTTATCCTATTTTATAGTATTCGGAGTTGAGTTGTATATATATTTGTTATCTGTATTATGTCTAGATGTTGTGGAGTTTATCATAGACACTTATCTTCTCTCTATTTGTATTTCCTCTGGATTTGGATCTTGCATCTTTTATTATCTATCTATCTTCCTTTCATGTTCTACCTTAGCTATGATTGAGATATATTCTGTTATGTCACCCCCATTCGGGGAGTATAACTGTTTATTACCTTTAAGTGTTAGATGTTACGACCTAGGACAGCGTTCTACCGCCGACACTGCGGCGTAGGCTGGACGTACCCACGTCTCGTGCCCTTACTCTAGGGTGCGGGTCGTGACACGGACTCAATTGGGTGGCACACTAGTGGCATGTGCGTAGTGAACTTCGAGTAGATCATACCCATATGTTGAGTCAAAAAATTGAATCGAGATTGGGTCTCTCATTGAAGCCGAAAGGTTTGTCGGTACAACGGTATTACGGTATGGGTTATAATTAGCCCTTTGTCCTGAAAGCCGCATCAAAAAAGAGAGTACAAAGAGACGTGTTTGAGTGGGACATGATGTGCCTAGATGAAGGTGGAATCATCATGGGCTCGCATGTGAAATTTGTTGGAAGAAAAAGACTAATGTTGTGCTCCAAATTTCAAAATCACGGTAGAGGTATCCATAGTATTGCGGATAGAAGTGGACATTGTGAACTACTGGGTTATTTGCTCGGTTGGAGGAATCGTGTCAAGTCAAAGATTGTTCTTCAAATTTCGGACAATAGTGAAACGATTACCCATGTCATCTTTACGCTTCCTCGTTGGCAAGGAATGTCAGGATGACACACGTACCGAGGGTGTTGGATGATCCACTCTTCTATAGCACAAGACGATTACTGATGGGGTAACAAATTATAAGGTACATCATGCAAGGGTTTCTAACTACTAAGTCATAATTCTCTGTAATAAAATTGCTAGACTATAGTCGATAGATTTCTAATGGTGTCAAAGGTACTGCATATACATTGCCGCTGGTAACTAGTAATTCATATTAAGACAAGTATTATGTTATGCACGTTGACCAAGCTAATGAATGTATTGTTCTAATGCTAAGCCATGTCTAAAATAACTAAATGGTATAACTAGGATAATACCTGCTAAATCTCCACCCTCAGAATAGGTGCCTATCACAGCCATGCTAACTGTGTGCCCATGCCTTTGTCCATTTGTCTCTTGTCCATCCTGTCCAACTTGTATAGGTTGGTCAGCTAAGTGTGATCCTCTAGAATAACCTCCATGTGATGGTTGATTGGGATCTGCTATTGGTCCTGGTGCTACTTGTCCTTGCATCCACTATTGTGCTGCCTTTAGTTATTCTGTACTGTCTTGGGCCTTGTGATGATTAGAGCCACAAATCATGCATTGTCCTAATCTGCGACGAAAATCCTTCATGACATGACCTTTTTTATGACAGAAGCGACATGTAAGAAGCTCATCAATTGGATAGGGTGATGCTCTTGGTGGTTGTTGTGTCATAGAACGTCTTATTGGTCCACCTTGGATAAGGTTACTTTACCCTGTTGTTGGAATATGGCATCTCTGAGCCTGTTGTACTTCCTTGTTAAGGAGTTCCTGGCTTCTAGCTTCTTCTAATACTACAGCATGAGAAACTCTAGACTGTACTGTGGTATGCTTCTTTAGCTCTGGTGTCAATCCTTGGTGAAATCTCTTGGCCCTTTCCTGCTCAGTAGGAATCAGTGTCTCACCGAATCTGCTCAGTCGACTGAATTCTGCATCGTACTCATCTACGGTCATGTTTCCTAGCTTGAGGTGTAGGAACTGATCATAGAAGGCATCGCATACATGGATAGGAAAGAACCACTCATTAAAGAGTTTGTAGAACTCTTCCTAAGTCTGATTGGCTCCCAAGCGACTTTCTTCAGCTTCCCACCAATGATGGGCATTGTCTTCTAAGAGCAAGTCTACTGCTGTCATCCAATCATTTGTTGGCAACTGGGATGCCCTAAGTAGCTTCTCTGTGCTGATAAGCCACGTGGTGACCTCTAGTGGTTTCTCGGTACCTCTGAAGGGCTTGGGGTCCATATCCATGAAGTCCTTGATAGAACCCTCATATGGATGTAGAACTGGTACTGGTACCGGTGTCGGAGGTGGAGGTGGGGGCCTAGTTTAGTGCTTTCATCATGCTCTGCCTCATCAATTCAGCTTGTTGCCACTGAGTATGTATCATGGCATACATGAACTGTGTAGTAGGGTTTCCATCCTCTGGTGGTGGAGGCATCTGTAGTCCGCACTGAGGTGGGTACTGCTGAGTGAATGGTGGTAGAGGGGGTGGTACATTCTCTTCGGTTGGTACCTCGGTAGTCTGCCCAATCTGGATGACTAGTGGCACTTGAGTTCCCTGTTATACCATCGATAGGGTCATGGTGGCCTACGACTGTCCTGGCTGATACGGGGTCACCGGGGTCATTAGTAGGATCTCTCCCTCTTGAGTGGCTGTATCCCCGGACGTGATTGTCCAAGTAGGAACGTGTCCGCTTCGATGGTTCATCCTTCTGGCACGAAAATAGAATAATATTAGAATAGATTCGAACAAGTTATAGGTCAAGCAGTTGAAAGAGAATTGTCAACATAGTTGCGGATGAGATCTTGGGGAGCTAGTTAATTACATCTCATTCTATATAAAAATTATAAAGAGCGAACCAAGTACACTAGGTTGATCAAACCATCATACACCGGTTCTGATAGACAATATGTTAGTGGGGTACCTCCAATAACATATATGTCATGAACAAGCTCGAAAATGAGTAGGCTTGCAAATCTAGGCTATGACAACAGCATTGGTCAAGATGGTAGAACATAAGTACGTGAGATAATGATGAAAGTAAATATAAAATTTTGTAGTCCTATAAGAATCGAAGTTTTGTTCGGGGTTCGTGCCTATACAGTCGTCCCTCTGTCTTCCGGTCTGAGGCTATGGTTACGGTCAAGGAAGGGTTAGCTTGTGAGGCAATTCAGGTAATCAAAGAGGATTCAAAAAGGTTGGAAGTCAAAGGAGGTAATAATGGTAGATGAGATACTATTCCTATTCCTATATGCAGGCTTGTTGGGAATAGTCATGTATCCCAACAATATTTTCTGACCTGCAAGGGCCACCACAAAAACATGTAACGCCCCAGTCCCAAAATACTTAGGACCAATTACGTAGACACGCCAGCTGCATAAATACAACGAATACTCTAATATATGGAATCCTAGTATATATACATAAGCTGTAATAATATAATCGCAGGCCAGAAATAAGCAAACTATATCTCATCCACAATAGATACAAAAGATATAAGAAGTCAAAATAGAATAAATGAGTGAGTCAAAAGATAGCCGGGTGGACATGCCCACACCAAACAGCTATATAAAAAAAATACATCTCAAATAAAGTAGATGCCCACTATGAGTCTCAAAGAACAACATGAATCTAGATATCAGCGGGAGACACCTCATCATCAAGGTATGAAGGATCCAGTGCCGAGCCGTACTCCTGCGAAAAATTGTCTATACCTGGAGAGTTCACCAGTTCTCAGAGGGACGTAACAAGATACAGGAAGAACATGCCATATGAACTGAATATAAATGCACCATAAAATAAAGTTAAAGTAATTGTCCAAATCATAACACAGCTCAATATCCCATCATCGAAATAGTAGACTACCCCTACAACCAAACAAGGACAAGGGATAACATACTACTCCACGATGTGACATTTTTCCATGCCATGATTGAAACATGAAATTTGCTAACGTCTTCTAACCTTTCTAGTAGGCAATTAGAAGACAACTCGATGTATGGGCAGGTGAAGGCTGACTCCCACATGACAAGGTAACAACTCTCAACACGCACACGTCAAGTACCAATACTATCAGCAGGCATAACTCTAGGCTAGCGGCCCACGTGACCCATTAGTCCACATAGCTCGAGGCTAGTGACCACCGTGACACGATTATCGTAGTATGCAGTTACTACGACTTTTGGATTTGGGTAGCCCATACATTTAATTGTCTTCTCCCTCCCAAGGTCACTAACAGGAGGTAGTTCGCTAAGACTAGGTCCATATGCAAACAAAAAGGCAAGAAGAAAAAATAACTGAAAGCAAAATAAAGTGAACTAAAAATAGCAAGTAATGGATCCAACTAAAAATAGATAATAAATGTACAATAAATAAATAAATAAAGATGCATCTAATTATAAACAGTAAATAAGGCAAGGTATCTTGCCTGATGGGTGGTGCGAGAAGCAGCAAAATCCAACAATCAGAATCGTTAGCACGAAAGTCAAAATCCACAAGAAGCTCTGGATGCTGAAACAAACATCACGAACGTGATCGGTATAAAATATATGTCTAGGAAATGCCTGTCCAAAAGTTAAATTCTGGAACAGGGGTAAAATTGTAATTTCGGATCAAAATAATATCCGCCGTTAGACCCATTTTGCACCAAAATGCGTGCCAATATCTACGGTCTCTAAATTCGTCAAACTACATGTCTACGGATCCGGTTTGAGGAGACAAAGCCAACCGTATGTCCAGAGTTGGATTCCGGCGGGCCGTGCACAATTTCGTCCGTTGGAATGGGTCGCGGGCCCGCCAAATAGGCGTTCCATTCGACCTTCTCAGAATCGGACCAAACTTGGCACACAGGACCAAAATTTCGATACGGTCCTGTTGGCACAAGTTTTGTCTCGATACAACAAAGGTACACGAAGTTATGGCCAAGTTTGCAAAAGGTCGATACGGGGGTACCTCGACGGATACGTACTGATTTTGCCGCGCACACGCAACGAAATCGAGTTCCGTCAGTTCCCACACGTCGCCAACATCCATACGCGCCTTTCGATATATATAGTATGCGACCACGTCACCCGGTTTGTCGGGGCAAACGCCGTATCGGAAAAACTTTTCTAACTTTTACGATTTTAAAAACAGTTTTTCTTGATTTTTAAAAATGAATATCTTTCTGCCTAATAACTGAAAATAAATCTATCTGAAGAATTTTAATCTCGTATATGTTGTATTTCACTGTTTCAAATTAGGTTGTTCGAAATCTTGGTTTTTAGCCCGGGAAATGCCTTCTAAAACAGCCTCGTAGCTGTTTTCTCATGCGTATTATCTCTAACTTTTCGTCGAACTTTCGACAAATTTACGGGGATGATCGGGGGTATTTGGCTCGAACTAATTAACAGGGATTGTAATCCTATATGTAGTGGTTAACAGAAACAAATTGGTTCGTCGATTGGCTAAACGATGAAGGAGAAAAGTGATGATGAACGTGGGTACCTGCTGTGGCTGAGACAGGGCTTGCCCTATTTTCTTGGTCGGAGTTTTATGCTTCCACGGCGGTTCAGCGGCTAACGGCGGCGCACTGTCGGTCTAGATGATGCACGAAGGGCGGCAGGATCCTCCAGGTAGGTCAGGAAGAAATCTCGAGGGGTTGTGATTAGGTTTTTTTTGGATAGGATTTCATCGATTTTTCGAGACTTCGCGTAGGTTTTTTTTATAGTTCCGATTTCCTATTCCTAATAGAGGAGAATCGCATCTGGATTAATAGGATCTTATTCGAAAAGATTTGTTCAGATTTCTCCAGTTTAGAATTCCCCAGCCTCCTTCCTTTTTTTCTTTGCGGATTGGACTCGGGGGGGAGGGGGGTACGCAGTACTGTTCATTGAACAGTACTGCTATGAAGGTTAATTTATTTTATTATTATAATTTTTTTCTTTTCTTATATGGACTTGTACAAAATCCATATAGAATCCTCTAAACTATTGAATTATTTATGAGACACTTTAAGTTGTATATATATTAAAATACTTTCTTAAAAATCCTAATATCCATTTAGAATATTTTAGAACCTTTTACTAAAGTCTTCTACAAAATAATTTGCCATATATAATTAAAGTATCACTTACTTGCTAGCTTTAATAAAATCACAATTTAATTACGAGGCTAGAAAAAAATACTGCACAATACTTAAAATAAATAAATAAATAGATATAAAAAAATAAAAACCAGGGGGTTTACACTCGGGCCGAGTTCTGGTCGATTTTTGCCTAAGTTCTGACAGAACTATTTCGGTACAAATTGTTGGGTTTTGGGCTATTTTGGATTATGGACTTTTGGATCTCTATATGTGGATAGGTAGGGTTTATTTTTGTGGACTGAGATTAGCTATGCCAGTATCGATCCTGATCAATCTTACATATTTTTTTCTAGACTCAAATAAAGATAAAATACAGAAGAAATCTGTAAAAATCTTGATCTTGATTCCATTAATTTTGGTTCTTAATGACGATGAGATGTTTGTAACTTGTAGCAGTAATAGGTGCAGACTTGAAGCCTGTAAACTTGTAGTTGTATATATATTTTGTGTATCGACCATAGTTTACGTTGATTATAAAAATCAGGTATGATCATGACCAATGGGCCAATAATCTCTCATATTTTGATAATTATCAAAATCAGGTATGATCATGACAAATGGGCCAACAATATTGAACTTTGAAATTATACCTGACTTGTCTGAAATCTTCAAAATTTTGATTTTGGTAATATACTCATTCTCTCCCATTATCATGTACTCAAAATATGGCTCCCTCGCAATTTACGAGTCAAGTAACAACAATGACAAATAGATTGATACCAAATATGATATGAAATAACAAGTCAGCAACTCAAGTAGTATTAACTAGAATATCAGCAGTAGCAGTAATAGAACTACAGCAGTAGATAAACATTAACAACTCACAAAAAAGATGAAAGTGTCAATACAACTGAAATAAATAAGTCCAAAATGCATAAAAATAAAAAATGTGCTACTATATAACAGATCATCATCAAACAGATCCACAAAATACTAGTCCAAAATATTAAATCAGTTATCAACACCAATAGGAGCATCAGCAGGCGGAGCATCAGCAGGTGGCTCGGTCGGATCAAAATAGGCAATCGTTGGGTCAAAGTAGAAAAATGTCGGATCATCCTCAAGTCTCGGTCCGTCAAAAACAGGGTGACGGAGGATAATCGTCGTTACAAAAGGATGATGAGCCATCGTCCATTGGATGTCTGTCGTAGCATTTCTCAAGATCTGAACCTGAAAAATGTGGCGGAACTCAGTATCACTAAAATGAGTCAGTTTGACCTGTCGTTATTGTCCCTGGAGAGTGACAAAAGCATCAAACCATTGATATAGCTCGTCAATAGTGTAACCCGGGCTGCAGGGGCTGTATCAGCTAGAGCGTCTGCTGGGGCTGCAACTTGAGCAGGTGG
The DNA here is from genome assembly GCA_029216955.1 of Iris pallida. Classification (NCBI taxonomy): domain Eukaryota; kingdom Viridiplantae; phylum Streptophyta; class Magnoliopsida; order Asparagales; family Iridaceae; genus Iris; species Iris pallida. The sequence goes on from JANAVB010040620.1 coordinate 2,882,622, forward strand.
AGGTGGAGCATCACCAAGAGGGTGTGGGAATCTCCTAGACCTAAGTAACTCTGAAGGTATTCCAGAGATGGGACAAGACTCTAAAGGATTATCAAATTTTTGGAAGATTATCGTCAGATGCATAGGATTGAGGAGGTTACGGCCTGCCCTCCGACAGTTGATCATAAGAGCCAACATGGTTTTGAGAAAGGAAAAAAATTTCAAAGTGGATATGATACATCACAGATAACTCCAAGTACGTTATCTCATCAGTAGATCTCATCTTTGGTAGAAGAGATGAAATAATAATACGATGTAATTCATAGAAATATTTGTTTAGGTTATGTACGAACAACCATTTTTGAGGAACTGGATCTGGATGATACAATGCAATCTTGAATGCTTCAAGTGTCATGCTGTCAGGAAATTAAAATTTAACAATATCGACAAGAGCATCACCGTTGTTCGTCTTTTAAAAGTATTTGCTCAAGTTGTCAGAATTAACTCAAATTCCATTCCACTGACAAAGGAATGGATACAGTCGTATGATTCTTGCATATTGCAATAAAACATACGAACTGCATTATCATGAATAGGATTGGAACCTTCTAAAAATCTATAAAGTCCTAGATTTAAAAATAGTCAAATATTCTGAGAAAATTGTAAAATTTATCGTTTTACCCGAACATATTTCTCAGTATCGAAAATGATTAAGCCAATGGGTAGATCTTTCTGATGAGACAAAAAGATTTGGATCATAATCCTTATCGTCATCAGGAGGAGAGGGACTGAATAGATTAACGGTTCATATTCAGACGTAGAGAATGAGGCAATATCCCTAGTTTTCTATCTCTTAAAGATTCTAGGAACCATTACAAAATTGAGAGAGAAAAAGGAGAGTTATACCTAAAAAATGAGCAAAGATGGAAGAGAATGCCTTAGATCCGAGGAATTTCGAGTTGGAAAGCTTGAGGATGAGTATTATAGGATCTAGGTTTTGGGAATTTAGGGTTTCTGAGCACTTGGGTGGCTATTTTGGGAAGGAAGAAGAAGTAGGAGGGACTATTTTTTTGAACTGCTTTTTTATAAAGTGTCCCCACATAGTTTGGCCCTAACTCGATCAGAACTCGGTCTGAGTTCAGCCACTTGAATTTTAGTTAATATTTTAGTAATGAATGATAAAAAATAACCTATAAACTTGTAATTCATTGATTAATTAATATCTATTACCTGGGATAGCTATAGGGGTCGGATCCTAACTAGCGGTAGTCCGAAGACACTCGGCATCGTGTCGCTTAGGCTTTTACGCCTTGTTGACAGAATGACCCTTTCGGCTTGTACCCAAAATAACTTAGATTAATAAATTATTGAATCTTAAGTTTTGAAAAATTTTGTTTAATCATAACACATTATGATTCCAAAAATTTAAGTATGCCTAACTTTCGACGCAGATAGTTGAAATAATCTTCGGCTAGTAGTTTTGTGAGTATATCTGCCAGTTGATGATCTGTGTGAATAAATTCTAAGCAAATATCCCCGTATTGTTGGTGATCACGTAAAAAGTGGTAACATATTTCTATGTGCTTAGTACGTGAGTGACATACTGGTTTCTTAGTCAGATTAATAGTGCTAGTGTTGTCACAATATATAGGAATCTTAGTGTAGTGCAGATTATAGTCTTCTAAGGTTTGCTTTATCTACAAAATTTGAGCACAACAATGACCTGCGATGATATACTCAGCCTCAGTTGTTGATAATGCTACAAAATTTTATTTTTTGCTAAACCAAGAGACTAAAGCCTTACGTAAGAAATGACACGTACCGCTGGTACTTCTATAATCTATTTTGCGTCCAGCAAAATCAGTATTTGGGTAACCAATTGGGTCAAACGATGTAATTTTGGGATACCATAAGACGACAGTAGAAGTTCCCTTAAGGTATCGAAAGATATGCTTAACGGCGCATAACTGTGATTCCTTTGGATTAGTTTAATATCATGCACAGATGCAGACGCTAAATATTATATCAGAGCGACTAGCAGTTAAATAAAGTAAACTACCAACCATACATCGATACTTACGCTGGTCGACTGGTTTTCCACTTTCATCAATATCAAGTCGTTTGGATGTAGCCATTGGCATGCCGATAGGCTTTACGTTGTCGAAGTCAAACTTTTTAGTAAGTCCTTCTTGTACTTGGCTTGATTGATGAAGGTTTCCTGCGAATGTTGCTTGATCTAAAGTCCTAGGAAGTAGTTGAGTTCTTCCATCATACTCATTTCAAACTCACTCTGCATACACTTAGCAAAATTTTGACAATATTTTTCGTTAGTAGAACCGAATATTATGTCATCAACGTAAATTTGCACAAGTAAAATACAATCATCTGAAGTTTTGATAAACAAAGTTGTATCAACCCTTCCTATTGAAAATCTATTTTCAAGTAGGAAAGCACTTAGACATTCATACCAAGCACGCGGTACTTGTTTGAGTCCATAAAGTGCCTTTCTTAACTTGACAACGTGAACATTTTTTTGAAAATCCTCAAAACCAGGGGGTTTCTTCACAAAAAGCTCTTTCTTTAAAAATCCATTCAAGAATGCACTCTTAACGTCCATTTGAAAAAGTTTGAAATTATGAAAAAATACGAATGCACAAAACATACAAATAGATTCTAGTCTAGCAACAGGAGTGTATGTCTCGTCATAATTAATTCCTTCTTCTTGATTACAACCTTGTGCCACTAGACGTGCTTTATTACGTAGAATATGTCCATCCCCACTTAGTTTATTTTAGAACACCTATTTGGTACCAATTATCAATTGACTAATAGGTTTAGTAACGAGTTCCCAAACTTGTTTTATCTCAAATTGATTAAGTTCCTCTTGAATGGCATCAATCCAAAACTCAGTAGAAAAAGCATCTGATACTGACTTGGGTACTACTTGAGAAATGAAAGCCACGTTTGCTGCTATGTCTCTAGTTAAAGAATGCTTACCTACTTTCTTAGATACATCACCTATAACAAGTGTCTCTGGATGATCTGGCATTTATTTCATCTTCTTAGGTAGACTCTCCAGATAGTTTTCATTGGTAGCAGTATCTTCAGGTGCCTTAGGTTTGTTTTGTACATCTTCGCCATCAATATCGCTATATTTCTGACTATTGAGCTTATCAAAAGAAATATTAATAGATTTTCAACAATCATAGATCTTTTATTGAAAATCATATATCCTTTACTCTTGGCAGCATATCCGAGAAATATCCCTTCGTCTGCCATCGAGTCAAACTTACTTAAGTTATCCTTGGTGTTTACAATAAAGCAGCGACAACCAAAAACTTTAAAATAAAACATATTTGGAATCTTTCCAAACCGCAATTTACAGGGATTTTTATCGATGTAGGTCAAATTAACACCTTATTCAAAACATGACCGGCTGCACTTATAGCTTCTGCCCAAAAATATTTAGGAAGATTATGCTGGTTAAGCATGACTCTAGCCATATCGCTAAGAATTCTATTCTTTCGCTCCACAATACCATTTTGTTGAGGAGTTTTAGGACAAGAAAATTTATGGTAATATCCATTATCATCACAAAACTTTTTGAAATCACTATTTTTGAATTCGCCACCATGATCACTTAGGATTCGAGTAATCATGAAGCCTTTTTAGTTTTATACCTTTTCACAAAATACTTGAAATTTAAAAATGGCATCACTTTTGATAAAAAAAAGTACACCTATAAAAATTGAAAGAAATCATCAACTACAAAAAAAGTGTAGAGCTTAACTCCAAGACTAGCGACTATACTTGGACCAAATAAATCCATATGACTAAATTGTAAGGGTCTAGAAGTGCTTACAGCATTGATGGATTTAAAAGATGACCATGTTGCTTTGTTCCTTTCACAGTCTGAACATACCATATCTCTCTTGGAAAAAAATTTGGGAGTCCTTTTACCAGCTTTTTAGTCGATAGCCATGAGATAGTATCCATGTTAGCTTGTCCTAGACTCATGTGCCATAGCCAGCTTTTATCTTAATTGGCTACTAGGTACTTACCTATACTGTTAGTACGTTCTAGAAAGAAAACATATATATAGTCTTCCCTAATCCCTTCATATGCTGGATTACCAGTAGATATTTCATAGATATAGCATTTGTCTTTCACAAAATTGATACCATAACCATTATCTGCCAAATGATTATTGCTCAACAGGTTATGTTTCAATTCTATGACTAGACAAATGTCTTTTATTTTAGGCTAGTAGGATATACCAACAGTACCAATTCCTATAATATTACCTCAAAGATTATTGCCAATGGAAACATATCCTTCTCTTTTCATCGATAACGTAGCGATGGATACATCACCTATATCTTCAAGGGCTGAAGGTCTACCTGCTTTTAGCATGAGAGGGTTGAAGGTCCACCTACAATACGAGTAGATGTAACCTTTGGTACCTATTTCTTCAAGGGTCCAACATGATTAGTTTTAGGAATTCAAGCATGTACATTTGTGCCAACTAGCTTTCTACCTCTACAATATTATGATATGTGCCTGTGTGTACCATAGTATGTGCATGTCATTTTGAAATAGTGTTCTTCGTTTCTGTATTGACAACCTTCTTAGGTGTTCTTTTTTGAAACCTGTATTTGAAAGCATTTTGTGAGGGATGTGTTGCTTATGTACTTTCTTCGAATTAGTCCTTTGTGGTACATGCTTAGTGTTAGAACTAACCTTAGGCTGTGTAACATGGGTGGCCTGTTTGCCTAATTTGATCTCTAACTTTTTAGAGATAGCGCAAGACTCTTCGAATTTAGCAATTATATCCATGAGTCTTTGTTTAGTGATGAGGTGTCTCTTCTTCTATGTCTTATAGTTCTTATACTTTAACATAGTCTCTTTCTTTTTGTTATATAGTGAGGATGGTCTCATTGTAGTCCAATTTAATTTTGGCTATCTCCTCGGTGTTACCGGTAGTAGACATCTCTTTAATATCGTCTAGAAGATTAGACAGTCTAGCTACTTCGGTTGTGTATGCCTTAATCTCCTTGCGATACTGTTTATAGTTGTCTAACACATTTTTGTGTTGTTCAAGTAATTCACTAAAGGAATTTTCTAACTGTTTGAATGTAAAATCAAAATAGAGAGGGTTTTCTGATACCTTATCACATGCCATTAGACAGACATTTATACTGCTGTTGGGTCTGTCCTCATCTTCTGACTCACTAGCCTCCCTTTTTGACAGATGCTGGTATTTGCATACTTCCGACCACTTGTAGCTTTTCTGCTCGATCTTGATCGATCGTACGGACTATTTTTTCGTTAGTGGATAATCCTTCTTCATGTGCCTTGACTTTTTGCATCCAAAGCATATAGTTTCTTCTTTGTTGCTTTCATGTATATCCTTATTCTTTCGGTTTGATCACTTAAACTTTAAGAATTTTCTGAAGTTCTTGACCATTATGGCATGTTTATCACCATTGGAATCTTCTTCGTCAGTATCATTAAATGAGACTCTTCTGGCTTGAGCTTTGAAGGCGATGTATTTTCTTTGTGAGTTGCCTCTTCAAAGTCTTATAAATCTAGCTCATGGGCATGAGCTTGCCCATAAGTGTCTCCAAAGTCGTTGTGGTGAGGTCGTTTCCTTCTATGGTCTTGGTGGCCTTCGGGTTACAATTTTTTGTCAGAGTTCACAGTACCTTCCTAATCTTTTCATCGTTGCTGTAATTTTTTCCAAAAGATTTTAGAGGATTAGTAATATTAAAGAAATGAGTAAACATCTATGTATTTGACTCACCAAGTTTTATCTTGAATGCCTCGTATTCTTGTGTCAATCTACTGATTTTAGATTCCTTCACTTGGGAAGTCCCTTCATGAGTTACCTCAAGAAGTTTTTAAATTTTATTAGATGTGGCACAAGTAGATACGCGATTAAACTCGGTTTTGTTAATTGCACAGAATAGTGCATTGATGGCTCGTGCATCGAGACTAGCTTGTATCTTTTCATGCTCAGTATATTTGTCATGGGGCTTGTCTACTGAGACACCATCACTCACTATTCTAGGCAGTTTCTTGTAACCGTCTATAACTATCGACCAAAGATCGAAGTCCAGTAACCAAAGAAAGAAACTCATCCGTGTTTTCTAATATATGTAGTTTGTGCCATCAAATAGTGGAGGCCTATTTGTGGATTATCCTTCACCATTTAATATAGATTTAAAGACTTCTACATAAACTCTCTAGATGGTTATGTATATGTATAACCTGCTCTGATACCAATTGTAGGACTGTTAAGCACCTCTAGTGGGGGGTGCATAGAGTGTGTGCGTGTGTAGAAAAATAAATATCACAAATTAAAATTTTATGAACTATGGCAGATAAGAGCATATCGATGATAGTATATATGTTGCAATAAGAGTAAGGTGTTAAGAAGATCAAACTCAGAGACACAGCGATATATACTGGTATTCTTCGTAGAGGACTAGTCCAGTCTCGAGTACTCCTACTCGATGTTAATCCACTATGGCATATGCTTTAACCGAGTGCTTGCAACTCTTACAAAACCGTGCTTAAGAACAAGTGCATGACCGACTTCAACAACATCGTACTTGGTAATGAGTACACGACCGACTCTAGAAGTCGATTGAAAACTTGAACATTTTCTGAATTAGCCTCTGATACAACCCTTCAAAACCAAACTCTAGATTAAACTGAAACAGTAGTAGCTTGGCTAAGAGTATTATAGGCTAGATTTTGAAAGTGTAGCTCGTAGAAAACAGTTTAAAAGAATAGAGAAGAGAATGAATAAGTGAATGAGTGATTTGAAAATGTGAAAGTTCTCTTCTATTTATAGTAGTTTTGTTGACAGAATTCTGGCATAGTTCAGATGCAAAAATCTCGCATTCTAACGTTAGTTGCAGATATCAAGAGAATTCAAAAACAAATTAAAACTTCCCAGACCGAACTCGGGCCGAGTTCTGACAGAACTATTTTGGGTCAAATTGTTGGGGTTTAGGCCATTTTGGATTATGGACTGTTGGATATCTATTTATGGATAGGTAGGCTATGTTTTTATGGACTAAAATTAGCTAAGCCAGTACCGATCCTGATCAATCTTATATATTTTTTCTAGACTCAAACAAAGATAAATACAGAAGATATATGTAAAAATCTTGATCTTGATTCTATCAATTTTGGTTCTTGATGATGATGGGACGTTTGTATCTTGTAGTAGTAGTAGGTGCAGACTTGACCTGTAAACCTATAACTGTATATATATTTTGTATATCGGCCAAAGTTGACGTTGATTACCAAAATCATGTATGTTCATGACCAATGGGCCAACAACTTGCTGATGCGCATGGCCACTGAGTGGTGCCTGTACTGAAGTTTGCTTAAGGATGTGCATGGCGACTGAGTAGTAGCTACGTTGAGGCTTGCTTGCTGACGTGCATGGCCGCTCAAGTGGTGACCCATTTGTGCACCTGTCTTCTTTTATTTGTGATATTTTGAATATCTTCTGACTTTGTTTATTGCTTTATGTGTAGTATCTTGGTTGTAACCATGTTTGATGAGATCCTTTTTGACTCTTTCGTCTATGCTTTCGGCATGGACTACAACAAAGAGGTGGTTAACCCTGCCAAAAAATTGTTTGCCCAGGACCAACTTCCTAAGGGGATGGCAGTAATCGCAATCCAATATTATGTCGTCTTTCAACATATCATGGAGCGGGGCAAAATTCTCGTGGGAGATGATGTTGGATCGGAGATATTGAAGCTCTAATTTCTGTTTGGTTATAAGTTAATTTCGAAGAGCACTAAAATCATAAAGATCAAGGAAGCTTGGTACTTCGAGAACTATGATCTTAGGTTGCATGCACCAGTGACCGAGCGACATCTTCTGCTCTTAGCCTTTGCTTGTTTAGCTCAGAAGTGGCACATGGACTGGGACTTGACTCCTACCCATGGAGGAGCGCTGATGGGATGCTTTAAATTTGACTCCAGCTTCCAAAGAAGAAATTTTTTTTCAGCTATTCCTGCAATGGGCCATCCTATACTTTAAGGGTGTTGCGCCCGGGGCATGTACTTAATAATTTGACCCCTGACATCCTGCCTTTCGGGGTCTTTACTTTTGCCAATTGCCTTCATGTAGTGGAGGTCTCATACCCGAAAGGGGCCTTCCGTATTGAAGGTTGGGTCCACCCTGAGACCTAGTAGCATGACTTGTCCCTGCGGATATTGAAGCAGTATAAAACTGAGCTCAAGGAGATATGCCAGTATTATGCTATTCGGGCCACACAGTATGGCACTGAGATAAACCATCATACATTTCTAGCTCTGCTGGAGATGCATAACCATCATACCGGGACTTTCTATATAACACGGGCGAACTAGATTTGGCATACGCTTTCTTGAATCTATCATGGGTGACGAGCCATATGAAGGGTATGCTCCTTGTAACGAGGAGTTGGTAGGTCTAGAAGCGAAGAAGCCAGTGATGATGGATGTGTACAAGGAGCTGTTATGCCATCATCAGATGTGTCAGTGCCAAGATTTCATGAAGGCCCCTCGTCACGTTTTTTTCTGGAGGGATCATATTATTATTCAGCATCTAGAGGGCCGAGGCAGATTAACTTCTCAACTCATGACAAACACACACCCGCTGAAGTTGATGAGTTGATGGCCACAGTAGGTGAATAGAGCCCTCTAGTTGATGCCCAAGGGGAGCGAGCTTTTAATATTTATAATTACTTTTGTCATAATTTGTGTGCCATGGCCCGGATGGCAGTACTGAGTGCCTTTCTGATGATCTGGATCCGAACTGCGTGGTCCCCAGGGGTTTTGGGTTAGTTGAAAGGATGAGCAGGAACCTCATCACGTCGGTCGTAAGGTTGGTCTTCGACTATCGTCTTGTCCTCCTCTCTGCCCTAGTCTGTGATACCTTACAAGGCTTGTAAAAGTTCTCAGTACGGCTAATCAAGCATTACGGAAAGGATAGAGAATTTTCACGGGTTGAGCTACCTTATCATTACTTGATGTGCTAGTTGGTGCTGCACTATCAAGGTCGAATGAACCCTTGCTTAGAGGAGGGTCACATGGAAGGAGATGACTTCATGCGTTGCTATCGTCGGAAGAAGTGGCTTCATGCAGGTGTCCCGGTCTGTCGATGGGTGTTGGGGCATCGAAACAACTGTGACTTCTTCAGAATCCTTTCTACCTACGCAGGGTTCTTCGTAGGCGTCATCTTGGAGGATAAGGGTAGTAAGGTGACCACCCTGACACCCGAAGCCTTTGATTGGTTGCAGTCGATTTAACCTTCGCACTTGGTATATAGGAACAAGAATCAAGTGTTCTTGGAACCCAATATGCCGAGTCGATTTGGTCGTCAGTTGGTTACAACCAGCTGATGACGGATAATCCAATCACTTATTTGAGTTATGAAGGGAGTTTATTAGATGGTACGCCCATACATGGCACTACTACAATGTTGGGTGCACGTGGGCGAGCTTCACGGTGCCTATATGCAAGCCTAAGATGCACATCCTATATGTTGTCGTCAAATTCTACTGTTTGACGAATAATCTGTCTCCGGGCTACGACCGAGAACTTAGTTTTATCGCGGGGACCAATATGGAAGCCTCTAAAGAGGTCATCAAACAAGTATGCGCCCAGCAAACTTAGAGTGGCAGGTCAGTAGAGGGATTTGGTGCCTCGCTAGTGAGGAAGACCGTACTACCGAACCGGTTGTTCAACCTTTAAAATATCGGGCGCCAACAGAGCTGAGCTCCCCGTCACCATAAAGGATGAAACGGGTTGCTCACAAGCTGACGATATCAGTAAGGCCTACTTCATTGCCTGTAGGACAAAAAAGGGTCAATCCTCATTGTCTCCCTCAAAGGTATTTGGCATAATCTTTGTCCATCGGTAAGTTTCCTTTGGGATTTTCTCATACTTTCTTCTTTTTTTGCACAGCTTGTAAAGAAGGCAATACATTTAAAGAAGGATCTGATCGACTCCTCTAAATTTGAAGTCCTCAGCGACTTTCCTGAGGCAGTTTCTGTAAGGTCATCTCCCAAGGTTCCAACGCATTCGGCGGTCGGGGCCAAGATAACTGTGCAGTCTGAAGAACCTCTGTGGTAGAGGTCGAGGGGGTGCCCGGGTCGAGGGGCCCAGTACTGAGGACACTATTTTGGTAGAGGGTTCTCAGGTGACTGAGCCCATAGTTGTAGAGGCCAAGGAAGCAGCTCAGGCGAAGGAGCCCCCGTATGACCCGACTTCCTTATTCCTATTCGAATCTAGCAACATTACAGATTTGATGGTGGCGTGCGCACCATAACTCCAACATGTATATGCAATACGACTCTTTTTGCATTTGTTTATCTCTTTACTCTTTTATAAGTCATTGTTTTTGTAGGTACCGCTCAAGAAGGAGCTCCCTTGGGAGAAATGATAGATTAGTCCCTTGCGGTGCTCAGGGGAAATCTTACGGTGATTGAAAAGATGGCCGCAAAAATCATCGTCGCGGAAGAAGGGACTGATAAGTCGACCGAGGAGACCCGTGTCAAGTTCGAAGTGAAAGCTCAAGAAACCCCAGTAGAGACCCCTTCCTGTACTGAAGATGCAGCCCAGGAAGTAGTTGAAGATCAAGCCAGCGGGGCGGCTGAGGAAGTATCGATCGACCCGGTGGCTGCAGTCATTATCGAGGTGGTTGAATAGTCTTCAACGGCTGGAGGGTCAAGCCTGGGTCCCATTATAGAGAAATCATCAGCTATGGAGGATCTTGGCCCATGATATATCCCTTGGCGAACCACCAACGGGACTGCCTCTGCCGGGGGTGATATCTGGACTAGAACATATTGCCCCAAAGATAAGGACTAGCGTGCCTGCTCTTGAGATGGCCTCAAGTTCTGTGATGACCGTGGCTGCTTCTGCCCCCGTTCATCCTCCATCGGGACCCTCTTTTGTGATGCCTCATTTGACACCCATGACTATGGCCGATACGGACGAATATGTTGGGCTCATCGTTGAGACCATTCATACCGTCTTGAGACTAGGTATTGCCAGTGTCTTAGAGTGTGGTTATACTTTTGTGCTGGCTCGAGCCGCAGCGCTACTACAACTGGTATCGCTTTGGGCTTTCCCTGGCTACGAGGCGACAACCAATGCCTTAGAGGACTCGATGGCTGAGTTGAAACCTTGCCTTATAGGGCTTCAGGGCCTGGAACGTGACCTCTCGCCCTTGGTGCATGAGGAGCTGAATAAGATGACTGTTGAGGTATCCAAGTACTAGTCAGGTCGGGATGCTCTTGTACGTAAGGTGGCTGGGATCGGGGCAAAGGTGGAGGAGTTGGCTATTGTGGAAAAAATCCAAGCATGTCTCCAAGAGACCTTGGCACATCACTATACTGACGACCAGGAGCAGATCCGGCTACTTGAATAGAAGCTGGCTGGTGCAGAAGACGAGATGGAGGGTAGCAGATGAGAAAATGGCCCTATTTTGTCAATCGAAAAACTACGCCCAATCTGCTGCAAGCGTGAGCTCCCATCAGGCTGAGTTGGAAAATGGCTCACAAAGAATATCCAAATTTGAAGAAGAGGACGCGAGACGTCAAAAGGCTAAGCGCCAAGCCAAAGAATATGTCGGACCGAAAGTCGCTTCCTTGAAATGTCGTATTAGCGATCTTGTGCGTCGACAGCCTTAGGCAGTAGCTTCCATTTGCCCTTCTTATTTTGTGGTTTTTTAGAAAATTTCTTTTGATGTAGTCATATATTTCCTTTTTAGTTGAAAAATAAATAAAGACTTTGTTTTCTTGTTCATCATGAACTTTGTGACGTAAGAATCCCGTCAGAGCTAATGTTAACATGATAGGGTAGAGTAGCCCCGCTGGGGCTATTTTTATGGACTTAACATCTTTACCGTACCTAGAATTTAGGCAAATATGGTAAGCTGAGATGACCGACACCATCAGAGGTATTACGGACATGGTAGTGGAAAGTCGATTGGTAATAATATTTACTCAGAGGTTGTGTAAAGGTGGTAAATACTGAATCATAGTAGAGTTATCTTCTTCAAATGTTATACGATCGTGGAAACATATGACTCAGTAGGGTACATAAAATAATTCAGATGTAACATGGACATGGACATTTTCTTGTCGGGGTTGTAGCGACATGGGAGTTGCTAGGTAAAATGTTTACACAAAGGTAATATGGACGTGGTAAACATTGACTTAGAAGTATCTTACTCAGAGGTTATACGAACGTGGTAAGATAGAATTTTGTAGGGATGTAGAGAACAATTCAGAGGTAATATGGATGTGAATGTTTTCTGCTGTAGAAAATTTACAAGAAAATGTCCTAGAGCAGCTGGCTCCTGGGACCAGTTTGCTGAATTTAGCTGGGTAGAATGACAAAAAGGTAGTTTAGAGGTAATATAGACGTGAACTGTGTTAGGAAGAGACTTTAACGATCCATACTGGGATATGGCGGTCAAGGCAGCTGGGCCCATTTGCATGCTTTGTTTGGCTCCGCTGGGGAGGGAATGCAGCAAAGAAAAACTTTGCATTTTTTATTAAGCTCCATTGGGGTTAGAAAAGTACATGCAAGAATTAGACAGTATTTTTTGAGAAACTTGCCATTGATCGGCATCACATTAGCAAATCTTCGTTAGGCTTCGCAAGACGGTAGGCACCGTTAGAATACACCGGCTCCACCATGAAAATGCCCTCCCACTTGCGTTAAAATTTTCTCGCTCTCTTGTGAATCATGATCATTAGTCTTCTCACTGACAACACAAGGTCACCCACTTCAAATGCTCTTTCCTTAAACCTTTTTGTTGAAGTCTCCGAAAATTAGGGCTTGGTATAGCTCTATGCGTTGTTGGGCTAGAAGACGCTTTTCGTCCAACGCTTCCAACTTTTGTAGCCGATAATGTTGGTTGTCTTCCTCCATCAACTGGTTGGTGATATCTATCCGTTGAGAGGGAATAAATATTTTCAGAAGAAGGATTGCTTCGCTCCCGTAATCCAAAAAAAATGGCGTATTGTCAGTTGGAGTCCGGACTGTTGTGCGATAAGCCCGAAGACATTCGCCCAGCTTCTCATTCCAGTCGCATTTATTGGATGACACGACTTTCTTGAGCAGTTTGATAATTGTCTTGTTGAACGCATCTGCCAATCCATTTGACGTTAGATTGTAGGATGTTGAAGCTATATTCTGTATTCGATTTTTATCATAAAACTGATGGAAGGCACAGATCACAAACTGAGGGCATTGTCGTGAATGATCCTCCGAGGTACCCCAAAACGGTAGATAACATGATGTTTGACAAAGTTAATTATATTGGTGGTTTTTAATTCAACCAGCGGTATCACCTCTGTCCATTTAGGAAAGTAGTCAAAGATGACGAGGATGAATCGGTGCCCTTTGGAGGATAGAGGGCTGATTGGTCCGATAATGTCCACGCCCCATGTTTTAAATGGCCAGGCCACAGCCGTGGGTGTAGGCACTTGGAGGGTTGATCGATGAAGTCACCAAGTAGCTGACAGGCTCTACACTTCTTTGCTTATTCGACGGCATCAACCATCATGTGGGCCAATAGTAGTCTATATGCCCGAGTTGGTCTACAACTTAGGACCAGGTTGGTGAGCTCCCTAAGTACCATCATGCACTTCCAAAGTGCTTTCTTTTCTTCAGCGTCTGACGGGCATCAGAGGAGGAGTCCACCATATGAGTGGCGATATAATATTTTATTGACTGTATCATAATAGAATCGAAGAGGGCGCCTTCGGACAGAGGCGACTTCCTTCGGGTCATCGGAGGGAATCATGTAGACTGAATTGTCTATGAATGGGAATCGCCAATCCCTGATGTCAACATTAGTGTCTGTCTACTGAGATTAATTAAGACACATGCATAGGTTGTTCTTAGGGCACACCAATTCTCGACCATTCAAAGTGACGGAGTGTTGGGTCCCAACGGGAGCTGCCAAGGAAGCGGTGAGGCCAGCAAGAGCGTCAGCCTCTAGGTTCTGTAGCCGAGGTACGTGCTCTATAAAGAACCCTATAAAGGTGGAGATTATGTCGACTGTCGCCAGATTGTATGGGAGCAGATCTTTGTCGATCCTCGTACTGGCCTCAGACTTAATTTACTATCAACTTCGAGTCACCGTAAGCCGCTAGATAGTCAACCCTCAACTATTTCATGAGTTAGAGAATAATAAGGGCGTTATATTCAGCCACATTGTTGGTACATAGTTCCCTGAGGGAGTATGTACAGTGAATAACTAGGCCCTCGGGGGTAACATTGACCACCCCCACTCTAGCGTCAAATTTGCCCTTGGGTCCTGTTCTTGAGGTGCCATCAAAGAATAATTGCCAGACGGGCTCTTCTATTATTGTGTTGGCTTCCAAGACCTCGTTTGGAATACCATCAAAAAGTTTTAACGTTTCTGATATGGGGTGTGCCGCCAGAAAATTGGCCAATGCTTGACCTTTAACAGCCTTTTGCAGAAGAACATCATGTCTTATGGTGATAGCTAGATTACCCATGTAGCTAGATATGAGTTTAGCGCTCCCAGGTTAGTCATGAGAACTCTAAGGGGATTAACCCGAGATATGACGTAGATTGTCTGTCCTGCCATATAGTAGCGAGTTTTCTGTATAGCAAACACCAAAGCCAAACATTCCTTCCAAACGGAATTGTACCGGTGTTCGGCGCCAATCTTCGTCCTACTGACGTAGTAGATGGCTTGTTCATGGCCTGTATCACTTTTCTGAGCTAGCAGGGCACCAAGAGAATGGTCTATTACACAAACATAAAGCAAGAAGGGACTTCCCACGACTGGAGCCACCAGAACTGGGGGATTCATGAGATATTTCTTGAAGTCGTTGAATGCTTGCTTTCAATCCTTGGTTCAGGCATAAGAACCTGTATACCCCCCAAACTTTGTGGGATTTTCTAACTTATATTTTTAAACATTTAATCTTATTTTATTTTATTGCATTTTACGCATTTTCTTTAAAAAAATTTACGTAGCTAAAATTTTGTTAGCAGATTGCTATATTTTATATATAGTTTCTATACTTGGTACAAAATATTTATTAGAATATTTTATAAAATATTTAAGAATATTAGAATTATTATTATTATTATTTTTATACATTATTAAATGACAAATGTTCTACTTTTTTTTAATATATTATTTAAATGAGTAAATACAATAAAAGGATTTTATTAACATATATAGATATAGGTTATATACCAATTATTGGTATTTTCATTTTTACCATAGCTTCTAGTACCTATAATATATATATATATATATATATATATATATATATATATATATATATATATATATATATATAAATATATATATATATATAAGCTTAATATATAGTTATATAGAAATTTGATCCAAAAAAACAATAAAGTTTCAAAGGCTACTGTTCCCAAAGGGGGAACAGTACCTTTTAAAACCCGATCAGCCATCCCGCGAGAGGAGAACCTCTCCTCTGGAAAGAGTCGAACAACAACAAATATTGATCGATTTGTTTAAAAAAGGATGAATCCTCATCAAATTATTCTCAATCTAAACCTACAATCTAAACCTAGGATTTAGCCCAACCCGAATCTAAATTGGATTTAAATTCCCTCGTATAAAAACCTCTCAAATTGTCTTCTCGGCTGACAACACCTACAAAACAACTCGTGATCGAAATCTCGCGAGCCCAGAGAGGACCCCAAACCCCCGCACGTCATCCGGACCCCCTGTCGTCGTCGCAGTGCCGTCTGCATGCCGGCGATCACCATTATGAGCCGCCGAACTGAGCATACTCTATTCTAAAGAAGCAACCGAGGTACACAGTTTCCCCTTTGAAATTCTTCATACTGGTTAAGTTATTTTTCGATATGTAAAATAGTACGCATAGAAGACATGACCCTCCAGAGATCCTTTTAACCACTTTTTAATTAGCTGCACTAGATTGCTGGTAAAACCCCCTGAAAGATTGAAGAAATCCATAGCCTATATGGACAGCAATATAACAGTTTAGAAAGTGAAATGCTATTTTTGGAAGGCCAATTTCTCTAAGGTGGTTAAATAATTTTGAAATCCATCTGAACAACATTATATACAATATAAAAAAGAATAAAACCCTTCAATTAGAATTATTTATTCTGTAGTAAATCTCTAGTTAAAACAGTTTAAAAATTAATAAAAATTAGCAAAAAATATTTTAAAAAGTTAAAAAATCATTGATACGACGTGCGCCCCAACAAACCGGACGACGTGGTCGCAACCCATGAGCATTAAAAGATGCGTATGGATGTTGTCGACGTGTGGGATGTTGACCCAAACCGGATCACAGTCAACCAGATTTAGATAATTAACAAACAGATATATGATATGATCTAATACGACACATCAAGCTCAATACAGAACATCCCCTGATCGAGACATGACATCATCTGCAAGATGTGTCTTTGCTAATGTACTTGGTCTCGTGTCCGTAATCTTTCATTTTATTGAGTCTAGGAATTATGTACGTTGAGTCACACTAAGTCCTCTCAACCCCTAGCCATACTTTCCCAAGCTCCAATATATAAATAGACCAACTCCTATATCAAACCAAACCAACTTATAGCCATATAGAGCTTCTGGAGAGAGGAAGGTAGAATTCGGGCAAAATCCTGTCGAAGACAGAGTTCGGGTAGAACACTGTCTAAGGCAGAGTTCGGGCCGAACTCTGCCCTCTGATTTTCAGTACCCTAATTTTTAGGGCATGCTTGACACAAGCTGTCCGACGTTCAAAATTTTGAATTCTTGGGACAGAATTCGGGCCGAATTCGGGCCGAACTCGGCCTCCCAGAGTAGTATAAATAGATCTTGAATTCTCTCATTTCAAATTATCTCTTACCTTCAAATATTCAAGCCTTCTAAGCTCTACTGCTCCAAGCCTCATTCTTCCATATCTCCTAAGCCACAACTCTCCTTAGCCCAAGGTGCTCAGTACGATATCAGTTAGAAGTTGTGTGCAAGAGTGAAAGAAAAGTCACTTGGAAAATTCTAAGTTTTGCTTTCTGCGAAGTTGAAGTGTTCGAGCGCTTCGATCTAAAAGCTCATGTTTGTAAAGAAGTTTGCGTGCTCTTTGGACTAAAGGCACGTAGTGTACACTATTTCACAAATAGTAGATTTCAATCCTGAGCAAGAGTTCTCAGGCTTGGACTAGTCCTCCACGAGGGAAACCATGTTAAATTATGGTATTTGTGTATGCTCTTATGATCTCTCTTAAATTTCTGTATTACTACTCTGATTATATATACTATTCGTAGTTGCTTCTGGACTAGGTATAGAGTGAATTTTTAATTGGTGATTATCGACACAAACTCTATTTACCCCCTCTAGCGTTGTCTACACGTTCTTCAATTGGTATCAGAGCAAGGACTCTATTGTTAGGCTTAACATCCTTAGAGTAGATCCATGTTTATTTGTGTATGGCATCGTATTCCTCCTCCTCAGATAAAGAGGGTTTTACTTCTAGTAGCATGGACAATCATGTTTCTTCTAAATGCAAGAAATGCTACAAGTGGAAAGCTATGGCTAAACAATGCTTAAAGATTCTTCAGGACTTTCATTCTACAAATAAAGAACTTTTAGAAAAGGTCGTTCATTTAGAAGAATCTAATGAGTTTTTGAGAAATGAAAACAATGATTTATTATCTAGACTTGACTCTCAAAACTTATCTTGTGTTTCTTTAAAGAGTTTGAATGATTCTTTAATTTTGAAAATCAAATCTCTTTCTCATCATTAGAAGATCTTAAGCAAACACATGAGCTACATCATTTGCATGATACTTCTATTGAGTCTTTAAAGAAACAAAATGATAATTTTATTTCTAAAATTGCTATATTTGAAAAAGAGAATTATACTTTAAAAACTAAATTTGATTCTCTTACTTATACACATGATAATTTGCTATTAGAACATGTTATTCCTAAGACCAAATCCGTGGATGCTCATGCATGTCACATGTTCACAATCATGCTCATTCCAATACATGTGCACATACTAGTATTAGGTGCTTCTATTGCTCTCGCATTGGACACATGAGTTTAACTTGTCCTATTCGTGGGAGCTTTTCTACCAATGATAGAGTAAATAGTACACGAGTCCCTAAAGCTAACAAATATGGATTCAAGTTTATTTTGATACCAAAGTCTTCGCCTAATATTGTAGGTGGAGCTACTTGTATCGGGACATAGCACCGAGAAGCATGTTGGTGGTTGCAAAGCTCAAAGGACATTTCCAAGCAATTGTACCAACACAAGTGTGGCCACTAGAGCCACTTTAGTAACATGCAAAATAATTCTCTTTAAATGGTTTATATTTGTAGAATCTAGCATTTTTCTCTGGATGTCTTGCTACTAGCTCATATTGATATTCTTCAGTTGCTTTTTATATAAACCAATGTGAGATATAATTCTATCATGCTTAGTTGATTTTCTTCTTATTTCTTTTATCTAGCATGACTAGTCCCTTAGCTAAATAATTTATCACTTATTTTCTATTAGTGTGACACATTTACATATGCACGCTCGCTATTCTTTGTCCTTATTTATAAAGCATGCATATTACTCTAGTCCATAGGAGCTTGATTCTTGAATTTTGATTTAAAGCTTGACTCTCCATCTTTAAAGTTTTTAAGATAGTTAATTCTTACCGGTTTCTCTTTATTATGTCTTATTTTACTTTAAATCAGTTTTTTTGAATATATGCACAAGCTTCTTATCACTTGATAAGTATATACATATACTTCTTTTTAATCTTGTGCTTGCATAATATATTTATTATCGATTCTCATATTTTATTTTGATTATCCTCTTGAGAATCAATTATGGCTTTGCCTAATAAAGTTTATTTATACATGACTATATTTATTAAATTTCTATGTAGTTCATGTATTTCTTATATTGATATCTATTTTTGTATAAATTTCTTTATGTGAGCATATGAGTTAATCTCAAGTTTCAGATTATTTTGAAGAGTATCTATTTATACTTGTGCTTACTTCATAATTTAGCTATTGATTCTTTTGACCAAATTTGTGTTATTTTTTCTTGAATCAATTAGCTTCCTTCTTAAAGCTTTCTTTTGATAATATTTTCTTACCTCTTAGGTGACTTTATGGATACATGTCTTTTACTTGATTCATGAATATTTTCATGTATGCCTATTTGAGATAAATATATATATATATATATATATATATATATATATATATATATATATATATATATATATATATATATATATATATAAATTTTTATATATATATATATATTATATATATATATATATATATATATATAAAATATATATATATATAGTTTTATCTATACGATTCCAGCTGCTGAAACTTATTCATTCAATACCTTTAAGTTGGAATATTGAGAGAAAATGTTTATTAGTGTCTCGTTCATAACTTTTATGGAAGTTCTTTTAAGGATTGCATGGTTTTGTTGTAACGTCCCAATCCTAAAATACGTAGGTCTAGGAACGTAGACATGCCAGCTGTATTCATACGAAGTACACTCCAATATATGGAAACCTCGTATGAACACATAAGCTGTAAAATGCAGTAGAACCATGACTAATCTCATCCACACAAAAATAAATGAATAAAAGATATCATTTAATGATAATGAATTGTCTTGATACAATAGGTTGGGCGGAGACATCCATTACCAACAAATAAGAAAAATACATGGAAAATGAAATGATTTTAGCGAGCGAAGCGAAGACGATCCAAGTGCAATCATCCTCGAAGAAATAGAGAGGACCATGGCTAGAGCTATAATACCTGCGAAAGACAAGAGCACAAACATGGCGAGATAACCAGATCCTCAGAGGGACGTAACAAGACACATAATATCATGCCATATAAACTGAATAAATATTGCTCAAATAAATAAATCAATTAAATTATAACATCGTCTAATACACACCTATTGAACTAGCTTACCATTTGCCCAACCAAACAAGGACAGGAGATGGTAAACTAATTCACGATGACGTATCTTTCCATGCTATGAATCCAATATGGTATCCGGACCCCAACAAGGTTCAATACCTTCTCATCGAAGTAGTAAGCCACACCTACAACCAAACAAGGACAAGATGTGACGAACTAATCCGTGACAAGTTATTGTTCCAAGCCACGGTCAGTTACAAGTACCCAAACCAAAAGTACTCATACCTAACGAATAAGGTAGCCTAACCGTTCTAAGTGAAATGTAGTTAAGAACAATCCTTCATGCGCATGGGCCCTGGCTAAATAGGATCAGCGTAGTCCCCCCTTGGAGCACCAGAGGCCCAATCAGTAAGAGCATAACGTTCCGCAAAACGTCAGTGGCCGTCAGTAATCATGGGTCATCAACCCCGTATCTCCAGCGGAGCTTTCGGGTCACAAGGGAAAGTGCATCGAAGCCCATACGCTAAGGAATTGTCCTCCCCGCCCAATGCCTACTATGTTGTATCTACAACAGTAAATCTCTATAACCGCTAAGTCAAACTAGCAAGCAACCTCTATTAACGGTTAATCCTATCGCACGTCTTTTACGTACTGGTGGCCAGCCAATCATGTACGTCTGTGTTCTACATGCGACACACAACTTCGTGGTACAACATGTCAAGGCCATGAATGCAACACACAAAGGTGGTCCCTTAAATCTAGGTTTAATGTGTAAAAAAATAATACATAGCAGGAAATATAACTGAACAGTAAGTTCTAACAGGTTATGCCATGTATCACAATTTATTTTGCATAAAAAATAATGAATAATGCATGAAATATGAGCTAAAATAAATAAACAGCAAATGGCAAGGTGTCTTGCCTGGTAGGACGCCTGGTGTGCTGCGATAATCACGGTAACACGAACTGCAACTTCGGTGCAAATACTATGCAAGGTGGCCTCGGGTGGTGGCACAGATAGTTCCATTGGGTCCAGAATGGTCAGATTAGTTAGGAAGGACATAAGGTGGTACGAATTTGGTGACAAAATAGGAATAAGAGGATTTAGTCACGGGCTGGAGGTAATCGAAGGAATTGGATAAACAATATATATACAATTTTACAAAACTATTATTATTTATATTCTTGAAAAGTAGATTTTTATTTAGTTAAAATAATTTAATTACATACTTGAAAATCCAGAAATGCCCTTTTAGGTAAAAACCCCAATTTTGTCAAAAATAATATTTTAGGCTGAAACTTATATTTTTAGAAATCAAAATATTTTAAGTGAGACCGAAAATATTCTAGAAAATTATTTAAGGCTAAAACCTAAATTTTGTAAAACTATAGTTTAGTCAAATAATTTATTTAACTAGTTAAATATTACCGCCATATATCCTAGTCCAAATTTTTTTTATAAAATAGTTTTAGTAAATTATTTATCATATATATAGCTAATAAAATGGTACAATACTTAGTACTGATAATACAACATTAGTAAGGGTAATAATAACAATAATATTATTCAAAATATTTGTCAACCTCTATTGCATACTGTAATACAAAGAACTTAATAGAAAATAACACAATCAAAATAACAACATTAATAACCATTATAATAATAATAATAATAATAATAATAATAATAATAATAATAATATTAATATACTCTTTAAACCAATTAACAATACCTAAGAAAAAATAATATAACAATAAAATAAAAATATAAAAAAAATAATCAACTGGGAGAACTTATACGCAGCAGTGCTGCTGCTTCTCAAAGAATTGTTGAAACAAAAATAAGAAAGGGGAAAGGAGTAGCTAGGGAGAGAAGGAGCTCGGGGGTTTGGTGGTCCGATGGTCGGGTTTCGCCGGGTGCCGCGCGGAGGAGGCAGACGCGGCGGTCGCACGCGGTTGGCCGGTGGTAAGGACGAGCGAGAGAGAGAGAAAGAGAGGGGCGGAGGAGGAGGAGCTTAGGTGGCCAGGGGCGCGGCTGGGGGCTGCGAGCGGTGGAGGCGGAGGCGACGAGCGTAGGAGAAAGTCGGTCGGGGCTCACCGCTCCAGCGGCGGCCAGGCGGGTGGCGACGGCGAGGTGAGTGATTTGTGGTCGTTTTAAATTTGGGTTTTCCTTGGTCGATTGGGTTTGTAGTCGCCGACGGTGGCGGTAGTGATATCCAGGGGGCGGATCAATGGAGAAGGTGGCAGATGGTGGTGGCCGGACGGTTGTTGGCAGGGGATTGGTGATGGTGGCGGTGTCGTCGACTGGGTCGGTGGGCAAGGGTTCTGTTTGCCGGGGTTGGTGCGTGGCTATCTAGGGGTGTGGTGGGTGATGGCTGCCACCGCGGAGTGGCGTCGGGAATGCCGTGGCTATGAGGGTGGTAGTTCTGATTCGGTGGTGATGGTGAAGGGTGTTGGATTGGCCGAGGACAGGTGGCCGGGGACGGGGGTTGCGGTTCGTCGGGGAAGAAGGGAGGTTGGAGTGATGGCGGTGGTTGGTGTGGTGAAGTGGGTGGCGGCGGTGACTTGGACGGTAGCAGCGGGTTTCGAGCGGCAGGCGGGGACAGGGTTAGATATTAGGTTGGGTCGGGAGTGTCCGACACAACAGAGGAGGGGCTGGGAGAAGTGTCCTGCGAGACACGGGATGGGTTGGCGTCCGGGGTTGTCGGATGCGGAGAATTTATGTACTTGTACAAGGGAATAAATAGTGGGTGGGGTAGGGGACACGGACACGATGTACGAAATTGTGTTTGTGGTGATGGAGAAATTGGTGTGAAGAGAACAATGGCAAGCTCCCCTATTTATAGGGTGGAGAAATCCTTGTTTGATAAGGATTAGTAATAATTTAAAACTCCCTTTGATAATCACTATTAATTCAAATCAATTATAAAACAAATCCAAATCAAATCCATATTTATATATAGGTAAATCTTATCTAATGTTTAAAACTATTTAAGAATAATTTAAATCTCAATTTAAATTATCCTAATTAATCAAACATTTAATACGGTCTTTTAAAATATCTTTATAATAATTAATAATAATAATTTCAAAAATCATAATATATTTACTTATTTGAAAATATCTTTTTGATAATTGAATAAAAAAATTAGTAATTCGAAAATTCAAAGTAGACATGAAATAAATTCCATGTCTCTCGCATACATATATTATCCATAAATTAATAGTTTTCTAAACTACTACATATATTTGTATATTGAAATAAAATGTAAATAATTATTATTTTTGGAAATCTCGACGCGCCTCTTCTCATAACTTTAAAAATACTTATCATATATTATTTTGAAAACTTTCCTACATAAATAAAATTATAATCAAAAATTGTTTTTCTAGAAAGGTGTACCTCAGACACATTCGCACTCGACGAGCAAATACGAAAATGAACTTGATACCAAATTAAAAATAGAAATAAATAAAAAAAGTGTTAATAGTAAAAAATTAAAAAAATGCAGTAAAAATTTAGGGGGTTTACATCCTACCCAACTTACAAGAATTTCATCCTCGAAATTAAGAATAAATAGGGGATTTGAGAAGGCACAAGGGCATATTGGTAAGGAACAATCATTCACAACGTTCAACAAAATATGTATTAGGAAATCGTGATTTCAATAATGTCGAGGATAATCATGGGTTAGCGCAAGAAGGAAAATGAGTAAGGATTAATGTTAAAACAAGGTAACAGGCAATAAAGAATATAATGGTAACAAGAAAAAATAATTTAGGGATTTAGAAGGTATGCCTTCTGGAGAGTAGGTTGATGGCACGATTAAAAGAACGAATTAAGTTCATACCTAAATTAAGCGATTAGAAAGTCATGATAGGGCCGAGAAAAGGACGAGTAGTTTTGGATAAAGATATAGCAACATCGAGTGATAATGGTCATAATCGATAGGAAGGCTAGAGGTAGTTTTAGTATAATGCCTTCGTCCTTCTAAAATAGGTGAAGGCGAAAGCAATAAGGAGTTCAAAAGACGATATTATCGAGTACGAATACGTGGTTCAAAGACGACCGAATAATTTCAAAGGAATTGTCAAGGCAGTCGTGGATGGGATTCTAAAGGCCAAGTTTACTTATGTTCCATCCACGTAGAATAATAGACAAAAGCGAACCAAAGTGCACTCGGTTGATCAGACAATCATGCACCGGTTCTGACTAGATAATATGTTAGTGAGCGCACTCAATAGCATAAGTCATGAACAAACTCGATAAATGGATGAGTTTACAAAACGAGATTATGGTAGCAACATTAACCAAGGTGGTAAAAACATAGGCACGGGAGACTAAGATTTAAAGAAAGTAGAAATTGGTGCAAACTCCTTAAGACTCTAAGTTATATCCTACGTTGGTCTCTCTACAGTCGTCCTATAGTCTTCTTTGTCCAATTCCTTGGTTGGCTAAATGGGTTAGGGTCCTATAAATTCTAAAATCTAAGTAAACTTGCTAATGTAGGTCACAAGGACAAAGGGATTGCTAGGTCATAAGGCATTCTACCCAACTTAAAAATTAAACTAATGGTGTTTTGGGATAAGGAAACACGTCTATCTAGTAGGGGTCACCTGTCTAACCTCTAGCAAGCATGAAAGGAGGATAAGAATTATGATGGAAGGAATCAAGCAAGATGCAATCGATGAGTTGAACGGTAGTTTGAATATGGAATCGAGGAAAGAGGTCAAGTATGTGGATGAGATCCTAGACTTCTAATCCTATTCGCACGCTTGCTTGGTACGGTAAAGTAACCAAACAATTTATCTTGACCTGCATGGGCCACCAGAAAAATATGTAACGCCCCAGTTCCAAAATACGTAGGACTAGGAACGTAGACATGCCAGCTGTATTCATACAAAGTACACTCCAATATATGGAAACCTCGTATGAACACATAAGCTGTAAAATGCAGTAGAACCATGACTAATCTCATCCACACAAAAATAAATGAATAAAAGATATCATTTAATGATAATGAATCGTCTTGATACAATATGTTGGGCGGAGACAAATTTACTACCAACAAATAAGAAAAATATATGGAAAATGAAATGATTTTAGCGAGCGAAGCGAAGACGATCCAAGTGTAATCATCCTCGAAGAAATAGAGAGGACCACGACTAGAGCTAGAATACCTACGAAAGACAAGAGCACACACCTAGCGAGATAACCAGGTCCTAAGAGGGACGTAACAAGACACATAATATCATGCCATATAAAATGAATAAATATTGCTCAAATAAATATGTCAATTGAATTATAACATGGTCCAATACACACCTATTGAACTAGCTTACCATCCCCCCAACCAAACAAGGACAGGAGATGGTAAACTAATTCACAATAACGTATCTTTCCATGCTATGAATCCAATATGGTATTCGGACCCCAACAAGATTCAATACCTTCTTATTGAAGTAGTAAGCCACACCTACAACCAAACAAGGACAAGATGTGACGAACTAATCTGCGGCAAGTTATTGTTCTAAGCCACGGTCAGATACAAGTACCCAAACCAAAAGTACTCATATCTAACGGGTAAGGTAGCCTAACCGTTCTAAGTGAAATGTAGTTAAGAACAATCCTTCATGCGCATAGGCCCTGGCTAAATAGGATCGGCGTAGTCCCCCTTGGGGCAACAGAGGCCCAATCAGTAAGAGCATAACGTTCCGCAAAACGTCAGTGGCCATCAGTAATTATGGGTCATCAACCCCGTATCTCCAGCGGAGCTTTCGGGACTCAAGGGAAAGTACATCGAAGCCCATACGCTAAAGAATTGTCCTCCCCGTCCAATGTCTACTATGTTGTATCCACAACAGTAAACCTCTGTAACCGCTAAGTCAAACTAGCATGCAACCTCTATTAGCGGTTAATCCTATCGCACGGCTTGTACGTACTGGTGGCCAGCCAATCACGCACGTTCGTGTTCTACATCCGACACACAATTTTGTGGTACAACGTGTTAAGGCCATGAATGCAGCACACAAAGGTGGTTCCTTAAATCTAGGTTCAATGTGTTAGAAAAATAATACATAGCAGGAAATATAACTGAACAGTAAGTTCTAACAGGTTATGTAATGTATCACAGTTTATTTTGCATAAAGAAAATAATGAATAATGCATGAAATATGACCTAAAATAAATGAACAGCAAATGGTAAGGTGTCTTGCCTGGTAGGACGTCTGGTGTGCTGCGATAATCACGGTGACACGAACTACGTCTTAGGTGCAACTACTATGCAAGATGGCCTCGGGTGGTGGCATGGACAGTTCCATTGGGTCTAGAATGGTCAGATTATTTAGGGAGGACATAAGGTGGTACGGATTTGGTGACAGAATATGAATAAGAGGATTTAGTCACGGGCTGGAGGAAATCGAAGGAATTAGATAAACAATATATATACAATTTTACAAAACTATTATTATTTATATTCTTGAAAAGTAGAGTTTTAATTAGTTAAAATAATTTAATTACATACTTGAAAATCCAGAAATGCCCTTTTAGGTAAAAAACCCCAAGTTTGTCAAAAATAATATTTTAGGCTGAAACTTATATTTTTAGAAATCAAAATATTTTAAGTGAGCCCAAAAATATTCTAGAAAATTATTTAAGGATAAAACCTAAATTTTGTAAAAATATAGTTTAGTCAAATAATTTATTTAACTAGTTAAATTTTACCGCCATATTTTCTAGTCCAAAATTTCATTATAAAATAGATTTTAATAAATTATCTATCATGTATATAGCTAATAAAATGGTACAATACTTAGTGCTAATAATACAACATTAGTGAGGGTAATAATAATAATAACATTATTCAAAATATTTGTCAACCTCTATTCCATACTGTAATACAAAGAACTTAATAGAAAATAACACAATTAAAATAACAACATTAATAACAATTATAATAACAATAATAATAATAATAATAATAATAATAATAATAATATTAATATACTCTTGAAACAGATTAACAATGCCTAAGAAAAAATAATATAAAAATAAAATAAAATATAAAAAACAAAAAAATAATCAACTGAGAGAACTTATACGCAGCAGTGCTGCTGCTTCTCAAAGAATGTTTGAAACAAAAATAAGAAAGGGGGAAAGGAGTAGCTAGGGAGAGGAAGGAGCTCGACGGTTTGGTGGTCCGGTAGTCGAGTTTTACCAATGCGCCGCGCGGACGCGGCGGTCGCACGCGGTGAGCCGGTGGTGAGGACGAGCACGAGAGAAAGAGAGGCGGAGGAGGAGCTCAGGCAGCCAGGGACGCGGCTGTAGGCTGCGAGTAGTGGAGGTGGAGGCGACGAGCAGAGGAGAAGGTCAGTCGCGGCTCACCGCTTCGGTGGCGGCCAAGCGGGTGGCGACGGCAAGGTGAGTGATTTGTGGTCGTTTTAAATTTGGTTTTTCCTTAGTCGATTGGGTTTAGAGTCGCCGATGGTGGCGGTGGTGATATCCAGGGGACGGGTCAATGGAGAAGGTGGTGGATGGTGGTGGCCAGACGGTTGTTGGCCGGGGGATTGGTGACGGTGGCGGTATCGTCGACTGGGTCGATGGACAGGGGTTTTGGTGGCCGGGGTTGGTGCGTGGCTGTCTTAGGGGGTGGTGGGTGATGGCTGCCACCGCGGAGTGGCATCGGGATGGCCGTGGCGATGAGGGTGGTGGTTCTAATTCGGTGGTGATGGTGAAGGGTGTTGGGTTGGCCGAGGACAGGTGGCTAGGGACGGTGGCTGCGGTTTGTTAGGAAAGAAGGAAGGTTGGAGTGATGGCGGTGGTTGGTGTGGTGAAGTGGGTGGCGGCGGTGACTGGGACGGTGGCAGCGGGTTTCGTACAGCAGGCGGGGACATGGTTAGATTTTAGGTTGGGTCGGGAGTGTCCGACACAATAGAGGAGGGGCTGGAAGAAGTGTCCTGCAATACACGGGATGGGTTGGTGTCCGAGGTTGTCGGACACGGGGAATTTATGTACTTGTACAAGGGAATAAATAGTGGATGGGGTAGGAGACATGGACACGATGCACAAAATTGTGTTTGTGGTGATGGAGAAATTGGTGTAAAGAGAACAATAGCAATCTCCCCTATTTATAGAGTGGATAAATCCTTGTTTGATAAGGATTAGAAATAATTTAAAACTCCCTTTGATAATTACTATTAATTCAAATCAATTATAAAACAAATCCAAATTTATATATAGGTAAATCTTATCTAATGGTTAAAACTATTTAAGAATAATTTAAATCTCAATTTAAATTATCCTAATTAATCAAACATTTAATAAGGTCTTTTAAAATATATTTATAATAATTAATAATAATAATTTCGAAAATCATAATATATTTACTTATTTGAAAATATATTTTTGATAATTGAATAAAATAATTAGTACTTCGAAAATTCAAAATAGACATGAAATAAATTCCATGTCTCTCGCATACATATATTATCCATAAAATAATAGTTTTCTAAACTACTACATATATTTGTATAATAAAATAAAATGTAAATAATTATTATTTTTGGAAATCTCGACGCGCCTCTTCTCATAACTTAAAAAATACTTATCATATATTATTTTAAAAACTTTCCTACATAAATAAAATTATAATCAAAAATTGTTTTTCTAAAAAGGTGTACCTTGCACACATTCGCACTCGACGAGCAAATAAGAAAATGAACTCGATACCATATTAAAAATAGAAATAAATAAAAAAAAGTTAATAATAAAAAATTTAAAAAATGCAGTAAAAATTTAGGGGGTTTACAATTGTACTTTAACTTGTTAAAATCATCGTACTTATTAAGTACACATTTTGTTATATATCTTCTATATATTTTTCTCCATAAGTGCATTATAGAAATGTTTGTTTTGAAACTATTCTTAACAAATTTTGATGATCATTCTTTGATTATTATTTGGGTATTTACCTTTCTTATACTTAGGGTTTTTTGGATTTTAATGTTGTTTGATGATAGTGCATATATTTCTTTAAATCTAAGTTCTTCAAAGTAAAGAACATTTAGGGAACAAGCCAAAAGGGACGTCCTTCTGTCATACAGGTGTAAATAGCCTGAAGCGACACGGTGTACTAGTCTTCGGACTACCGCTAGCTGGGAACCGGCCCCTAGAGCTAACCCAAAGGTATCAATACTTTATAGACTTAAGATTTATTAAGGTCTACTTGCAACCATTATCTAGTTCTGGATCCAATGTACTGAATCCGGTCCCCTAAGTTCCATAATTCATCATCTAGCCCTATATTTTGAGCTATAAATATTTTATTATTATTGCCCAATGATATTTTTGTAGCACATGAGAATACATGTAATCGATATATCATACTTCTCATGTCCTTAGCTATTATGGTTTGAGCTTATGTGTTGAGATTTTCTATTTCTAGAGAATACACTTATTTCATAAAGGCTAAAATATTTCGCATTCTCTAAATCAACCTATTATTTTATTATCTTGGGTTAATCTCAATACTTGGCAAAGAGATCTGTTCTATTGTGTTTACATGAACATCTCTTTTGTCCTTTACTTGATGAGAGTCCAATTTATGTACTTGCTATCTTATACTCTTATCCTTGCTTAATAAAGAATGTATAAATCTTTTTGATCATTCAAAATGTATTACCCTTATTGTGAACTCTATGCTTAAGCATGTATCTTTAGTGTTAGTGACTTAAGATTTAATGAGCACATTTATCCTGTTAATGGCCTACCTTATTAATCTTAATTAGTTATGTAGCTTGCTTATTTATGATGTATTATTAAGCTACATAACTTTTTGTTCACTTTCACTCATCTGGCTATCTTATTGAATTTCAATCTATATGTGATATGCTAGTTTACAAAAACAGGATTTATGAATTGTCTTGATGAGATTTGTACTCTATTCTAGATACACATGTTTGGTGTCTAAAATTATTTTGACAAATTTTTTATTTAATCTTGTTTCCATTGAGGTTTGTGATTCATCGCTTTAACTTCCTTCCATACTATTCATTGGTAATCATCTCTTAAATTTTCATCGATTTGTAAGATTTTATTATAAATATAGATTTGGAATTTTCTCTTGATGAGATTCATTGGATCATATTTACTTTTATTGATAAATGATCCTAATGGTTGACTAGTCCTATATTATCTAATTATTTGGTTATCAAGTTAATTTATTACTCCACTTTGACTACTCATGGATTATCACATATGCACTTTGCTATTCGAACTTCATTATTTTCTCATTTAGTATTAGCAAGGTTGGATTATTACCCGTTGATGGATACATATGTGGTAAAACATACATAGTCCATACAAAGTAGTAAATTGGTTGATCATTTCTTAATTAGATAAACATGGACAGGATATTTGAGTTTTATTTTTTATTTTTGAGCTATATTTTGAGTTTCATCATGATTGTTTTAATTGACTTTATTCTTTTTCATCATGATATTTTTCTCAAAAGGTAACATACATGGATCTATCATATTTAAATATGAGATTCTTCTATATAGGTTAGTGTATGTCATCTTTTGATTACATTTGCTAAAATGGAATATTCTTTTGATCTCTCATCTTTAGCAGCTATAAAGTGGATATCCCTTCTTGACTAAAGATGACATTATTCGTTTTATGACGATTTTATAGCCTTATATGAATTGCGCAAGGGGAAGAAATCCATAGTCGATTTACCCCTAGATCTTGCAATTATATATTTTATGCTATAAGTGCTTTGGAACTAGATAGACATATTTTAAGGGAGAGCAAATAAATTGGATCAATCCATTTATACCCATTAATATGTTGTATACCTAGATCAACATGAACCCATATTCTCTTAAATTTCATATCTCATTGAGGTAATGATGTTTTTTATTTTAAAGGGTTTATGAGAGTGTATGCAATTATCTTTATTACTTTATCTTTCTCTTATACGGATTAAATATGTCATCTTGCTAATATTAACTTTCGTATCTTAACTTGATGACTATTGTGCCTTAATTGATTTGGCTTTTTGAGGACATACTCAAAACTCATGATTTGTATCAATATTGGTACTACTTTAAAGGGGAGCATTCAAGTTGACTGAATTTCTCCTTCTAAAGTATTTTTTCTCATTTGCCTTCATGTTTATTGAAAGGGTATTCATATAGCATGATAAGGTAATTGAGTTCAAATGCATGATTTTTGGATAACAAATAGATTTGCAAATAATAAGATCATTTTATATCAATTGCTCTATTTTACATTGATCATTCCTTTATTTCGTTCCACTATTTGTCTATGGACAATTGTGACTATCATAGTTTCATTGATCAAAGTTTCAAGTTTATATATTTCAATATCTCAATTGGTATCTTTTTTCTTTGATATCTATTATTTACAATTATCTAATCCCTATGGCTTTTGACTAAAATCCTTTATTTCATAATTCTCTTCCAAAACTAGAGTAATATTTTGTATCATACTATGATTTTGTATTTCTTTCTTTGATTTCATGTTGTTAAACTATCTACTGATTATTATCAATTTTTTTAGCTTTACCTACTATTTTGTGTTTTGACAAGCTCTTTTCAATTCGGTACTCTATATTTGGTATGTAGATTATATACTTGTCTTTACACACTTCTCCTATTGATCTTTAATTAGTATATATTGATCATGACTGTCTATGCCTTTCTTATGCCCTGATTCATTTACTT
The DNA here is from genome assembly GCA_029216955.1 of Iris pallida. Taxonomy (NCBI): domain Eukaryota; kingdom Viridiplantae; phylum Streptophyta; class Magnoliopsida; order Asparagales; family Iridaceae; genus Iris; species Iris pallida. Next base: position 2,914,328 of record JANAVB010040620.1, read on the forward strand.
AAGATTGATTTTATTTTCTATCCTTTTACGGGGGAGCTTTACATTGTGTCTATTTTGCTAAGTGACAAAAGGGGAATAAACATGTGATGTGATATATGTGATATTTTATGTGATTGTATATGCATATCTGTCATAAACTTATGTACAAGAACAGGAATATTACATTGCGGGTGAGCCATGGCATATCTGCAAATTTCCTCTCTCCTCCAATATGTGCTCAAGTATGAATATTGAGACATATAAATATCATTTTGTCAATTATCAAAATGGGGGAGATTGTTGACCAAAACCGAATCACAATCAACCTGATTTAGATAATTAACAAACAGATATATGATATGAACTAATATGACACATCTAGCTCAAGACAGAACATCCCCTAATCGAGACAAGACGTCATCTACAAGTTGTGTCTTTGCTAATGTACTTGGTCTCGAGTCTATAATCTTTTATTTTATTGAGTCTAGGAATTACGTACGTTGAGTCACACTGAATCCTCTCAACCCCTAGCCATAAATTCCCAAGCTCTACTATACAAATAGACCAACTCCTATATCAAAACAAACCAACTTATAGCCATATAGAGCTTCTGGCCAGAGGAAGGCAGAACTCTGTCTAAGGCAGAGTTCGGGCCGAACTCTGTCCCCTGATTTTTAGCACCCTAATTTTTAGGGCCTGCTTGATACAAGCTGTCCAACGTTCAAAAATTTGAATTCTTGGGACAGAATTCAGGCCGAACTCTGCCTCTTCAGACTAGTATAAATATAGCTTGAATTCTTTCATTTCAAATAATCTCTTATCTTCAAATATTCAACCCTTCTAAGATCTACTACTCCAAGCCTCATTCTTCCATATCTCCTAAGCCATAACTCTCCTTAGCCCAAGGTGCTCAGTGCGACATTAGCTAGAGGTTGTGCACAAGAGTGAAAGAAAAGTCACTTGGAAAATTCCAAGTTTCGCTTTCCGTGAAGTTGAAGTGTTCGAGCGCTTCGATCTAAAAGCTCGTATTTTATAAAAAAGTTTGCATGCTCTCCGAACTAAAGGCACGTAGTGTAAACTATTTCACAAATAGTAGATTTCATTCCTGAGCAAGAGTTCTCAGGCCTGGACTAGTCCTCTACGAGGTAAACTATGCTAAATCGTTGTGTTTGCGTATGTTCTTCTGATCTCTCTTAAATTTCTGTATTACTACACTGATTATATATTTTGTTAGTAGTTCCTTATAGACTAGGTATAGAGTTAATTTTTAATTGGTGATTATCGACACAAACTCTATTCACCCCCTCTAGAGTGGCCTATACGTTCTTCACGGGATTCGACGGAACTCAATTTCGTTGCGTGTGTGCGACGAAATCGAGGCGTATCCATCGAGATACCCCGTATCGGCCCTTTTGCAAACCAACCCCTAACTTCATGCACGTTCGTCATCTCAAGACAAAACCTACACCAACATGACCGTATTATTTTTTTGGTCTTGTACGCCAAATTTGGTCCAATTATGAGAAGGTCGACCAGAATGTCTTTTGGCGGGCCCGCGACCCGATCCAATGGACTAATTTGTGCACGGTCCACCAGAATCCAACTTTGGACATACAGTTTGGTTCATCTCGTCAAATCGGACCCGTAGACCTGTAGTTTGACGACTTTAGAGACTGTAGGTACTGTCATACTTTTCGGTACAAAATGGGTCCAATAACAGATATCGTTTTGACTAAAAATTACGATTTTACCCCTGTATATAGAATTGGACTTTTGGGCAAGTATTTTAAGATATATTCTTTATACCAAAAATGTTGGGACATTCGTGGTAGTTGGCTTACTTGCTTCGTTGATCTGCCGATTCGAGATATTGGACTTTGCTATTCCTACGCACCACCCTTAGGCAAGGTATCTTGCCATTTGTTGTTTATTTACTTTAGCTTATATTTCATGCTTTTATTTATTATTTATTTTTTGCAAAATATACTGTGATACATTATCATAAATAGATAAAATTATACTGTCGTGTTATATTTCCTGTACTTATTATTTTATACACATTAAACCTAGATTAAGGGACCACCATTTTTGTTGAGTTGCATTTATTGGCCTTGATATATTTTTGCCGAGTCGCATATAGAACTCGAACTTGCATGACTAGCTGGCCACCAGTTTGTATAAGTCGTGCGATAGGGTTAACCACTAATAGTATTGCATGATAGTTTGACTTAGCGGTTATAGAGGTTATGTGTTGTGAAGGCAACATATAGTCATTGGGTAGGGAGGACATTTCCTTAGCGTATGGGATACTAAACACATCTCTTTTTTAACCGTACGCTCGGTAGGAGATGTGGGTCGACGACTCGTTTATATTATTGCTGGCTACTGACTTTCGAGGAATGGTTATGCTTGAGGCCGTTGGTGCCCCAAGCGGGGACTATGCCGATCCAATTTTAGCCAGAGAGCCCATGTGTTAGAGGTGTGTTCTTAACTTGCATTCACATAGAATGGTAGGCTACCCTATCCGTTAGGTATAGATACCTCTGGTTTGGGTACGTATATATGATTGCATCTTGGAAAAGTAACTTGTCGCAGAATAGTTTGCCACACCTTGTCCTTGTTTGGTTGTAGGTGTGGTTCACTGCTCCGATAAGAAGGTACTGAACCTTGTTGAGGTCTAGATACTATATACTGAATTCATGACATGGAAAGATACTTCATCGTGGATTAGGGTCCCATCTGATGTCCTTGTTTGGTTGGGGGGATGGTACGCTAATTCAATGGTGGAGTATTTGACAATGATATGATCCGATTTGACTTATTATTACTGAGCAGTTTATATTCAGTTATATGGCATTTTTTTATCTTGTTATGTCCCTCTGAGGACCTGGTGATCTCTCCAGGTATAGATGTGCAGGACTTTTCGCATGAATATGGCTCCGATCTAGACTCATCCTTCACGATCAAGCGAGTCGTACCATCTGATCACAGCTGCCCCTATTGGGTCGAGGAGCCTATTTAGTTATCTTTTCCTTTATCTATTTTCTTGGTGGATGGACTCTATTTTCTTTTAGTTTATTTTAGAGCCGGTAGTAGATTTGTCTCCGCCCAGCCATCAACTATACTTTGGCATTTACATTGATTCATGAGGAACTATTTCTTTTATATTTTATTGTGGATGAGATGTAGTTTTTACCTGTGACAGTCTGTTATTATTTATTCATAATACAGCTTATGTGTGTGTCCGAGACTTCCATATATTAGAGTATATCTCGTATACATACAACTGGCATGCTACGTTCCTAGTCCTACGTATTTTGGGACTAGGGCGTTACAAAACCCCCTTCTTCTTTGGATTGATGAAAGGTTGGCATCGTCCGAAAAGATTTACTATGAATCTCCGAATATATGGCAAATGTCTTTGCAGGCCATGAAGTTCTCTAAGATTCTTTGGTGTAGCCATGTCAAGGATGGTCTTGGTGTTCTCAGGCTTAATATGAATGCCCTTCCTGTTATAATGAAGCCCAAGAACCTGTCACTGGAAACCCCAAGGAAAGACTTGGTTGGGTTCATCCTCAGCTGATGTGCCCGCATCAAATCGAACACAATCTTTGGATCCTCAATATGGTTGCCCTTACTTTGACTTTTAACAGCGATGTCATCAACATAACATTCTACTGTTTTTCTAAGATATTTATGTAATATGGTGCTCATAGCCCGTTGATATATTGCCCCAACATTCTTTAAACCGCAAGGCATTACGGTATAATTGTAGATTCCTTTTGCTGTTCGAAATGACGTATGCTTTTCATCATTGGAGAATATTTTGATCTGGTTTTAGCCTGAGAATATGTCAATGAAATACATACTTTCGAGCTACATGTGTTGTCGATCATCACGTCGGAGATTGGGAGGGAAAATTCTTCTTTCGGACAAGCCGAATTGAGATTCCTGAAGTCTATACAGACCTGAATCTTTTCATTATTTTTGGTGACTAGAACAATGTTGGCTACCCAATTTTATATTGTTCCTCCCGGATGAAACCACCTGCTATGAGTTTATCCACATCAGTTTCAATGGTGTCTATGACATTGGGACGGAAGCGCTGATGTTGTTGTTTAACATGCTTAGCATCTGGCTGGATTTTGAGTTTGTGCATCGCGACTTGTGGGTCTAAACCCAGCATATCATCATAGCTCCAGGCGAAGACATCGTTATAATGCCACAGACAAGTTGTACCAAGGATTCACTGTCTCCTTTTGATGGACTTTTTTTGATCAAGATAGATTTGGGCGAAGATTCATCCCCTAAGTTGATTTTCATGACCTCATCTTCGGTGGGTGGTTCTCATTGTTCGAAATGCAACTCCCGCTGAGGTCCTAGGCATTGATCCCAAGGTTCTTCCTTGAAGAATTTTCACGTCTAGTCTTCCTCCTCTGTTGGAGGGTATGCAAAAGTCATATTGACGGACAATACCTTCTTAAAGACTTGGCCGATACTAGTATCGAAGTTCTAAGTAGAAGATTAGAACGAATAGGAGTGCATCTCGACTTTGGCCTTTGAACCCTCCAGAGTTGTTGGGGGCGATACGTAGCCTAATCATCGGCAAGTACAATTGTAAAAATCTTGAGGTTTCCCTTTTGAGATGGAAAGGCGTACCAGTAGGCGTCGACCTTTACCATAGTTTAAGACTTTGTCGTTGTTCAAGTCATAGCCCATTTTTTTGGATAATGTGTTTGGCTTGAGAAGTATAACGGTGGATTTTAATCTTTCCGTTATCTGGCTCCGATTCGATTGGGGTAAGTTTTTGGTGACATTCCACTCTACTGAAGATAATGGACTTCTCCTCCTTCTTTCTGGATGGAACACAAAGAAAGGTCCTTAGGATGGGAGGACCCGGTTTACTATATTAGCGGGTGTTATCTGTGTTTGTAGTGAGCCTAAAGCGTTATCTAAAGTATATATGACATTCCATTGTACAACGCCAAGATAATTCAAAGATAACCATTTATTGATAAAATATGAAATTTATTCATTGGGGATTATATCATCCAGTGACGGTTCATCAATGTGAGTAGCAATATATTTGTCTGACTCACCATCTACAACTGCTACAAGTGGAGGTTTTGGAGCTTTTCCCCGTAGTTTGACGACTAGGCTGCCTGGATCCTTGTAGCTTGCCGATTCTCTCTTGATTACGGCCGCGGGACTCTTTAGGGAGTTTAACCACAATTGGCTCTTGTGGCTTTCCATGAAGCTTGGCCGTGGCAGGCTCTTGAGTCCTCTTCGAAAGTTTTATCACTAGAGGAGCTGATGTCTTGGAAGCATGTCCCTTGAGACAAACCTTTAGGGGCTTATTAGAAGTAACCTTCGCCTCTGACTTATTGTCAACGTCAGCATGTTGTTCCCCATGTTGGTCCAACTGGTAGAGATATACATCAGCGTAGTAGACTTCGATCCCTTTGAAAGGATAAATATCAGCAAACTCTATTTTGACCCGTCCGTTGCTATCGACGTACTTTATGCATTGGTGAAGCATCGACGATGTTTTACTTAACAAAAGGCCTGAAATTGGCTTTTGAAAATAAAACGAGAAAAAGTACAAATAGTACAAATTGTTCTGGGAAGTATTGCTATGGAAGTCTGATCTGAAGGCGATCACTTTGTTCCTTGGACCATATGATGATGATGAAGATCACTGCTAGAAGATGAACAACCGGAAGAACGAAGTCACCAGAAAGGTATCGACACACTTGGGCACTAATGGCGAGGCCGAATGCTTTCCTGCTTTGCTTCACTCTGTTCTGGAAGAAAAGTTGAAGAAGAATGCTCTGGAGAATCAAAATCTCTGAGTTCTGATCTCTCTGTCTTATCTCCTCTCTCCCTCTGCTTGTCCCTTTATATGAGAAAAATAAGTCTATTTATAGACTTGGCTTTTTGTGCGTAAAACTCAGCAAAAGTTCTGTCTTTACGCTAATAACTGCCGCCCATGACTGAAGTCATCCTCTACATACGTTGACACGTGTCCTATTATTTCAATAAGAATAGGATGCACGTACACACGTTTTTCGAGATGTGTGGCATGAAAACCACGTAGGCAAACCACGTTCCAAATTAGTCAGAAAGGATAGGGCGTAAAAACAACCCAAATATACCCTGAGCGTAAAGTAGTAGACTAGGCGTAAAATAGCCCTAAAATGGACTTCCCGCGTCAAGTGGTTGATAAAACAACCTTGAGCGTAAAGGTAGCCCAAATAAACTTTATGCACACGTCAACTTTGAGCGTAAAAAGACTCATATAGTATTCATGCGTAAAAGAAGCCATTTTATGAGCGTAAAATAGCTCAGTCCACACACTAAACGACAAATATTGATTTTTGTGTAAAACAAGCTCCTTCGAATCCTGTGTTATACGCCGTCAGTAAATCTTTATGTCAGACCCATTATTACTTTGTATTAAATGCATGATTTGACAATTTGTCTTTGGCATAAAATAGTTGGCTTGTCTCTGGCGTAAAGTGGTAGGCGTGTCCCTGGCGTAAAGTAGCTGATCTGTCCCTGGCATAAAGTAGCTTGTTTGAGTGGAAAGCTCTTATCCTTTTGACTCAGTTTATAAAACATTTTTTTACGCTCCTACAAGACCCCCTTCAAAGTTTTCAAATATTTTCAAAATTTTGAAATACTTTGAACAGAAGTGTAAAATTCGGGTTTTGAATAGTCAGCGTAAAATTTGGGATATCCAGCGGTCAGTCGCGTAAAAATAGGGATATCTAACAATCGACATAAAAATAGGGAATTTGAACCGATTCAAAATCTCTATAAATAGAACTTTTCGAATTTGATAAAGACTTTACTTGTCTCTTTGCAATCCCAAATCTCTTTGCTCCCTCTTTCTTCGAAATCTATCCCATTTTAACTCAATGGCTCCCAAGAAGACCGCCGCCGACAGTAAGGGGAAGGAACCCGCCGTCGATTCTTCATCGGCCGACCGTGCGCCAACTCCCATTCGGTCATCGACACCACTCCAACAGTCGAATCCTGCAGTAGCTCCACCTATGAAGGGTGAGACCCTATCTTTTAGCCGGAACATTCATCGGAGAAGAAGAAGACAAATTTTCAGATTTCACGCCCACGTCAATCGTGTTAGCGTAGAAACTAAAATTACAAAATATGCCCACGTTATAAGTGTCAGCGTAAAATTCGAATTATGCTCATGTCTACTCATGCTAGCGTAAAATTTAAGAAATACGCCCACGTTATACATGTGCTAGCGTAAAATAGAAAAACTTTGTAAAATAAAGACCTTTTACACTTTAAAATCAATTTTAGTAAGCGTAAAAGTCAATATCTTTACTCATAAAACTTCAAATTAGATTTCTCACTAACTTGATCTTTTTTTCTTTTGTCAGTGGATTTACAAACTCATCCTCTAGAAGAAGTTTTTGGCTCATCAGCGGGCATGGTGGGCTCGAACTATCTAGAGGATTTATCTCATGTCAAATTTCCTCAATCCAACCCCGAATACACTGCAGCGAGAGCACAGCTGATATCTGCCCAAGGAGACAGGATGTTATTATCCATGATTGACGGAGAAGTACTGGTGTCACTGGACAATCAACAATTTTTAAAGCCAGCTTTTTTATTCGGGGATGCAATAGATTTCAAATCGCAAACTCATCCCAAGAAGGAGGCTTGGGTATTTAGATCTGGACTAAGGGTGATGTATCTCCCTGACATGGACAGGGATTACCCTTTATCTGCTTTCTTCCATGCTAGCCATCATCGTCAAATGCTGTGGAACTTAACTCCCAATAGCTATGGTAGACCGGGTAGGATCATTTTCAGAAGAGAAAGAGCAAATGACATGGGTTATCACATTAGCACTCCCTATGGTGGTGTCATTCCATTTTCTGGTGTATTGCCCGGGTTCACACCGAGTGAGGACTCACTTCTCATCTAGCCGGTACAAATTCCCATGTTCGTAAATAAATTCCTAAGGAAAGGAGTCTTATATCCTCAGACCAACCCTAGGCTGACAGGGTGGCTAACCCCTTACAGCAGTAACTGGATTCAGATCAGTAATTGGGTCATGAAGCACTTTAAAACAGAATTGGACGATATTGGCAGAATTGGACGATATTGGTCTGTATGAAGCGGTAGCTTCTACCAGTTATGGCATTCCACCGAACAGCAACTTGTTCCTGGCTTTACTGGAATTGTACATGAGTTCAACAGGAACTTTTGTAACTCCACACGGCGAAATGGGTCTTGCTTTGCATGAGATGCAGTTCATCTCGAAGTTGCCGATGGGTGAATTCCCTTATGAATAATACATTCCTTCCAATCGGGAACTAGCAGAAGTTTGAGAGAAGAACCCTGAACTGGTGCAAGTCTATGAAGAACTTATGTGCCATTATCTGATTTGCACCAGTATGTATGAAACTGGGTCACATTTGGCATACATAACCAAAGGGACAACCTATCTATTTTACCATGAAAATAGAGTGTCCAAGACTGAGAAGAGCAGGTTTCGAGAAGACAAAACTCAAACCATTAAACCTTGCTCGATAATTCCTGCAGATGTAATCCAAGAGCTGATGGCTTCACAGAAAGCTCACGACCAATATCTGTCTACCAAAACCGGAGACATCCCTGCGGGGACTGAGGCTTTAAGCTACCTGAGACAGGGTAGTCAAAAAATGTCAAAGAAGGCCTTGCTGGCAGGTTTCCTATCCTTATGGCTACGAAGATGGGTTGTGCCAGGGATCAGTACCATGGACAGGATTTATCGCAACGTACTTTGGCCAGCGGTACGTTTAGTATTCAAAAACAGAATCAACCTGCTGTCAGCGATGGTATGCCGAATAAATGCAGGTCTACGGACTTTCGGTGAAGAGCTGATTAATAATGCTCCTCACCGAGACAATTTTCCAAGGGTGGAGTTGCCCTACACCTATTTGATAGGTTGGTTACTACACCACAATTGCAATTTGCTGCCACCGGTCCCTGAGGATGAAGCGAGGATTTTCCTCCAAAAATTTAGCAAATCCACATGGAGAGCTACAACGGTGGCAGACACCCAAGCAGCATTAAATTATTCTCGCAGCTGGAACATCTTTTGTACAAGGCCACCAGTTCCAGCCGACTGCCTTAGCGTACAATTTGAAGATAGAGTAGATAAATCAGCTTTATTACCAAGATCTGTCTTCCGATGGCTGGCGTACATCAGGCCCTCCCATCTGATGTAGAGGAATGAAGATTACTGCGCGTTTGAGCCTTACCTACCAAGTAGGTTCGCTCGCCAGTTTGTATATGACCAACTTCACATTGGAAATCCTTCCACCAGCTTCTATCATTATGGAAAGCTGATTGACGGTGCACGAGCATGGAGATATTTTAGCACTGGATGTACTGGTGCTAGATTCCACATATCTACAGCCACTAGTATAATCGAGCTACGTATACTTCACTCGTATGCTCATTTTTATACGTCCATTCGCTCCTTCGAAGACGGCTATAGCATGCAAGGAAGTCTGCGATGGGCCCAGGAGGGAAATGTTGAAGAACCCATCAAAAAAGCTCATGACGTACCAGACAATACTTATGCTATAGATGAATTTCTGGCAGTAATTCCTAGAGGAACTGGGGAGATAGCCGCGAGACCAATAGTTATTGGAAAAACCCGCAAACGAAAGCAAACTACAACTACCACTCTTCCAGTGAAGTCTCCTGAGAAGAAGAAGACTACCACTAAAGGGCCTTCCAAATCCAGAATCTTTACTCCAGAAGATGACATCCCGGTCGAAGAGGACCAACTTGTTGCTTCCTCTTCAGTCCATCCGGGAGAAGGGTCTTCAGCACCTAAACCAGCAGCAGCATCAGAAGTTGTAAAACTTTTATCTCCTGGATGCCTTAGTTCCTCACTCCATTTATCTTTGCCACGAAAGGCACAGGTTACGGAGGATGCTACTGCTGTACACATTGCTACGGGACCATATCCCATCAGATGAGCCGGCTCTTAACTTTGACGATGATGACTGGGATGGTGATTATGATTCATACCTTGAACAAAACGCACATATTCTAGGTATTACGCAAAAGCTATACGGAATTATGTATCATGATTTTTTATATTAACTTATTTTGCCCATTTTGCAGATATCATCACTGTACCGAAACCTGTAATTCCTCCATCTCCAGAAGATATCAATGAAGAAAATGAGGAATCTGATGAAGAGGCTTCTTCTTCAGACGAAGTAGAATTAATTCAACCAGGAGATGAACAACAAGACGTACGGGAAGAGTTTGAAGCAGAGGTTGAAGTAGAGGTTGAGGTAGAGGCTGAAGTAGAGGCTCAGCCCGAATCATCTTCTCGTATTGATAACCGAGAAGAAGAACAAGCTGCAGAAAAACCGACTGCAGACCATGAAATAGCTGTTGAAGGAAGAACTGGCCTCAATGAAGAACTTGAAGTGCCTCGAGAGCCCGAACAGCCAGAAGCCAAAGAAGGTGATGAAGGTATAATTAAATCACCTACTAAAACTGGAACTGTCGTGATAGTACCCTCAGCTATTACTACTGATCCAGAAGAAGTGCCCGAGGAGATTATGCCTGAACCCGAATCAGCTGTAACTACCATCATTCCATCCACAACTATCACCGCCACCGGAACTCCAGAAACGGTTGGAGTGATAAGTGCTGAAGACATGATCTCTGAAGCTCCCAGAGATCAATTGGCTATGGTAGCAACGACCATATCATCTTTATCATAATCTGCTATCGGAGCAACCACCTCTGCTCCTAGTCTGAGAAAAAGGGACTTGGTAGAGATTGCTGCGACACCGAGCTCCAATACGGAAATGAATCTCCTAGTTGAGATTCATATTGAAGCTTTTTACAAGACCCTGGCAGCTTTGATTGACATGGTCCTGAATAGGGGCCTCAGTTATGAAAGCTTGAAAGGGGCGATTGTTTCTACCATTAGGAACGTCGCCATATTTAATAATGTTGAGAGAGCAACAGCCTTCGAAAAGATAGTAGAAGAACTTGAGCAGCCTATTAGAGAATATTTGAGGCTGACAAGTGAAACTACCGAGAGTCTCATTCAAGCTGAGTACCAGCTGAATACACTGCTTGAGAGACTAATTTCAACGAATCTCTCAAAGAACACAGCAGCAAAGTCGCCAGAGAAAAAGCTTTATTGGCGGATGCAAGGCCTCGATTGGAAAGTTATAGTGAAGCCTACGACACTTCAAATACGAAAATTCAGGAGCAAAATGATAAAATTCGTGAAGTAGAGGCCGAACTGGCTTGTCTGAAGGCTGAGAAGGAGCAATTAATAGCAGCTCGTGACCAATATCTGACACAGAGTTCAATTCTGGAAGAATACGTTTTTAGCGCTGAATCTACTATTAAGCACCTTGATGAAGCCAGGGATAATCTGATAGCTATTTTCACTAAGTTTTCTCCCCTTTGTACTCCAGGGACCCGAAGAAAGATAGCTACTGAAAATATAATGGGCTTTCGTGATAGGCGTTTGACAGAGCTCCAAAAATTGTTGAAAGATATATCTGCTCCACCGTAGGAAAATATGGAGCTTTTGTAACTTTTTATCTTATTCAAGAGATGAATAAAATATTTGTTTTGTGATCCTATTATTTATTTTGCAATTAAACAATAGGTATAGGATAGAAAATACTTATCAGAGGTAATATGGATATGATAAGTCTTCGAAACTCAATCAATTGTATCTATCCAGAGGTAATATGGACATGATAGATAATGAAATCTTATTTCCTGTTTTTAAAGTATACAATACTATCAGAGGTAATATGGACATGATAGATCGTAACAACTCAAAGAAAAATAGATTAATATCTATTCAGAGGCCAAATAGATATGATAGATAGGAAGTACAAGCAGATTTAATATTTATTCAGAGATCATGAGGACATGACAAACAACAAATCTAATTTTTTTTAATCAACTAATAAGATAGAAGATCAAAATTTCTCTCTAAGGAGACAAGTAATCAGCTTAACCAAACATTGGTTGCTGGTGAACAAGAAGACAGGTGTCATAGAGGCTATATGCAAATATCGATGAAAGAATGAATGAACCAACGCATCTTTCGGAAAAAGAGAAGGTTAATTCAATTCCACAATTAAATGGATGAATCTGATGTAGTGAATGGACAGGTCTTTTCGGGAATAAAAAGTTGTTTTCAATTTTAAAGACCAGTTCATTAATAGATCTCTCCTATAAATAGGTGAGAACTCTTTGTAACATTTTATTCTTATTTCCACTCCTCTATCGGAAATGTCTTCCAAGGATGTGCAGCAAAAGAATGAAGTCTCCATGAAGGTTGAGGACGTCATCGAGATGCGTCTCGTTAAGCCAATTGTGTCAGACCCAACCAAAATAGGCGAAAGCTCTTCTACGCCCAAGCCACCACAAGACATCATCGCTTTCTTAGTAGAGCCAGGGAAAACTCCTGAAGAAGAAGCACTGAGGATGGCTGCCTGCAAATTTTTTATGAACTCAGGCAACGATGCCTTTGATGCATTGGCTGACTATGTATTCAATAAGGAAGGCAGTGGTCCTCGTCCTTAATCCTTTATTCAGAACAAAAATAAAAAAAAATTATTTTTATTCTTTCTTTTTTTTCTTATACATAGTACTTCTTAAGAAGTTTGCCAATGATCGGCATCATGAGTAGATCTCCATTGGGCTTTGATAACCGATAGGCGCCATTAGAAAACACGGTCTCAATTACATAAAGACCTTCCCATTTTGCTTGGAATTTCCCTTTGCTTTTGTGAGTCATCACCATCGGTCTTCGAACAACTAATACCAGCTCGCCAACCTTGAATACCCTCTCTTTAACTTTATGATTGAAAGTTCGGGATATACGGGCTTGATATAGCTCAATATGCTGTTGTGCTTGAAGACGCTTCTTATCTAATCCTTCAAGTTTTTGGAGTCATAAGCGATCATTATTCTCTATAGTTAGCTCATTAGCAATGGCTATTCGAAGAGATGGAATCTAGATTTTAAATGGAAGGACAGCTTCACATCCATAAACCAGTGAGAATGGTGTAAAACCAGTAGGAGTTCGGACTGTTGTTCGATAAGCCCATAAACATTCTCCAAGTTTCTCATTCCAATCACGTTTATGAGAAGAGACAAACTTTTTGAGAAGTTTGATAATCGTCTTATTGAAAGCTTCGGCTAAACCATTAGCAGCTGGATTATAAGCCGTAGAAGCCAGATTTTGAATTTGATTCTTATCACAGAACCGATAAAATGCCTGACTAGCAAATTGTGGTCCATTGTCATGAATTATTCGTCGAGGAATCCCGAAGCGATAAATGACATGATGTTTGATGAAGCTGATCACATTAGATGTTTTCACTTCAGCAAGAGGAACTGCTTCTGCCCACTTAGAAAAGTAATCGGTTATAGCTAATATAAACCGATGTCCTTTAACAGAAGGAGGGTTAATCGGACCAATGATGTCCATACCCCAAGCTTCGAAGGGCCAAGAGGCTGCTGTAGGATGTAGAAATTCAGACGGTTGATGAATAAATTCAGTATGAATCTGACATGTTTTACACTTTCTGGCATAGTCTACAACATCTGCTACCATAGAAGGCCAATAATACCCCATTCTTCGAATGCGGTCTTGTAATTTCGGACCCGGTTGATGAGCACCACAAACACCATCATGAGCTTCTCGAAGTGTTTATTTGGCTTCACTTTCTGAGAGACAACGCAGCAAGAGTCCATCATATGAATGACGATATAACATATGTAAAGATGAATCATAATAGAATTGAAACGATCGTCTCTTAATCAATACAGCTTTTTTTAGATCTTCATGTAAAATCCCATGAACCGCATAATCAATGAATGGTCTTCTCCAATCCTTCTGTTGGGAACTTGACTCTGTAGTATAACTCTGTTCAATATACAGATTATCCTTGACACAGAATAAATCTCGGTCCAATAAAGTAATTGTATTTTGTCTTCGGATTGGAACAGCCAAGTCTGCAGCTAAACTAGCAAGAGCATCAGCTTCCACATTCTGAGAGCGTGGTACGTATTCGATGAAGAATCCTTTGAATAAAAGGACCAATTCGATTGCCACTTGATGATAAGGGATGAGATCATGATTTCTGACTTCATAAGTCCCTCTAACTTGATTAACAATCAGTTGAGAATCTCCATAAGCTTCTAGGAACTCAATATCCAATTGTTTTGCTACTTGGAGACTAATCAATAGAGCATTATATTCTGCTACATTATTGGAGCATGTCTCATTGAGAGAATAGGCACGGTATACGACCATTTTATCAGGAGAAACCAAGACGATTCCTACCCCAGAGACAATATTGCCTTTAGGTCCTACCCGTGATGCTCCATCAAAGTATAATTGCCATATGTCATCCTTCAAAGTCATGTTACAATCTACGACTTCATCAGGAATATCCTTATATAACTTAGATGTTTCAGGTATAGGGTGAGCAGCTAAGAAATCAGCTAATGCTTGACACTTTACTGATTTTTGAGGTACATAGACCATGTCATAAGGAGTAAGCAACATCGGCCAGGTAGCTAACCTGGAGTTAGGAATGCTTGGTTTTCTCATCAATACCCGAATGAGATTTATTCTGGAGATCACATGAATAGTTTGTCCTGTCACATAATGTCTTGTCTTTTGTACAGCAAAAACTAAGGACAAATATTCTTTTTCTATAGAAGTATACCTGTGTTCAGCTCCGACCGTCATTCGGCTAAGATAGTAAATTTCTAGTTCATGACACCCATATCACTTTTCTGTGCAAGAAGAGCACCAAGTGAATGATCTAAAGCTCGAACATATAATAAAAATGGTCTTTCTACCAGTGGAGGTACCAGAACAGGTAGATTTGTAAGGTATTGCTTAATGTCATTGAAGGCTTTCTGACACGCTTCATCCCAGACAAATGATACACCTTTCTTTAATAGACGGGAGAAAGGATGACATCTCCCAGAGAGATTAGATATAAATCTCCCGATATAAGTAATGTGACCCTGAAAGCCACGGAGTTCTTTCAAATTACGAGGAGGACGCATTTCAAGAATTGCTTTAACCTTATCAGGATCAACATGGATACCTTGAGAAGTAATGACAAATCCTAAAAACTTGCCACTGGAAACCCCTAAGAAAGACTTAGTAGGGTTCATTTTTTATCGATGTTGACGCATCAATTTAAATACTGTTTTTAAGTCTTGAATGTGATCATCCTTTGATCGACTTTTAACAGCAATGTCATCTACGTAACATTCAACTGTCTTCCGTAGATGTTCTTGAAAGATGTTGCTCATAGCTCGTTGATACGTGGCACCTGCATTTTTAAGACCAAACGGCATAACCGTATAGCAGTAAACCCCAAGGGGTGTTCGAAAAGCAGTATGCTTCTCATCTTCTGGATGCATCTTGATCTAATTGTATCCTGAGAATCCGTCCATGAAAGACATGCGTTGAAAACCGCATGTATTATCTATCATGACATCAGTAATGGGAAGTGGGAATTCGTCCTTTGGACAAGCCGTATTAAGATCTTGGTAATCTATGCAAACTCGAACTTTTTCGTTCTTCTTCATAACAAGAACAATATTGGCAACCCAATCCGGGTGTTGCTCTTCACGAACAAAACCACATGTAATCAACTTTTTGACTTCTGCTTCAATTGTATCCATCATATCTGGTCTAAAGCGTCGTTGCTATTGTTTTACAGGCTTGGCATTAGGAAGAATATTGAGTTTATGAGTAGCAACTTTAGGATCTAGACCTGGCATATCCTCATAACTCCATACAAAAATATCAATATATTCTTTGATCCGTTTTATCAACTCTTCCTTTTCGTCTTCAGAATGGTTTTTACTGATAAATATTGGTTTAGGTGTAGTTCCATCTCCAAAATCGATCTGGACAATATCATCCTCTGTAGATGGCTATCGCTGTTCAAAATGAAGTTCCTATTAAGTGTCCATCTGTTGAGCCCAAGGATTATTCTCAAATGGTTCAGGTTCACCATCAATTTGAACCATGTTGACTGAAACTATTTGTTCAGATTCATCATAATAACCTCCTCTAACATATGAGGAGCGAAACATATCAGATTCGATGAATTGGATTTCTTCTGAATCTGATGATCGCGAAGAGCTAGAGGAAAATTCTTCTAGTATATCGTCATTAAGCATGTAGGACGGTTCATATCCCAACCCATAACGAGTTTTCTGGTAAAATGGGTCACCACATAATGGTAATCGTCTACCCTTACCTTGATTGAGACCTTGCATAGTCTTCAAATCATATCCCATATTCTGGATAATCTTAATAGATTGTTGACTATATTTGTCAATTCGGATTCTTCCTTTATCTTTATCTCTCAGATCATCTGTCTGAGCAACAGGGATATTTTTAGCCAGGCCAAACACAATTTGGTGCTTGTTTTTCTTATCAGACGTAATCATGAAATAAGATTCTTCATGATATCTATAAGTTACACAAGCTTGCGATGAAGCAACTACAAGAAGAAGATAGGGGGAAGATGTTAAGAACTTTTGAGCATAAGGTCCAACATCGACATGAGGAGGAAAGAAATTTTCCTTATAATCAATGTATAAAGTTTCTTCTGTGTCTATGTTGTCTTTATATTGATGACTTTGATTATCAGAAGATAAAGTCATTATTTCAACAAATTTGATAGCCATATACTCAAAAAGGAAATCTTCATTGATATCAAGAAGTACAGAATGATCAATTTTTACATCATTTATAATTTGACTGCTACGCTTCGGATTAATCACTAATGGACCATCATCTGTCTTCTAAGTAGATTTGCCAAGATTGACAATCAATGGTGGTTCTGGATCATTCGTACAAGAAGTATGCCCTTTAACCTTAATCATAAAAGGTTGATCTTGGCTCTTAGCAGGAACATTCACTGATTCCTCAGATGAAGCTTGAGTTCTTCCTTTAACCTTTATCATCAAAGGTTGATCGTTGACAGGTTGGGATTGGATTCGTCCCTTGACTATAATTTTCAAAGGTTACTCTTCTGGTGGATCTTCATTAATAGACTGATCTTCGGTAGATGATCGATCTTCAGCTATGTCTGACATCTCTTTCACATGCTCTTGTTTGTAAAGCCTTGAGTCAGAAAAATAGGCTTTGAGACCCTTGAAAGGATTGATATCAGCAAACTCAGTCTTCACAGCCCCTTTGGAATCTACGTACTTGAAACATTGATGGAGAGTTGAAGGCACGATGTTATGTTCATGTATCCACCGTCTTCCAAGAAGGATATTGTAGGATACGTCTGAGTTGATAACATGAAGGTTACCATAGTTCGAAGATCACCAATCTGAATCTTCAGACGAATCTTCTCCAGTGGTTTACTCTTGCCATAGTTGAAACCAACTATCGTGGTGCTAGTATAAGTCAGATCACTAGTAGGAATCCTCAGTGGTCTTAGCATACTCTGAAGAATTATGCTAATTGAAGACCCAGGATCAATGTAAATCCTGTCAATTTCAGTGGATCCGATATACCCAGTGTAGCACAGAGGCCTGTCATGCTTGTTATGCTTCAACAGCATATCTTCTTGTGTAAAGGTAATGTTGGGAATTGCTTCCATCACACTATGACATTGTGGACATAATATGGGTGTATTTCAGAACTCTTGAGTTGAGCCAAGCACGAGTCTGCTTGTAGCAAAGCTTCACTCAAAGTCTTCCTGCTTTCTTTAGAAAGACAAAGCAGCTCAAATATAGATAGTCTAGCCGGAGTATTGGCTAACTGGGCTAGAATATCAAATTTGTAGGATTTCACCACCACCTCCTGACTAGAAGCAGACTTCAATAGGATGTCAAAGCGTACTGCTTTCTGTTTCTCCTTTTCAACCACAGATGGTTTAGGAAGAACAAGAGACGGTTGAATTGGTGATGTTTCAACATCCTCTGCTTCTTTGGAGGATCCCTCATAATCTTTGTGGTACTCTTTCCCAGATCTTGTACCAGCAAAAGTTTCTTCTTCAGACTCAGGAGAAGGAAGTACCATATTACAGGATTTAGTCTTCCTTCCCTTAGCCTTCTTCTTGTGAGGATTGTTATGAGGAACTTCAGAACCCAATCCAACAATGGATTTTTGATTTTGAATTTGCAAATGAAGTCGTATTCCTTTATCATAATTCAAATCTTCTGCTTTTTGAAAGTCATAACCCATCTTCTTCATGAGGAGGACAAATTGTTGACTGTACAAGTGGGTAGGTAGTGGACTTTCAATAGGTGGTTCAACAAAGGAAGAAGAAGACATCTTCGTAACTACAGAAGAACGAGGAATAGAAGTCTCTGTAGCTATGGTAGGAGAAGGATTCGGGATATAAGAAAGAATCCCTGTAGGAGCTTTTTCATAAGTAACGAAGACTTGTTGGGCCCTGTATAAGGGAATACTATTCATGGGTAGCCACTGTTGATGAGTAAGCTTGAGCTTGGTAGTAGGAGCCAAACTTGGAGGACATATGTTCAATCCTCTCAGTCTATCTTCCAAAGGAATGCCATCCCATAGATGATCCAAATCATCAAGATCTTGAATAACATGAGAAATTATGTTGCAGGTTTTGACTTTTTTACCTTTCTTAGATTTTGAGGTTTTACCTTCCTCTTCTATTTCAGGTACTAAATCAGGATGTACCCACATAATTTCACCATTCTTTAATGTGAGAGGCAATAATCCTTCAGTTTCCTCCCTGGCAGGCAGGATATTTACAATCTTCGTCGTCGCCTTCGGAATTGGGATAATTCCATCTGGGATTTGCTGAGAAAGAAAATCTCCAAATTGAAGAGAAACCATATTGGTCGTGACCGTATGCTCATCGTTGGTTAAAGCGATGGCATTGGCATTAATCAGCTCTTGGATTTTCTTCTTTAGGACATAACAAGCCCTGGTAGGATGATTTATGTATCTATGATAGATACAATATTTGGGATTATCAGTGAGATTCACCTCATTAAGCCTCTTTGGCTCCGGGATCTGGAGTTTGCCACTCTTCACCAGACATTGAAATATCCCTGGGATATCGCTCTCGTCAAAAGAATATTCTTCTTTTGGTTTAGAAGATTCCTGACTATTCGACGTCATTTTGTTTTTAGAAAGATTAACCATAAGAGTGTCCTTTCCTTTTACATTACGATTGCCAGAACTATTACCAATATTTTCTTTCTTTTCTTTATCTTCTGAGGCAAAAATCATCCCATGTTCACGAGACAACCTACCATTGATCTCGACAGAAACTGTTGCTATAATAAACGAAGCCCAATCTGTGAATTGGAAACCCGTCAAGACAACAACGGATGGTCGCAGATTCATCTTGCATGTATCAATTAATGCTGAATCTGGCATACCAGGAGGCATCTTTAGAGTAGCCTGTCGGAAACGTTCAATGAACGTTCGAGTATCTTCCTTCTCCTTTTGTTTGATTTCTATTAAGGAGGACATGCTCATGTCCATACCTCCTTCATAGAAGCGGGAAAGAAACATTGCTTTAAATTCGTCAACAGATGAAATACAATTGTCTGGTAAACTACGATACCAGTCGTAAACTGAACCCGTCAAGCATCCAATGAACACTCGAGTGGGAAGAGCATCATTTTTCTGCAGATGTACAGTCATAATATCAAAATAATTGATATACTGATTAGGAGAAGCCCTTCCATCAAACAATACCATTGATTGTGGATTAAATTTCGGTGGAAAGGGTACATCATTCCAATGAGGAGGATAAGGTTGCTTAATCCCTAACCTCTGGAGCTGATCCTTGTGCTTCAAAACTTCAAACTGTGCTTTGAGCTCACGTACTGCTTGAATGGCTTCACTGGTTTACGGAAGCACATTTGATTGAATGGTTGTAGGATGTACCATAACCCCCACCAGAGATGGTACATCTTCTGGAATAATGGGATCTGGAGATACAAAATTTTGGTTAACAGCAGGCTCTTGAATATTCAAAGGTATATCAGCCCATTGACTATCCTGAGTTTGTGCTGCTACTTGTACCGATGTTACTATTGTCGGTTGAGAAATTTGTTGAGCCGTTATTATCTGGTGCATGCTTTGCATCATAGTAATCATGTCCTTTAATGATTGCTCGACGGCAGTGAGACGTTGTTCTGTATTAGCAGATGATGTCTCTAGTTCATCTCCAATAGCATATAATTCAACCTCTCTTGAAGATATAGAAGGATTGGTATAGAGGTATGAATCGATACTATCAGTTTTGGACTCAAAAGATTGAGTACCCCCAGCTTCTGAATCAGAAGTCTGCAACTGTCTTTGCCTTCTTGATCGAGTATTTTGATATACTCCTTCAAATGAATCAAGAAGTCTGTTAAATTGTTGTTGACCTAGAGTTTGGGACGTGTTCCGTCTAGGACGTCGTGCTCTGTTGGTATGAGAGGCCATGTTGACTAACGCATATGACAACTCATGTTCTTGGTCATCAGCTTGTTGTTGAGGCGCATTAAAACTCAATCGATCAAAAACTGACCGTTTTGAAACCGAACAGCAACAGTTGATTACGATCTGGTTACACTTACAATGGTGATTTTCTTGGGGGAGTGCCATGGGAGATTGTCTATTCTTACGCTTTTACATAAGCAATTCACGTAAATCAGAAGGAGTAGAGGGAGTAGTCTTCTTTATTACATTTGGGATAGAAAAATGTTTAGTCCCTTGTGTATAAAGAAGACTACTGGCCGCATTCGCAGAACCAAACTGTATATTTTTACGTGCTTGGAGTTGTGTGCGTAAATCTTGAGATTTTTTAGCACGAAGGACTCCATTTTTATTGTGTGTAATTTGTAGGTTTGATACCTTGCGTACAGCAGTATAAGAAGGTTATTGGTTGAAATCAGATGTTTTACCAACTGTGTTTTTATGCTTCATGCGTGTAGGTACATTCACTTTAGATGTAGAAGCATCATTGTGAATTTTCTCTATACTGTCACAGACAGGAGATTTACCTTTACGCATAGAGCGCAAAACATGAGTATCTGCCACGTCATAGACGGGAGATTTTCCTTTACGCGTAGAGCGTAAATTTTGTGTGTCTACCACGTCCCAGACGGGAGACTTGTTTTTACACTTAGGGAGTAAAACCTGATTTTTACGCGTAGGGCGTAAAACCTAATTTTTACGCCCAGAGCGTAAGACTGGAGAGTCTGCCACGTTACAAACGGAAGACTTATTTTTACGTGCATGGCGTATCACTGAAGTAGAGACCGCCTCATCACAGATGGGAGCCTTTACAACAGGAGTGGAAAGAATTCCCTTGCAATCATAAGTAACAGAGATATCAGAAGCTGTTTTAGATTTAGAAATCCAAACTTTTCGTGCTTTGCGAGATTTTTGAACATTGGAGCAGCAAGAACCACCCCCAGTTTGGAGCATCTCTTCATAAGCAGTCTGGTCGAAATGTACAACCAGAGTCTTCTTTGTCGATCCGATCGACACATCATCATATTGAGCAATTGCCTCCTCGTCAGAGGAGAAGGTCTTCCCCAGCAGAGTCGCCATTTTGTTTCACTTAACAAAAGGCCTGAAATTGGCTTTTGAAAATAAAACGAAAAAAATTACAAATAGTGCAAATTGTTCTGGGAAGTATTGCTATGGAAGTCTTATCTGAAGGCGATCACTTTGTTCCTTAGACCATATGATGATGATGAAGTTCACTGCTAGATGATAAACAACCAGAAGAACTAAGTCACCAGAAAGGTATCGACACACTTGGGCACTAATGGCGAGGCCGAATGCTTCCCTGCTTTGCTTCACTCTGTTCTGGAAGAAAAGTTAAAGAAGAATGCTCTGGAGAATCAAAATCTCTGAGTTCTGATCTCTCTGTCTTATCTCCTCTCTCTCCCTCTGTTTGTCACTTTATATGAAAAAAATAAGTCTATTTATAGACTTGGCTTTTTGTGCGTAAAACTCAGCAAAAGTTCTGTCTTTACGCTAATAACTACCGCCTATGACTGAAGTCATCCTCTACATACGTTGACACGTGTCCCATTATTTTAATAAGAATAGGATACACGTACACACGTTCTTCGAGATGTGTGGCATGAAAACCACGTAGGCAAACCACGTTCCAAATTAGTCAGAAAGGATAGGGCATAAAAACAACCCGAATATACCCTGAGCGTAAAGTAGTAGACTAGGCGTAAAATAGCCCTAAAATGGACTTCCCGCGTAAAGTGGTTGATAAAACAACCTTGAGCGTAAAGGTAGCCCAAATAAACTTTATGCACACGTCAATTTTGAGCGTAAAAAGACTCATATAGTATTCATGCGTAAAAGAAGCCATTTTATGAGCGTAAAATAGCTCAGTCCACATACTAAACGACAAATATTGATTTCTGTGTAAAACAAGCTCCTTCGAATCCTGTGTTATACGCCGTAAGTAAATCTTTATGTCAGACCCATTATTATTTTGCATTAAATGCATGATTTGACAATTTGTCTTTGGCATAAAATAGTTGGCTTGTCTCTGGCGTAAAGTGGTAGGCGTGTCCCTGGCGTAAAGCAGTTGATCTGTCCCTGGCATAAAGTAGCTTGTTTGAGTGGAAAGCTCTTATCCTATTGACTCAGTCTATAAAACATTTTTTTACGCTCCTACAGACGGGACTATGATATACTGATGTATCCAAGAATGGCCTAACAAGACATTATAGAATACATCAGCGTCGATGACATAACATGTCACCCTATCTGCAAGTCGTCTATTTGACACTTCCGGCGAATCTTGCCCAGGGGGTTGCTTCTGTCGGTATTGAAGTCATTAATTATTGTACTGGAAGCAGACAGGTGGTACATTGGTATGCCCAGACTCTGGAGGATGCTCCGAGGGATGATGCTGAGAGATAACCCTGGATTGATATGCATGTGATCCACATTAGTGCCAATATAGCCTATATAGTACAGAGGTCTATTATGTCTGTTATTTTTTAGCAACATGTCTTGCGTAGAGAAGGTTATGTTGGGGACAGTTTCGACCATACTATGACAATGTGGACAAGCTGCAGGATCTTCTTCAAGTTGCTGGACTTGGCTGAGGAAGGAGTCAACATGTTGCAATGCCTCGCTCAGGGCATCCCGTGTCTCTTTGGAGGAAATGAAAAAGTTCAAAGAGCGACAACCTCATTGGAGTATGGGCGAGTTGTGCCAATATATAGAAGTTGTATGGCTTGATTGCCCCCACTACAGAGTCTTTCCTCAGTGGTTTGTCAAAGTGAGTTTCCTTCTGCTTCTATTTATCCGTCATAGGGGACTGAGACAGGCTTGCTTCCAAGGTATCGGGTGCAGCGGTCGTGGCAGGCAGATGTGACTCTTCCTCCGGAGCCTGGTTGCCTTTCCACTGGTAGGATAGATCTGACCGGGTTTTGCCAACCAGTGCTTCGTCGGTTATAGTGGAAACCATGTGACACAATTTAGACTTCTTCTCCTTGGCAGGACGTGTCGTAGGTCGCATTTCATCTAGAGCAAGATCAGGATGGATCCATATAACTTTGCCTCGCGATATTGTAAGTGGAACCAGGCCCTTGGCATTATCACAGGCAGGTGGAAGGTTGCCGACCTCCATTATCGTCTTGGGAATTAGGACAACATCATCTTGGGCTTCTGTTACCGGGAAGTAACCAAAATGAAGAGTCACCATATTTGCAGTGACAGTCTTGTCCTCGTAGTCGAGTGACAGGACTTTGGCATCAATCAGCCTTTGTATTTGCTTTTTCAACACGTAACAGTCACGTGTTGAATGGTGCACATATCGGTGGTAGTGGCAATACTTGGGATTGTCCACCTTGTCCACCTCGTCAGGATGCTTTGTGGCAGAATTTGGAGCTTATCGCCCATTATCAGCACGTTGAAGAGCTCCAGCATGTCCTCGTCATTGAAGGAATAATTTTTCTTCGGTCTTGGTACCTTCGCCGGTTGGTTCACCGAGACTGAACCCTTGGAGACGTTGACAGTTAGGGCTTGTTTCCCCTTTCTGCTCTGTTGGTGTTGGCAGAGTTTCTGTCGGATGTATATTTTCTTTTGTCGTACATAGCAGGGAAGTTTACCCCCAGTAAATGTGCCTCCCTGGCAGTCTTCTCGGTACTGTCGATAATAATAATAAATGTCGTACCTTCTGGGCACTAAGGGGAGTTGTGCCAAAGCTTGATTATCGGGGGCATGTTCTTGCAGCATGAGTCCATCAACACTGGCTCAGGAACACTAGAAGGTAACCTTAAAGCTATTTTATGGAATCATTCGATGTAGACACGAACCGTCTCCCTTTCTTTCAGGGCGATGTCAATGAGAGAGGACATTGTCATATCCATTCATCTCTCGTAAAATTAAGAGAGGAAAAGTCACTTGAATCGTCAAAGGACAAAATGTAGTTGTCAGGGAGGCTGCAGAACCATTTGTATGCCACCCCTTGCAAATGCCCCAATAAAAAGATTCGTGATCAGGGCGTCATCCTTTGGCAAATGCCCTGTCATAGTAGCAAAGTACATCAAGAATCGACGAGGGGGCTGTTTCCTATCAAACAGAGTTAATGTCTATAGTTTATACTTAGAGGGTAAACCATATTGTTCTACTCATGAGGGTACGGTTGCCGGATCCCAAGTTTTTGGAGAGTCTCTCTCTTGTCTTTAGCATCAAAGTGGGCCTGCAACTCCTTGAGAGATTCATGTATGTCATCGGACATTGGCAGGGCAAATGATCGTGGAAGAGTATGGTTCTCAGTTGTATGTGGGACTTGGGAGGGTGCGTTAGACTCTCTATTCATTCCAGGGTCCTGATTTGTTGGAGCAAGGCCCTTGAGGGAACCTATCCTTGACTTCCAGGACCACTTGTGTCAAAGCTTGCATAGATTCACTCAATGTCTGGAGACCTGCTTCAAGTACCTCTATACATTGTTGACGGTTTGACCCTTAACTACTTCCTGTGTTGTCACCCCTGTCATGTATACTGACTATCATGACCCGCTCCCGAATAATCGGACACGAGTCGGACACGCCCAGCCTTCGTCGTTAGACACAACGAAGTAAGCTATACCAATCTAGGGAAACTACAAGGCAATATAAATAAATACAAATCACAGCATCTCTATAAACCATCCCAGAAATCCAAGTACAATATTCTATGATTATTACATTCATCCAGAAAGTAAGGTAAAGTCTGAAGTCACTAATACAATGAAAGTAAAGCATCTAAAGGGAAAGACAGCTCGGCCTCCTCGGCTTCTAGGTCTAGTGCAGCTCCAGCTGGCTCTATCACATCATCAGGCTCACGGCCATAGTACGTGTCACATATCGCCTCCATCTCACCTGCAACATATCCAATCAGGAGCGAAGCTAAGTACAGTTCTAGGTAATGAACAAGAACATCATGATTTGAAATAAGCACAAGAGAGCATGAAGTGGAAAGTACAGGAAAAGAACAGCAAAGTACAATAATGTAAAGTACAAGAAATAATGTACAAGAATGTAAACCATGATCCTGAAGTACTAGACATGACATGTGCACAATATTTGAAATACAACTTGCCTATGTGACCGGCTGGGGTGAGTACAGGAATAAGTACAGGAGTATATGAATATCGGTACATCTTAGGACCCGCGTGCACAGTACGAGGCCTAAGCTATCTACATGAATATCAGAACATGGGTTTGGTCACATAGCTAGTGTATTTCCCCTTTCCGACTACAAGTACAAGACATGAAAGTACTAGAGTACAGTATATCGTGAAATGACGTGTCACAAGAAAAGTACAAGATATGTAAATGAACATGAACCATAGAATGTACTTGCCTTGCTCCGGGAAAGTACGGGTAATGAATGGAGCTGGATGTCCTCCTGGTTTATTAAGTACAAGTTGGTTAACTTATAAATTAATAGTCACTAAACTAGCTTACTATAAACTAATTTAAGGTTACAGCCTCAAATCATCTTGACCATTATTCTAGTACTAAAATTACTTAAGTTACATATCTTACCTAAGGATATTATGAGATAATAAAAATAGTTTTTTTTATTTATAAAATATTTCCATACTTCATATATAAGAACATTTATTACCACTTTTCCTTTAAGAAAATCAACTATAATGTGAAGTCCCACTTCAACAAATGGACCAACTCTACTGTCATGAATCCAGACAATTGATACATTCGGTAAATAGAGTTACTTCAGTTTAAACTGAACTCATCTTCCCTCTAGATGACTTCAACACTCAGCTCAATTTATTAAATCAAAACTGTACGCAAATATTAGAAGAAAATATTAAATTACAGACTTGTATAGTCCAACACCCATCAGTTTCCTTTCTGGTGGTAATTGTCTGTACACAGGTCAAAAACCAATACCACAGAAAGATTCTCAACTAGTGAACCCAACTTACGAAGTCACTCTCTAGCTATACTGTTCTTCAATGGTCATATTGCAATCAAAACACATAGAAGTATGCTCTGGTGCAAGAAGAACAAATTCATCACAACATTTAACCCAGCCTACACCAATCCACAATACTATAATTCAACTTAAATTCAAAATTCTCAGAAAAGATCCTGAGCTGACAGAACCTAAACCAAAGGTTTACCAAAGTACACAATCAAAAGCTCTATAGAACACACACATAATCCATGAAAATAACAGCTATATGCGGTTCAGAAAGAGAACCATTCAAGCAAAGCCATTCAACCCCCAAAATAACATGAAAGATGAACTACGAATTATTACCAGTTTAGTCAACAAACTGAATTTCGAATATTAAAACCAAATCAATTATAAAACTCAAATCGAATAAAAAAAATATACAATTCAATATATAATGAGCTTCAAACATGAAACAACCCATTACACTTATTATACATTAAACATTAAGCCTGCGCTCCTAGTCCCAGCTGCAATCGGTTGCACTGACAGCACTCAGAACCAGACTTACTATAATCAAGCATACGCGGACACGATATGGACAGAGTCTCGGACACGCACACAGGTCTGAACTTCAAGCCGGCAATGCACACGCAAACACCACACCTTTCCAGTCTTGGTCCTGGCTACACACACTTATTCAGAAACTCGAACACTCTAGGCAACAATAACAGAGAGAAGTGTTTACCTGAAGAAGCGAATGCAATAGTGCTACGGATAAGGCTCAGACACAGTTCTTCGTGTCCAAAGGAAGTAGAATCCTGTAGCAGCATTCCACGAACGTCCATCATATCAAACGGAGAAGAGTTCTTCTTGGAAGAATTACCACTGCGTCAAATTAATTAATGAAGGGATTCGAGTTACAATACTCACCGATCTTCTTTTTGTCGAATCAATCTCGAAACTCAACTCATCCGATCTTCTGTTCTACATCCTGTTGGTCATCCAAAACCAGAAAATACTAAGAATTTCATAAAACAATTTCCAGAGCATATGAGTGAAATTCTAGATCTAAAGTAAAGATCAAACAATTATCGACGGAGATCGAATCAGGGATCGAACTGGTCCTTGGTTACTTAGGAAGAAGATGGAGTTGATTCTTTCACTTGATCCAAAATTTTGGAACGAAGATGAACATCTTGTATTGAAATCAAGGGAGTGAGAAAATAAGGAAAGATTCAAGTACTCACCATGAGTCAGGTCCCAGAGTAGGAAGGACACGGACACTACAAACAAGGTTGAACGATCACCGGAGGAAACTATACGCCGCCGTTGTAACTCCCTTCGTCGCGTCGTCCCGAAGTACTTAGGCGCCGGTGGAAGCTGCTGTCATGGCCGCCATCTCCGTTGAAATCATCACCGCAGATGGAACGAAAGAATTAGGGTTTGGCTCGGCTAAAATTGGGACGGAAATTTTAGAAGAGATCCGAATAAAAATGACATTCACTCTCCTACTACAGCATATAAACCAAAGACTGAACATTTAGCACTCTAGCCCTTCCGCTTCCAAGGGATTTCAGAGCAGTCCCTCCACTCAAGCAAATTTTTCAAAAACAACCCTTTCCTTTTCGCTATTTACACTGAGTTCAAAATAATCAGTTAGAAAGAAAGTGTGAGAGGTTACAAGTGGTGGGCCACAAGTTTGTTTGTTACAACAAACCTTCAAATTCAAATTCCTGCTCCTAATTTCCTTTCCCTCCAAAATATTCATAAAATTATTATTCAAAATGGTTTAAATCAACTTATTATTATTTAAAATTCTCGAAAGTAGTTAGGTGGAGTTACAAATCTCTCCACCTTAAAGGAATTTCGTCCTCAAAATTCGAAGGATGACAAAAAAAAATCACAATGAATGTGTCAAACACAAACCATTTTTTTTGAATTAACAAATTTCAAAAACAAGAGTACAATCAAGCAAATAAACTGGAATAGCGCTTCCGTATTTCGTCCTCGTGCTCCCATGTGGACTCTCCCTGAGAGTGATGTCTCCACATGACTCGGACAAGCGGTATAGTCTGATTCCGCAGTTGTTTCTCCCTCCGATCAAGGATCTCTGCTGGCTGCTCCTCGTAGGTCAAGCTCGGACACACCTCTAGCTCTGAGTAGTCCACCACATGGCTCGGATCCGGGGTATAGTGTCGAAGCTGGGACACATAAAAAGTATCGTGTACTCTCTCCAAGCTATCATGAAGTACTAGTCGATATGCCACCTCGCCAATCAACGTCGTCACGTCGAAAGGTCAGATGAATCTGGGACTGAGCTTTCCGCCTCTGCCGAAACGAATGATGCCTCTGGTTGGCGAGATCTTCAGGAACACTTTATATCCAACTACAAACTCCAATGGCCGTCTGCTGCTGTCCGCCTAGTGCTTCTGCCGATCCAATGCAACTCTGAGACACTCTCTGATCAGTCTGACCTTCTCGGCTGAATCTACCACCATCTCTGGCCCAAGCGATATCCTCTCGCCAACGTCATCCTAAGATAAAAGTGTGCGACATCTCCGTCTATATAGTGTCTCAAACAGTGTTATCACGATGCTAACCTAATAAATGTTGTTATAGGCAAACTCCACAAGATGCAAGTGATCATCCCACGATCTGCTAAAGTCAAGTACGCAAATCCGCAGCATGTCCTGTAATGTCTGGATGGTCCTCTCGGACTGTCCGTCTGTAACCTCCGTAAATTAAATTCTTGGGTATTTTCAAAAATTTGTATTTTATTTTATTTCGTATTTTCAAAACTTCGAATTTTTCTAAATTTCGAAAAAACGTGCAAATTATAATTTTTGGGAAAACGATTTGACCGTGATTGCTATCGGTCCTTGTTGGCTTCGGCTTACTAAATTTTTGGCAATTTTGTCCTATTGCGATTTCTCTGTTATTTTCTCAAATCAATGAGTTTAATTATTTTCTGTATGGAAAACGGTTATTGAATTTCGGAATTTCAAATATATTAGTTAGTAACTAAATAATTGTCATATATATTTAAATAGCTAGTGAATAAATTATTATTATTTGTGCCTTTAAAAATCCCGGCTAAATTGTAATTATCCATTTGTGAAATTAGTATCAATTAGTAATTTTAATTATTACTTTGTAACAAATATTATTTTAGTACTAATTAAAGTGGCAGATAGTAATGATGTTAGTGGTTAGCACTGAGTTAGCAGTTAGTATATTTTTTTACTATTTTCCTATTTTCCTATTACATTTTACAATTGTTAGGGCTCTCCCCACTCCCCTATAAATAGTACCCTTTCCCCAAAACCCTAGGAATATCACAAATCCCCAAAACCCTAAATTCCTACCCAATCCCCAAAACCAAAAAAAAAGTAATAATACTCCTACAGCCAACCCCGGCCAACTGGCCCAACCCCGACAACCACCTCCGCCACCCTGTGGCCGACCATCTCGACCACCCCTGCGTCTCCGGCCATCGCCGGAGATCCACGATGCCACCACGCCACCACCCGACCTCCTCCTCACCGGAACGCCACCACCCGAACTGCCCTTCACTGCCAACACCACCAGATCCGCCACCACCAGAATACAACCACCGCCGCACATCAGAACAACCGTCACCACCGCCATAAACCACCCTGCCACCACCGTTCACCACCACCACCGCCATCAAAAACCCCATTTTTCCCCCAAAAATCCGACCAAGCCAGAGAGATAGAGAGAGAGAGGGAGAGGGAACTGACCGGAGCCGACCGTCCGCCGTACCCCGGAACCGCCGCCCTGGCTGAGTTCCTCCGTCCGTGCGACGCTACTCCGCCGTGACTGGAGCCCCGACCGCCCTATCGTCGCTGCTCTCCGCCGGCGATCTTCCGCCCAGACCGCTCCCGTCTCCGGAGCCATTGCAAGCTCGCCGAGCTCCGGTGCCGACATACCCCCGCCGGCGATGGACCTTTCCCCCCTTTTCGTGAGCCTCTCCTCCCCCCTTTCTTTTTTTTAGGTTCAGTGTTTGGGGAGGGAACAGAGCCCCCCTTTTTAGTTAATCTATTCTTTAATTATTAAATTAATGATATTAGTTAATTAGTTTTATTAGTTATTAATTGTATTAGTTTATTAATTGTATTAAATTATTAATTATATTAGTTTATAATATGTTAGTTTGTAATGGACTAGTTTATTAATTGATTAATTTATTATATATAATATATTAGTTTATTATATATAATATTTATGGGTTTATATATATATAATATGTATTGTTAAATAATAAAATGTATAATAGTTTTGTATTAATGAATATTTATTTTTATATATATATATTAGTTTATGTATTAATGTATATTGTATATATATTAGTTTATATATAAATATATATATATTAGTTTCGTATAACAAAAGTATAATTGTTTAAAAAGGTATATTAGAATAATACATGTATATTGTTATATAAAAGGTACATTAATTTTATGGCGAATGTATGTTAGTTTATGCATAGTATATAATGATGGTATTATTATTATTATTATTATTATTATCATTATTTTATTGGTAATAATATATTATAAAATCACTTACTTAGAAATATATATAAATATATAATTATATTTCTAAAATAGTATGGGTTTATTGAGTTTTGGCCTAAATTCATAGTTGATAAAATAGGAATATTGTACAGAAATGATTTTCTGGATTTTTGAATCATCATCTAAAACATGTTGATTAATGTAGATATTTTTATTTTTATAGGATTTCCAAATTGATTATATTATTTAGTTATATTTTCTAAAATCATAAATCGTGACTATTTAAGTCATTTTCTATTCTTGATTTGATTATTGTACCAAACCCTAATTTTAGACTTGTATATACCAAACTAGGCTTTTTGGACTACTCTGGACTCATTGGGACTGCCCGTATCGTCGTCTGGGACCCTCTGTAGAGCCTAGCAGTGCACCTACCTCGTGTCGACATGTTCGTATCGCGCACGTCGACTCCAACCAATCGAGGCGAGTACATTCTCTGATCATTTCATATCCTGCTTAGAATTATTTCCTGCAGTAGATTACTTTACTTGTACTATCACGTTGGTCACACGGATTGGTACTATATGGATCTCTACATGCGATGTTATCCCCCTCGGGAGCATCGGGTACATTGTGCTTGTGCGTTTCACTTACATCGTGTACTCCTGTGCTTTCATTTACATGTGCACTCCGGTGAACTTTGTACTCTCAGGTTCACGGAGCCCCCATGTATACTATCACGTGCACCCTATATGGGCCCCCATGTGATATCTTATACAATAACATAACTTGTATAGATCCTTGTGTATTGATTGGGATACGGGGGAGTAGAATTGGGCATGTGAATAATACACCAGTTGTTTCTTATCAGAATCTCATCCTTAGTGTCTTATCAGAATCTCCTATGCCATTTACATGTCCATATTGTACTCTGACTCACTAGTCACTGCTAGTTCTCTATGTATAGTATATATTTCTATTACAGCTCTTCCTGTTTATATACTATTTTTCTTCAGTACCTGTATCTTACTTTACTGCATGTTATATGTTTTCTAACCTGCTATGATCTGTTGAGATGTACTGTGCTCGCTCCCGTCCTGACTGGACATGTTGAAAATTTTACAGATAGCCTGGAGGTGCCTGCTAGCCTAGAGGACACACATTAGAGGTTGTTTAGGTAGTTATTTCATTTTGTCTGGAGTTGTATTTACTTGTGGATTACTGTATCTTTATTTGAGTTCTGAGATGTACTTCTGGGTTCATGTATCTTAGACACAACGACTTCTATCTCCTGTATTTATTTTGGATTTAATGTTTTATCTATCCTTATCATGCTCTACCTTAGATGTGATTGAATTTGTATCTGTTATGTCACCCCCCCATTCGGGGAGTATAAACTGCTTAGCTTTATATTGTTAGATGTTGTGACCTAGGACAGCGTTCTACCGCCGACACTGCGGCGTAGGCTGGGCGTCGTTACGTTCTCGTGCCCTAACTCTAGGGTGCGGGTCGTGACACATTTTTAGTGGTAGCCCATGCAGGTCGAGACTAAAGTGTAGTGGTATTCGAACTAGAGTACCACTACAGCCTGCAGTAGGAATAGGATATATTTTGAAGGTACTCAATCACAGCTAGGATTCCTTGAGAGATTCCTGGGACGATCCTTGAGAATCTTATTTAACTTCGATTTGAAAACTCTCTTTTCCTTGATTTGATTTATCCTTATTTTCTATTGACAAATTTGATTTTGATGGATAATTGTTGAATTTGAGTTTGTATTTATCGATTTGATTGAAAAAAAAATTTGAGTTTTGAATCTTGATGTTAGTTTTGCATCCGAGTTTGTATTTATAGGATTTGATGGAGTTTGTTCATTTTTGAATCTTTAGGTTCGTTGATAAATTTGATTTGATTTTTGGGTATTATTGTTGATTTAATTTAATTTTATCAAGATGAAATTATATGGGCTAGGTCATCTAAGTTATGGAAATCTAGTCTTCTACGGTCACATTAGTCAGCATGGTGAGGACATATAGTCTGACTTGGATCTATTTCTCGGGTGTGGGAATTTAAGGTTTTCGCAGCCAAACTAGCGGCATCGCGAGAATGTTAAATACCACGACTCTAGAGGTATGTGCCTTAGTCGAGGACTCTGTGATTATCGTAGCCCTGCTTACTAGTATGACGAGGATTTAGAGTACCATGATTTTGGATAGACGCATATGATTATCAGAATGTACCTTGAAAACTTTTGAACATGTTTTCTCTACTTTTGTTCAGTCTTTCAGAAAAGAATTATTGGTTGTTTTGTTTTGCTTCTCATTATTTAACTTAGGAGTAGGAGTAGGAGTAGCTTTAGCTGTTATTATAAACCTTTATAAAATTTTGCTATGAAATTTTTCATAATACAATGAATCGATAATTTTGCTAGGCCTTATTTTGGATTTGATGTTATAGCTCTGGCTTCAAAATGAGTTCCTCATTTAAACACATAAGCAGAACAGATTCTATTATCATTCTTTTCTTGCCAATACTTTTATTACCATCATTCATTGTCTTATATAATTGTCCTGATTATATCAATTCCCTGTCTCGTATATAATTTTGTCGGGTAGACCTTAAACCCTTGAATCTTTATTATATTTTTTCTTTCTTTCCTTCCTGAGAAATGTTGAGGGAGTGACGTGAATCATCTAGGTCAAAAATGACATAATTGGTTATCATAGGATGATTTTGTAGGAATTAAAATGATGGATGTCAAACATGAAAAATTTGAGAGGGAGATGTGGTAAGGTTTAGAATGGAATCGAGAGATAAATGTTATCAATTTAGAAACAATCACAGAAATTTAGTTATGAATAATTCATAGATGTATTCACAAACTAATGAGGATATTGGAGGTCAACTTAGTTTTCAGAACTTAGAAAATCTTGGTTATTGATTCATGGGAACTTCTACTCTAAGGCTATGTAGAGATTTAGTAAATGAAAAGAGAATTTAATTGTATTCGATGATTATGCAAAAATTAAACTAGATATTGTTAGAGGGCGATTAGAGACAGAGAGAACACAAAGATTTTAAGTTATAGGAATCAATTTTTGATGATTAGGAATTTACAGAATTAAAAAAAAAGATAATATTTGAAGATGAACGTTGAAGAAATATGAAGGTTGATTTATAAATAAGAATAAATTTTGTACGACATAGTGGTATAGGAGTATAGTAAATACGCGACTTGATTTAACCAAGTTCAAGGATTCATAAATTGGATTTAGAGGTTCGGATCTATTTTAGAACAAGGTGAAAGAATTTAGAAATTGATTAAATAAATAAGTGTTGATGCCAAATTAAGAGGGGGTTTGCTTCGGAGAAATGTTTTAGAAGTTTGAAATTTGTCTATGGTAATCTTGGTAAAAGTTTAGATGACTGAAGGATTATAAAATTTCGATGATAGTCATATAAAGGTTGATTTTTATATTGGGACTTGAGAGATAAAATATGATTTGGCAAATGATAAACTTGATGGTATTAGAGAGAGATGATTAACTCGACTTCTTATGAAAATTTTTCCTTGTTCCCTAAAATGTTACAATATCAGTGAATCCTAGCTTCCTTAATCACGACCAAATCGACTTTGA
This sequence comes from Iris pallida, assembly GCA_029216955.1. Classification (NCBI taxonomy): domain Eukaryota; kingdom Viridiplantae; phylum Streptophyta; class Magnoliopsida; order Asparagales; family Iridaceae; genus Iris; species Iris pallida. The sequence goes on from JANAVB010040620.1 coordinate 2,948,947, forward strand.
TCATCTTTCTTATCATATTGATATCTTGGGTTGTACTTAATTGAATTAAATCTGATTATGACCTGGATCTCCATACTTGTATGCTCGTTCTCAGACCTTTTGGACTGTTCTCCATATTGCCTAAATCTTGGGTTCCAAATTGATCAACTTAGATCGTGTCGCGACTAAAATTTCTTAATATTGTTGTGGTTGGATTTCAATACTATTAACATTCGTTCCTTAAACTTTGATTTTGATTTCCTTGAGTAGTGCCTTTATCGTACCAGTAGTCTTGACCCTTGACCGTACTCAATTTATTGACTTCCATCGTGACTTAGATCTCTATCATATGTTGCTCGTGCTCAAAAATCTCGATTTCAACTTTTCGAACCTAAATTCAATTACTGATTAGTCTTATTCTTTATCGTGTCAATATTTTAATTTTGATCGTAACCGAACTTCGATACCAATATCACTTGTGCCTAAACTCTGATTATTCTTGAAACGACTAAATTCTGTTCCAATTTCGATTTTTATCTTGCTTGGATTTTGCACTCGTGCCTAGAATATTTTCTGACCATGATTTTATTTTCTAATATCATCTGAAATTCTCATGATTGTTCGTGCCTGGATGACCTGGCATGACTAGACGACTATGAAATCCATGGTCGTGATTCTTAAGATCATGACTATCATACCGATTTTGTCTCTAAATCGTTCTTGAAAAATTTTGTCCTTGCTCGCGACTACCCGATTTGATTATCATAAAATTTAGTGATCGTATCCGAAATAATTTTTTTTCCTTCGTGCCTTAAATTCGATCCTCTGGTCCCTATGCTGCTATTTCCTTCTTACTTCATGACGAGGTTTTGATTTTGTCACTCTGCATACGTCATGCCTAAGTGATTTTAGTCATTTCAAGGTTTTAAGCCATGATTTGATTCGTGATCAAATGGTTGATCCTTAGCCATCGATCGTGCCAAACGTTTCATTATTCCTAGCGATGACCAATCGCACCATTTTCGTATTGACCGTGCCTTTACAACCTTGATTTCAAAATCATGATATTATCGCCATTCATAACTAAGCTTGGATCTTGATCGTACTTATACGACCTAGAGCCTAGATTCTGTTGATCGTGCTATACTCAGATTTGACCCTACCTTGATCATAACCAAAACAACAAATTGATTATATTAGTAGTGACTCGAGTCGTGCCTAAGATACTTAATCTTCGTTCTAAATCATGCCTAGTTGATTCGACCATGCCACGATTCTATCGTGCCAAATCAATAGTCGTGCCTAACAAGTTTTGAGTTGATCATCTTGATCGTGCCAACTCGTCATTCTTGATCGTGTCTGCCATACTACCTAAAATTCTATCATGTTTTAACCCCTTGCCGAGCTTTAATTTTGAGGACGAAATTTCTTTAAGGAGGGTAGATTTGTAACCTCCGTAAATTAAATTCTTCGGTATTTTCGGAAATTTGTATTTTATTTTATTTCGTATTTTCAAAACTTTGAATTTTTCTAAATTTCGAAAAAACGTGCAAATTGTAATTTTTGGGAAAACGATTTGACCGTGATTGCTATCGGTCCTTGTTAGCTTCGGCTTACTAAATTTTTGGCGATTTTGTCCTATTGCGATTTCCCTGTTATTTTCTCAAATCAATGAGTTTAATTATTTTCTGTATGAAAAACGGTTATTGAATTTCGGAATTTCAAATATATTAGTTAGTAACTAAATAATTGTCATATATATTTAAATAGCTAGTGAATAAATTATTATTATTTGTGCCCTTAAAAATCCCGGCTAAATTATAATTAGCCATTTGTGAAATTAGTATCAATTAGTAATTTTAATTATTACTTTGTAACTAATATTATTTTAGTACTAATTAAAGTGGCAGATAGTAATAATGTTAGTGGTTAGCACTGAGTTAGCAATTAGTATATTTTTTTTACTATTTTCCTATTTTTCTATTACATTTTACAATTATTGGGGCTCTCCCCACTCCCCAATAAATAGTACCCTTTCCCCAAAACCCTAGGAATATCACAAATCCCCAAAACCCTAAATTCCTACCCAATCCCCAAAACCAAAAAAAGAAGTAATAATACTCCTACAGCCAACCCCGGCCAACTGGCCCAACCCCGACAACCACCTCCGCCACCCTGTGGCCGACCATTTCGACCACCCCAGCGTCTCCGACAATCGCCGGAGATCCACGACGCCACCACGCCACCACCCGACCTCCTCCTCACCGGAACGCCACCACCCGAACCGCCCTTCACTGCCAACACCACCAGATCCGCCACCACCAGAATACAACCACCGCCGCACATCAGAACCACCGTCACCACCGCCATAAACCACCCTGCCACCACCGTTCACCACCACCACCGCCATCAAAAACCCCATTTTCCCCCAAAAATCCGACCAAACCAGAGACATAGAGAGAGAGAGGGAGAGGGAACTGACCGGAGCCGACCGTCCGCCGCACCCCGGAACCGCCGCCCTGGCTGAGTTCCTCCGTCCGTGCGGCGCTACTCCGTCGTGACTGGAGCCCCGACCGCCCTATCGTCGCTGCTCCCCGCCGGCGATCTTCCGCCCAGACCGCTCCCGTCTCCGGAGCCATGGCAAGCTCGCCGAGCTCCGGTGCCGACACACCCCCGCCGGCGATGGACCTTTCCCCTCTTTTCGTGAGCCTCTCCTCCCCCCTTTCTTTTTTTTAGGTTCAGTGTTTGGGGAGGGAACAGAGCCCCCCCTTTTTAGTTAATCTATTCTTTAATTATTAAATTAATGATATTAGTTAATTAGTTTTATTAGTTATTAATTGTATTAGTTTATTAATTGTATTAAATTATTAATTATATTAGTTTATAATATGTTAGTTAGTAATGGACTAGTTTATTAATTGATTAATTTATTAGATATAATATATTAGTTTATTATATATAATATTTATGGGTTTATATATATATAATATGTATTATTAAATAATAAAATGTATATTAGTTTTGTATTAATGAATATTTGTTTTTATATATATATTAGTTTATGTATTAATGTATATTGTATATATATTAGTTTTTATATATATATATATATATTAGTTTCGTATAACAAAAGTATAATTGTTTAAAAAGGTATATTAGAATAATACATGTATATTGTTATATAAAAGGTACATTAATTTTATGGCAAATGTATGTTAGTTTATGCATAGTATATAATGATGGTATTATTATTATTATTATTATTATTATTATTATTATCATTATTTTATTGGTAATAATATATTACAAAATCACTTACTTAGAAATATATATAAATATATAATTATATTTCTAAAATAATATGGGTTTATTGAGTTTTGGCCTAAATTCATAGTTGATAAAATGGGAATATTGTACAGAAATGATTTTCTGGATTTTTGAATCATCATCTAAAACATGTTGATTAATGCAGATATTTTTATTTTTATAGGATTTCCAAATTGATTATATTATTTAGTTATATTTTCTAAAATCATAAATCGTGACTATTTAAGTCATTTTCTATTCTTGATTTGATTAGTGTACCAAACCCTGATTTTAGACTTGCATATACCAAACTAGACTTTTTGGACTACTCTGGACTCATTGGGACTGCCCGTGTCGTCGTCTGGGACCCTCTGTAGAGCCTAGCAGTGTACCTACCTCGTGTCGACATGTTCGTGTCGTGCACGTCGACTCCAACCAATCGAGGCGAGTACATTCTCTGATCATTTCATATCCTGCTTAGAATTATTTCCTGCAGTAGATTACTTTACTTGTACTATCACGTTGGTCACACGGATTGGTACTATATGCATCTCTACATGCGATGTTATCCCCCTCGGGAGCATCGGGTACATTGTGCTTGTGCGTTTCACTTACATCGTGTACTCCTGTGCTTTCATTTACATGGGCACTCCGGTGAACTTTGTACTCTCAGGTTCACGGAGCCCCCATGTATACTATCACGTGCACCCTATATGGGCCCCCATATGATATCTTGTACAATAACATAACCTGTATAGATCCTTGTGTATTGATTGGGGTACGGAGGAGTAGAATTAGGCATGTGAATAATACACCAGTAGTTTCTTATCAGAATCTCATCCTTAGTGTCTTATCAGAATCTCCTATGCCATTTACATGTCCATATTGTACTCTGACTCACTAGTCACTGCTAGTTCTCTATGTATAGTAGATATTTCTATTACAGCTCTTCCTGTTTACATACTGTTTTTCTTCAGTACCTGTATCTTACTTTACTGCATGTTATATGTTTTCTAACCTGCTATGATCTGTTGAGATGTACTGTGCTCGCTTCCGTCCTGACTGGACATGTTGAAAATTTTACAGATAGCCTGGAGGTGCCTGCTAGCCTAGAGGACACACATTAGAGGTTGTTTAGGTAGTTATTTTATTTTGTCTGGAGTTGTATTTACTTGTGGATTACTGTATCTTTATTTGAGTTTTGAGATGTACTTCTGGGTTCATATATCTTAGACACTTAGACTTCTATTTCCTGTATTTATTTTGGATTTCATGTTTTATCTATCCTTATCATGCTCTACCTTAGATGTGATTGAATTTGTATCTGCTATGTCACCCCCCCATTCGGGGAGTATAAACTGCTTAGCTTTATATTGTTAGATGTTGTGACCTAGGACAGCGTTCTACCGCCGACACTGCGGCGTAGGCTGGGCGTCGTTACGTTCTCGTGCCCTAACTCTAGGGTACGGGTCGTGACACAGTCTGTCTATGGATGGTAGGCGATGTTGAACTTCAATTGTGAACCCAAGCTCAGCTATAGACTCCTCCAGAAGTGTGATAAAAACTGGCTGTCTCTGTCTGAGACGATACTCACCGGTACTCCGTAAATCTGCACGATCTGACGAATGTAGAGGTCTGTAAGCTTCTCGATCGACAGCCCTACCTTGAACGGAATAAAGTGAGCATATTTCGTCAAATTGTCCACGTAACCCAAATAGCATCCTTACCACCGGACGTATGAGGTAAACCAGAGACGAAGTCCATGGTTATGTGTTCCCACTTCCACTTTAGAATAGGTAAAGGCGGGAGTAATCCTGCTGGTCTCTGGCACTCCATCTTAACCTGCTGGCATATAAGGCATCTAGAAACTAATATGGCAACTTCCCGTTTCATCCTATTCCACCAAACATACTCACACAGATCCTTATACATCTTGGTAGATCCAGGATGAATAGAATACTATGACTGGTGGGCCTCCTACATGATGTTCTCTCGTAAATCCTTGGGCACACACAACTGGTTTCTGTGCCTCAGGGATCCATCCTCTGCAATAGTGAAGTCGTCAAGCAATCCTGCCTCTGTCTGACCTCTGAGACATCGGAGTCCCTCATCTAGAAACTGGGCCTTCTTGATCTTCTCTATCAGTCCTTACTGTATCTGCATGTGCATCAGCTGCCGTCGAACTCATAAAATAAAAATCTCGATCCCCAGACTCTCAAGATCCTCTAGAAGATGCCGGTACACGAACACGTGATTCAGACACCGCACACACTGTTCTGCTACTCGGGGGCTGTATCAGACACAATACGACACGTGGACACCTAAGATTGGACACAGCCCTAGGGGAAGATACTGACATGAGGTCCTCAAAGTTTAAGACACTTTTGCGTCATGTCGGATAAGACTTGACCCCGCAATGGGACTCTAATACACTGTGCACGTGTGTTAATAGCTTCGAACACGGTCCTAGAACTTTGGACACGACACACTAGGACCCAAATCAGGGTGACACGAACCTAGGTGGACACTAGACGAACCTAGGGTTGTGAGCACGAGGCTTGGTTTGGCCTGTGACACGAGCACGACACGCGTGCACTCGTGCACGAGACAGTGCACTGTGTAGTGTCCAGTTTGTTTTGATATTGGGTTTTCTTCATTTGGACACGTTTGTGTCCTCGTGGTGGGACACGTTGACACTGAATAACATGATCACACCCCACTTCTTGTTTACCAACCAATGTATTGGCATGTTAACATGTTTTCGAATTATAATTTCCATTTACCCTAAAATCCTGATACCAGTTTACATTTCAGTATTTTCCAGTTTTCTAAATTGAACTTTGGTAACTAAATTAACATAGTTAGAAGCTCTAATTTGTATGTTTAAGTTCCTAATGTTGTTCTCCTATATGTGTTCTACTTGTGTGTAAATTTTGGGTGATTTTGGTTGTGTTTTGATTTCGAAAATGAGAGTGGAATGTGGTTGGACTATTTTCAAAATCTGAAATATGTTAAAACCTGAGATTGTGGTTTGCACAGTCCCCTTATTCCCAGTTTGGGTTTTACTTTGGTATTAGGACTTGACAGTCCATATTTTCCAGTTTTGAGTATTTGAATGATTGAGCTATAACTAATAGAAATGAACACTGAATTATTTTCTTTCCAGTTATTCACTGCCCTCATTTTCCAGTTTGAGTTACTTGATTTAGGACTGAAATCAGTCCCTTATTTATAGTTTTTCTAGTTAGGTTCTATATGAATGTTGAACTGTAAAATTTGAGAATAGGAGAATGCATGAAATGGTTTTGAAAACTAAGATTTACCCTTGTTATGAACTGAGTAGGTTCCTTAAACTGCTAACACATTGTATCCATTAACCTCTCTAACCCCCTGTAAATTGAAAACACACACTTCACAAACTTGTAGTGCACTTGACCCCTTTACTGTCCAGATTTGGACTGACCCTTAGTTCACACTCACACACATCCTCACTTGACAAAACCCTCACTCACACATACACTCTTCACTGTCCAGTTTTGGACTGACATGTTACACCCTTCATTGATTCACACACACACACATCCTACCTACACACACACTAAACTGTCCTATTGACACTCACTCACTCTCTTTCTCACACTCACACACTTGTCACTCTCCCTCACTCCTCTTTCTATCTCTCTATCTTTCTATCTCCCTATGTATATTTATGCATGTATATATGTAATATATGTATATCTATATATGTAGTATATGTATGTATCTAGTATAGATACTTGTGAATAGTATGTAAATATGCATATATGTATTTACGTATATGTATATATATATATTATATATATATATATATATATATATATATATATATATATATATATATATATGTACCTATAATGTGATGTATAAGTACAGGTATATAGGTGTAATATGGTTTCCTAATGTGTGTGTATTAGCCTAGGACTATAGCCTATGGATGCAATGTGTGATGTTAGTATAGTCTAGTATAGTAGTATTTTGACCAATATAGACTTGTTAGGACTTAGAATGATTGTTAAACCTAGTTTAACATAACCTAGACTTGTTTAGACATAGAATAACTTGTTTGACCTAATTTAGACTTGTTAGACCTAGTTTGTCCATAGTTGACCTAGGTTTGACTTCTAGGGTTGACCAGAGTTGACCAAGAGTTGACTTTGGCCTACATTGACCTAAATTTATGTAAAATGCATTATAGTACATCTTATTACCATTCTGGACATGTTATGACTTGGGCTGTTCTAAATAGGATCCAGACACCACTCCTTGAACAGTACTTTCATCTTGGACACTCAGATAGCAGGCGAGTACATTCTATGATCATTTTATATCCTGTTAGAATTATTTTCCTGATTTAGATTACTTTACTTGATGTTGTCACGTTGGTAACACAGATTAGTACTATATGGATCCCTTCTTGAGATGTTATTCCCTCAGGGAGCATCGGATACTACATGTTCTGTGCGTTTCACTTACATGGTGTATCACTATGCTTTATGGTCCATTGATCACTTGTGACATGTACTCTCATGATCACAGAGTCTTCCTTGAATAACCTATTTATGGGCATTCCCAGAATCACCCATTTATGGGCCTACCATGTATCACCCCTTGTGGGCCATTACATGGATTATAACATAACCTGGCTGGATCCTTGTGTATTGATTGGGGGTACGGGGGAGTAGAAGTAGACATGTGAATAATATCCAAGTAGTGTAGTTCCCAGAATCACTCCATAGTACAGTTCCCGGAATCTTCTATGCCATTCACATGTCTATATTGCACTCTGAATCACTAGCCACTGTTAGTTCTCTATTTATAGTAGATATTTCTATTACAGTTCTTTCTCTATTTACATTCTTTACTTTCTTTCAGTTTCCTGTATCTTACTCTACTGCATGTTTATATTTTCTAACCTGCTATGATCTGTTGAGATGTATTGTGCTCACTCCTGTCCTGACTGGACCTGTTGAAAATATTACAGATGACGAGGAGGAGGCCTGTGTGGATACCTGCTACAGGATAGCTCTAGATGACACCAGTGATCCAGATTTCCAGCCGGATCTACTAGCTATAGAGACTGAGGCTCCCTAGTCTAGGTTTTACTATTACTGTCTTTTTGGATCTGGATTGTATATATTCTTTCATATTCAGTAGTTGAGACTTGTATTTCTGGATGTTTGCTGAGATGTTACATTAGACACTTAGACTCTTCTGAACTTCTGTATTTCATTTGAGTTTTATATCATATCGTACTTCTTCTTTCTTAGTTTTGATTGAGTTTACTTTCTGCTATGTTACCCCCATTCGGGGAGTATAAACTGTTTAGCCTTATACTGTTAGATGCATTCACCTAGGACAGCGTTCTACCGTCGATACTGCGACGTAGGCTGGACTTACCCACTTCTCGTTCCCTTACTCTAGGGTGTGGATCGTGACACATAGTGAAGAATATAGCAACAGGATATTGACTAAGAGCATCTGCTACCACATTCTCCTTTCCAGGATGGTATTACAGATTGATGTCAAAATCTTTCATGAGTTCCAGCCATCTTTGCTGCCTCATGTTCAGCTCCTTCTAAATAAAAACATACTTCAGGCTTTCATGGTCCGTGAAGATATCCACTCTCTCTCTCTCTCCATACAGATAGTGTTTCAACAGTTTCAAGACAAAAATAACTGCTACAAGCTCCAAGTCATGAGTATGATAATTCTTCTTATGAGGCGTCAACTGTCTAGAAGCATAAGCAATGACCTTCTTGTTCTGCTCTAGCACACATCCCAAGCCCTTCCTTGATGAATTACTGTAAATGATGAACCCTCCAGATCCTGATGGCAAAGCTAAAACTGGCGATGTAGTGAGTCTTCTCTTCAATTCTTCAAATGCTGACTGGCAGGCGTCGCTCCAGATGAACTCCTCGTCCTTCTGCGTAAGCTTCATCATTGGCTCTGCTATCTTGGTAAAATCTTTCACGAACTTCCGATAGAATCCTGCTAGCCCCATGAAACTACGAATCTCTGCTACTGACTTGGGAGGTGCCCATGCTTCCACAGCTTCAATCTTCTTGGGATTTATAGAGATTCTTTCTCTAGTCACCACATGCCCCAAGAACTCTACACTGTCCAAGAAGAAATCGTACTTCGAGAGCTTTTTGTACAGCTTCTCTTTTCACAGAATCTCTAAAATAAACCGCAGGTGCTCCACATGCTCTTCCTTAGTCTTGGAATAGATCAAGATGTCGTCGATGAAGACTATGACAAACTGGTCCAGATACTTATGGAAGACCTTATCATAAGGTTCATAAATACTGCTGGAGCATTGGTGAGTTCGAACGGCATCACCAAGAATTCATACTGGCCATAGAGGGTATTGAAAGCTATCTTCGGGATGTCCTACTCCCGAACCTTCATCTGATGATACCTCGGCCGAAGATCAGTCTACGAAAAAAAATTTGCCCCACTCAGCTGATCAAACAGCTCATCAATCCGTGGCAAGGGATACCTATTCTTTATGGTGATGTTATTGAGTGCACGGTAATCTATGTACATCCTAATAGTCCTATCATTTTTTGGCACAAAGAATACTGGTGCTCCCCAGGGTGAAGAACTGGACTGAATAAAACTGTTGCTTTCTAACTCATCTATCTGGGCATTCAACTCTGCAGCTTCCTTTGGGTTAATCTTGTAGTAGTGTTGGGATTTCGGAGCTGATCCGGGAACTAAGTCAAAGGTGAACTCCACATCTCGATCTGGCGGCAATCCTGGCAACTCCTCGGGGAAGACGTCTAGAAACTCTGCAATTAGCGGATGCAACAACTCCTGGTCTTCTGCAACTGCTCTGAAGTAGACTCCCTCTGGCCTCTCTGCGATCCGTCTGCTGATCTCGAATGGTGGAACTCCAGGCGGGCTGAAAATAATCTTCTCTTCATGGTAGTCTATTACAACAAACTGCTCACTCAACTAGTCGATACCGAGGACTATGTAAAATCCAGGCAATGGTATCACTAGGAATCGAGCCCGGAGCTCCTTTCCAGCTATGGTGATAGGACAATCAACTATCTCACTAACTGACACTACCCCTCCTTCTGTCATAATCCGAAAGTTCCTCCTAGTAGGATTAGGTGTGAAGCCGTGTCTATGCAGAAACTCATATGATACAAAGCTATATGTGGCTCCAGAATAAAATAATGCAATGGCAAAAAATGAATACAAAAGGATAGAACTTGTAATAATATCTAGAGCTGCCTCATCCTCCTCAACTGCGACCATGACGTAAGTACGTCCCTGCTGTGGTGGTCCTCTCTGCTGCTGATGCTATATAAAATATAGCTGCTGAGTAGGTAAAGCCTGAACCCTGTAAAGCCTGAACCCTCTATAGTGCAGTTGGTGGTGCTCTGGATGGTACAAGTGGTGGTCCTCTAGCTCCTCGAGGTCCTCCTGTCAGTCGGGCTGCGGCCTGTGGGCAGTCCCTCATCTGGTGTACGTCTGATCTGTAGAATAAACAAAGCCCAAGCCTTTTACGACATTCGTCAAAGCGGTGTCCTGGCCGGTAACAGAAAGCAAAGTAGCTGCCAGCTATTGTCTCTATGGCTGATGTGCATAAACTCTGGCTGGACGGGGATGCTACTGTGCCAGCTGTTGTGGCTCATCTGAATCAAAGTCCTCTTCGTTGGTGTCTGGTAGCTGCTACTGTCGATGTCCCGGTCCTTCTTCAGCTTTGGATCCGCTTTCCTTCTCCACAGCCTTAGCAATCTTGAGGATGCTAGCATAAGTCATCGCTTGACTAATCGCCACCGCATGTCATAACTCTCTGGTGAGGCCCTTCTTGAACCTCCAAGCCCTATCCTCTGGTGCGCTGACTAGGTTCTCCGCGAACCTGCTGAGTCGGGTGAACTCCGATGTATATTCTGCCACCGTCATGTTCCCCTGCTGCAATGCCTCAAACTCCATCCGAAGCTTGTCTCGCTCCACATCTGGAAAGAAATTTTCTTTAAACAGAGTTTTAAAGTCTGTCCAAAGAACTTGGGGCACAGCTAATTGAGGCTCCTCTCGGTACCAGGCTCTGGCAAGATTAAAAAATCGCATGCTCGTAACTTCCACCTTCAGGTCATCCGGGATCCTCTCCATCTTCAGTGTTCTCTCGGTATTTTTCAGCCACTCATCCACATATACGATCCCCTCATGGCCCTAAAAATCCATCGAACAAAGGTTCTGGTAATCTCTAGCGGTCTCCGGTCTCCGTGTTGCTAGTGCTGGGGGTGCTACTGGTGTTGGTGGAACTGGCTCTCGGGTCCTGAGTACATCTACGACTGTCGCTCGGAACTGTGTGGCCTGATGGATTTGAGCCTCCATGAACTGCTGGAACATGGCCATCACCTGGGCGCTGTCGAACGTCATCGTCGGGGGTAGCAGAGGAAATATAGGAGGCAAGGACGGAAGTTGCTCTACCGGAACGTCTGGTACAGACTGACCCAAAGTGCCTACAACTCCGTGCTGATCTGCGGTCTTCCTCGTAGAGACCATCCTGCAGTAAAAAAAAACTTCGTGATTGATAAAAACCTAACCTACAAGTAAATGTAAATGTTTTGTATAATATCCATATACCCGATGTACCCGATTTCCTATGTTGTGATTCAAGTTTCCATAGTTTAATCAAGTCCCCCAATTGTACACTAGTACCTAGGTACCATTAGTGTAATGCATGTGGTTCGTATTGCGTATCTTGGTATACCTATACGTAATTTGATCCGTATTACATGTCTTCCTGCTTGATTTATTGTAGCATTTCATTGATTGGTTTATTCTTGGGTTGGTTCGGCTTGGCTTGGTTTGCTTTGGTTCATTATAAACCAAAGGTGAACCCTCCTACCTACCACCACCCTCCTTATTTATAACCCCTTCCCATTCTCTCTCATCATTACTTCCTTCTTTCCTTCTTTATTTACTCTCCACCACCAACTAAGAGAACCCTAGCCTAGGCAGGTACAACTTGCTTCATGAAAGAACCCACCATTTTTATTGTTCTAAACTCTTCTATGCAATTTTCTAATCCACCGTAGTTCTTGTCATTTAACATTTTCTTGTATATTTTCTTGTAGATCTAGGTTTTAGCCATTTTTGGATTTTTATGGTTTTGATCTATCAAACCTTCTTGTTTTCAAGTTTTGATGGTTCCATGTTGTAGAAAATTTGATTCTACCCAATTTAGACCATTGGAAGTCCTGATTTCGACTTATTTTGAGTGATTTATGGTCTTTTGGTTCATGGGTTTTCATGGCCATTGGAGGCTGGTTGGGGAAGATGAGCAACGTATGCTGTTTGCTGGCAAAAAGCTGTTGCCTGCTGTTCGCTGGTGAATGCTCTTTGCTGGCGCATGCTGTCCTGGCGCATGCTGTTTCCTGGCGTATGCTGTTTGCTGGCGCATGCTGTTGTTGGTTGTTTGCTGGCGCATGCTGTTTGCTGGCGTATGCTGTCCTGGCGCATGTTATCCTGACGCATGCTGTTTGCTGGCGCATGCTGTTGCTGGCTATTTGCTGGCACATGCAATTTCCTGGCGCATGCTGTTTGCTGGCGTATGTTGTTTTGCTGGCGCATGCTGTTTGCTGGCACATGCTGTTGCTGGCTGTTTGTTGGTGCATGCTGTTGCTGGCTATTTGCTGGCGCATGCTATTTTACTGGCACATGCTGTTTGCTGGTAAATACTGTTGTTGGCTGTTTGCTGGCGCATGCTATTTTGCTGGAACATGATATTTGCTGGCAAGAAGCTGTTGCTGGCTGTTTGCTGGCGTATGCTGTTTGTTGGCGCATGCTGTTTGTTGGTGCATGTTGTCCCTGACACCCCTTTTGATCTCATGTACCATTTGTTTTGCCATGACAAATCTTGTTACCTTATTCGTGTTGTTTCTCTTGATCCTTAGTGTAATGTGGTATAATTGTGACATCAATATGACATGATACATGAACCTGACACGATACAAGGGCACGAAATAATAATGCATGATAGTGGCCTATCGTGGCGCACTCCTGACAAGTAAACCTGGCATAATATGTCTCGAATTGTTGTTGCGATAGCTAACGTGACATGACATGACAAGTATGAATAACCTGGACACCGTGGGCGATTGTGCTTCTACAAATGAACCAGTCTTGTTTTGCGTCATGCTTAGGATGGGACCCCTGAGTGCCACGGTCAGGGGTACCTAATGAAATAGACTAAGGCTAATAACTAAAAAAACACAGTAGTCATGACGAGATTTCCTAGCTACAGGCAATCACGTTACCTGGGCGTACTTGGGATCTGTAGCCTGCCATCGAGTAGGGCGCATTTCCAGCACACTGTCATGTGTTGCACCCTCTAAGTCACTTAAGGGTACATGCGTTTCCTGGACGATGTACCCACTTGAATTCAACCTCTAATATTCAACCTGGATAACCTGGATGGTCTGTAGGGCTTGTGGCGGTAGAATAATCCTACTGTATCTTGTTAGTAGCTAGGCTTGTGATAACCCTAGTCAGTTAAAGTATCAAGCCGTACTTATTGCTTGGCCGTGATTGTTGAATGGAGAATGATCAGTCTAAGCCTTGTCTTGATCCTGTACCAGATTGTTACATGACCTGATTTTCTTATATTATCTTGCCGATAAATGGTACGAAACCAAGTTTCATTCAGATGAAGGGTTACAACCCCGGTCCTTGTTTGGTTATGGGTTGTAACCTGGTTATCTGAGTAGTTCCATGGTTATCTCGTCGTATATCATCCTGATATTTTCATATTTCCAATTATTACTTATTTATACTCCTGTGCTAATTGCTGGTTTTAATTCCTAAGTGAAGCTTCCTTTGTGGCACTTGCTCTTTCTGGGTTCTGAACCAGCTGATTTTGTATGACCAGATTTCGGAGAAGCTCCAGTGGATCTACCAACTTTCCAGCCCGATGGTGACCACCAGGCGTAACCAGGAAAACGAGTGGGTTATTTTTGGCTCTCCCACTTTATTGTAAAAATATTCTTTTGAGGCGTTTAGCCGACGAGCACATGTTTAGCTCGATTGCATCTTTATTTACTGTCTGCCTATGGGCTGTAACATGATTTACAGATCCTAGGGTTGATCATGTATGACTAAACTCTTGCTAGTCTTTATATTTTGTAACGACTAGATTCATGATCAGCTGAATATGTAATGTTTGGGACGCCTTACTATTGTATATTTGGTGTTCTTACATCTTGTGACATTTGCTTACTTGCTTGTGATTGAGACACTAGGCTTATTTATGACCATATGAGACTGCTGGCTTGTAGTTAAACCCTCATGTATCTAGACAGCCGTGACCGTATAGCGAGGTGGATTGCACTTCAATATATGTAGCTGGCTATTTTTGCCCCCGCTCACCAGTATTCTGCTCTGGTACGTGACATGGTTTAAGTGGTGGCCTATGCAGGTCTTGTAAATCAAGATATATGAGGGTTTAGCGAATAGATGTCTCAATCAGTACTCGTCCTTGATCTCTGTTCGTATCCTCTGAATCCCTGGATTCTTGACTTGATCACATGCTTGTATCGTTGATTTGTCTTGGTCTTTCCTTATTGTTCCCCATGTCGTCTTCTTCAACGGCATTGTACCTGGCCCTACCGATCAGCAAGGCGGAGCACCTCCCGTGCACCAGCAGTAACCTGGAGATCAAGCCTAGCATTCGGGAGTAGCCTCCAGAGTCGTGCCTATTGGAGGAGAACCACCGGTCCAGCCAGTTCATCCTGTAGATCCTGATGATGGCACACTGGTGGGTCTTATCAGGTCATTGATAGCTTCCCAAGATCGTCGAGGAGATGCCTTGCACCAGGCAGTGAAGGATGCTCTGACCGGTGGAGGTTATCAGGGTAGCAGCGCGGCCAACAGCTTCAAGCGCTTGAACCCTCCCTTCTTTGATGGTAGCGAAGATGCTATCATCGCAGATGCTTGGCTTCAGGACACGGAGGTAATTCTAGAAGCCGCCAAGACCCCAGAGAACGAGAAGGTGGTCGTAGTGCGCCTGCAGTTGTTAGATCTTGTCCGCAGCTAGTGGGCGGTGCAGGCCGTGGGATTAGCAGCACCCATTGCTTGGGTAGTATTCAGAGAGAGATTCCAGACCAAGTATTTTGATGCTGTAGCTCGTTAAGATCTACAGACGAGGTTCACCAATCTGAAGCAGATGGGCAGGACGTTCGACGGATATGCGGCCGAGTTTTCCAGACTCAGTCGGTTTGCTCCCACCTTGGTGGAAACCGAGTATGATAGAGCCCAGCGATTCCAGCAGGGGCTCCATCTTGAGATCTTATTGGCAGTAGAGCAGTTTGAGCATCAGACCTTCGATGCAGTAATAAGAGAAGTAAAGAGGCATAAGTATACCTCCCAGCAAATTGTGGACAGGACCGGAGGTCGGAAGCGATCTCACGGCCAGATGAACCAATCTTCAGCACCAGTCCCTGCAGCCAAGGCTTTGACCATTGGAACTCCAAGGCGAGCGGCTTTAGTTACGTCGGTTCAGCATTCAACCCCGGCGTATCCCAAGCAGCAGCAGAGGCAGAAGCAGGCTTCCGCAGTGGGTTGTACTCATTGTGGGAAGCCAGGGCATGTAGTGGCAGAGTGTCGTAGGGCACATGGATTGTGCATGGCTTGTGGAGCACCGGACCACAGGGTTGGGGACTGCCCGAATAGGGGAAGTTCCTCTTCATCAACCTTTTCTATTCCTTCGGTTCGGGGACCAACCCCAGTACCAGTCCAGCAGCAGCAGCAGTACCCGTTGCCGAGGCCCTTGCCGCCTTAGACCCAAGTGTTTCAGCAGCAAAATCCCTAGCAGTAAGCGCAAGCCCAAGCCCAGATCCAGAACAGGCAGCGAGGATTTCAGCAGAGGGGACCAGCACCCCGAGGGCATGGTCAAGCTATGGTAATGACCGTAGAGGAAGGATTGGCACCAGGAGAGGTAGTGGCAGGTACTATTCTCGTCAACTCCTTTTCCGCTTCAGCTTTATTTGATTCTGGTGCATCGCATCCATTTATGTCTGTACGATTCGCGACACAGATATGATTGGAGCCCGAGTCATTATCATTAAGGCTCAATATACTTACTGGTAACGGACTCGTGGGAGTAGATAGAGTATTTTTCTTGTGTCGGATCGTAGTTAGCGGTAGAGAATTTCCCGCTAGATTGATAGAGTTCCCGATGGCCGATTATGATATGGTCTTAGGGATGGATTGGTTGAGGGACCAGTATGCTAGAATAGACTGCCATATTGGCAGGGTTGTTTTTAGCATTCCAAGCGAGCTAGAGTTTTCCTTTTCCGAGGCGAAGTTGAACCTTCTCCTCCGGTATTGCGGATGGCCGTGGCAGCAGTACAGTTCCCCCGGATAGTCGAGGAGTTTCCAGATGTTTTCTAAAAAGAGCTTCCAGGGATGCCACCAGAGCGGGAGATCGAGTTTACTATAGACTTGATTCCCGGGACAGCCCCAATGTCGGAGAGAGTCTACAGAATGGCGCCGTAAGAGTTGGAGATATTGTACAAGATGATTGAAGAACTTAGGACCAAGAGATTCATTCGAGCAAGTGGATCGACTTGGGGAGCCCTGATGCTTCTTGTGAAAAAAAAGGATGGTACGTCCAGGTTATGTGTTGATTATCGTACCTTGAACTCAGTGACAATTAAGAACAGATACCCTCTCCCGAGGATAGATGACTTGTTTGATCAACTCAAGGGGGTAGCAGTATTTTCGAAGATCGACTTGCGCTCAGGATATCATCAGATCAGAGTCAGAGAGCAGGACATCCTGAAGACAGCTTTCAGATCCAGATATGGGCATTGGGAGTTCCTTGTTATGCCATTTGGAGCGACCAATGCGGCAGCTGTATTCATGGACCTCATGAATCGTATCTTTATGCCTTATTTGGATCAGTTCCTGATAGTGTTCCTAGATGACATCCTGTTCTACAGCAAGAGTGAAGCAGAGCATGAGCAGCATCTCAGAGTTGTCCTCTAGATTCTTCCTGAGCACCAATTGTATGCCAAGTTCAGTAAATGCGAGTTCTAGCTCGATCGCATTTCATAATTTGATCATATCATCACCAGAGGAGGAGTAGAAGTGGATCCCCAGAAGATCGTGGCCATTAAGACATGGCCAGTGCCCAGCACAGTTGCAGAAGTTCGCAGTTTTCTTGGCTTAGCCGGCTACTACCGACGATTTGTTTCGAACTTTGCTCGAATTTCAGCGCCCTTGACCCAGTTGACCCGCAAGGATGTGCAGTTCGCTTGGACCACAGAATGTTAGAGTTCATTTGAGAAGTTGACCCGCGAGGCTTGGTAACCAGTGGACCCAGTTGACCCGCGAAGCTTGGTAACGGCTCCCATTCTCACGCTTCCAGATGGGACCGAAGGATTCTCAGTACATTGTGATGCTTTAGGCAGAGGTTTAGGATGTGTTTTGATGCAGCATGGAAAGGTAATAGCTTATGCGTCACGTCAACTTCGTGAATATGAGAGGAATTACCCAACCCACGACTTAGAGTTGGCGGCAGTAGTATTTGCACTGAAGCTTTGGAGAAATTACTTGTATGGAGATAGGGTGGAGATTTTCACCGACCAAAAGAGCATAAAGTATGTATTTACCCAGAAGGATCCCAACATGCGTCAGAGGAGATGGCTAGAGCTACTTATGGATTATGATCTCAACCTGCAGTATCACCCGGGGAAGGCCAACGTTGTTGTAGATGCATTGAGCATGATAGCCAGAGTTTATTTTCTAACAGCTTAACCAGAATTATTAGAAGATCTTCAGAAGATGGGTATAGAAGTTGTCCTTCCAACCAATATGGCATTGATGACCAGTATGCAAGTTCAGTCCAGCATCGTTGAGAGGATCAAGATGGCTCAGTAAGCAGATTCCAAGCTTTAGCGACTCAGGGCAGAGTGTGAGACGGGATGAAGACCGGAGCTATGCATTTATGAAGAAGGTACACTTCGACATGGTAAACATCTTTGTGTACCCAGTGGAGATATCAGACAGGATATCATGGCAGAAGCTCACAATTCTCAGTATTCCATTCATCCGGGCGGTACGAAGATGTACCGTGATATCCGGCAGTACTATTGGTGGAATGGCATGAAGAGGGATATAGCTCGATTTATCTCTCGGTGTTTGGTTTGCCAACAGGTTAAGGCTGAACATCAGAGGCCAGCTGGACTTCTTCAGTCCTTGTCGATTCCAGAATGGAAGTGGGAGCATGTAACCATGGATTTTGTGACTGGATTACCTAGGTCCCCAGCTGGTAGAGAT
The DNA here is from genome assembly GCA_029216955.1 of Iris pallida. Lineage (NCBI taxonomy): Eukaryota > Viridiplantae > Streptophyta > Magnoliopsida > Asparagales > Iridaceae > Iris > Iris pallida. Next base: position 2,967,568 of record JANAVB010040620.1, read on the forward strand.
GCTATATGGGTTATAGTTGATAGGCTCACGAAGGTGGCTCACTTTCTCCCATTCAAAATTGGTCAGTCGACAGCTCAACTGGCAGAGATGTACCTTAGGCAGATAGTCAGGATGTATTGAGTACCAGTCAGTATCACCTCGAACCGGGATTCAAGATTCATATCGCACTTTTGGTAGAGTCTCTAGAAGAGTTTGGGGACTCGTCTCCAGTTCAGCTCAGCTTATCATCCACAAACAGATGGTCAGTCAGAACGCACGATCCAGACTCTTAAAGATATGTTGCGGTCATGTACACTTGACTTCGGTGGTTCGTAGGAAGATCACCTGCACCTGGTGGAGTTCTCGTACAACAACAGTTTCCAAGCTAGTATCCAGATGGCACCGTTCGAGGCACTGTACGGTAGGAAGTACAGATCCCCATTAGCATAGGATGATGTTGGAGAGAGGCAGATGCTCGGTCCGAAAATGATTACTCAGACTATCGAGGTGGTCAGAAGGGTCAAGCATCATCTTCGCGTGGCACAAGATCACTAGCGCCATTGGGACGATTCTCATCGACATCTTCTCGAATTCTCTGTCGGCGACCATGTATTCCTTAGGAACTCGCCTACTCGTGGCATCATTCATTTCGGCGTACGGAGAAAGCTTAGTCCTAGGTATATAGGGCCTTTCGATATTCTGGAGCGAGTAGGAGATGTGTCCTATCGTCTCTCTCTTTCGTCGTCGCTAAGCGAGGTGCATGACGTGTTCCATGTATCCCAACTACGACGGTATATCTCGGACCTGAGCCACATCCTGGATCATTCGAAATTGGTTGTTGGTACCAACCTTTCGTATGAGGAGAGGCCCGTGTCTATATTGGACCGAAGGGAGAAGACACTCAAGAACAAGACTACCAAGTTAGTCCATGTTGCCTAGGGTTATCACTCTTTGGGAGAGTCAACATGGGAGCGTGAGGATGATATCCGATCGCGATATCCCGACCTATTTGACTCGTGAGGTATAATGTCTTCCTTATGCCTCGTGGCTTCGATTCCTTGCTTGCATGATTGATTGCTTAATGGATTGCCCAGTATAACTTGCATGTGATTAATATAGCTTGTCCATGTCTCTCTAGCCAATTAATTAAATTCTAAGGACAAAATTATTTTAATGTGGGTAGAGTTGTAATGGCTGTGGTTCGTATTGCGTATCTTGGTATACGTATACGTAATTTGACCCGTTTTGCATGTCTCCCTGCTTGATTTATTTTGGCATTTCATTAATTGGTTTATTCTTGGGTTGGTTCGGCTTAGCTTGGTTTGCTTTGGTTTATTATGAACCAAAGGTGAACCTTTCTACCTACCACCACCCTCCTTATTTATAATCCATTCCCTTTCTCTCTTATCATTACTTCCTTCCTTCTTCATTTACTCTCCACCACCAACCAAGAGAACCATAGCCTAGGCAAGTGCAACTTGCTTCATGAAGGAACCCACCATTTTTATTGTTCTAAACTCTTCTATGCAACTTTCTAATCCACCTTAGTTCTTGTCATTTTACATTTTCTTGTATATTTTCTTGTAGATCTAGGTTTTAGCCATTTTCATATTTTTCATGGTTTTGATTTATCAAACCTTCTTGTTTTTAAGTTTTGATGGTTCCATGTTGTAGGAAATTTGATTCTACCCAATTTAGACCATTGGAAGTCCTGATTTTGACTTATTTTGAGTGATTTAAGGTCTTTTGGTTCATGGATTTTTATGGCCATTGGAGGCTGGTTGGGGAAGATGAGCAACGCATGCTGTTTGCTGGCTAAAAGCTGTTGCCTGCTGTTTGCTGGCGCATGTTGTCCTGGTGCATGCTGTTTTCTGGCGCATGCTGTTTGCTGGCGCGTACTGTTGCTGGCTGTTTGCTGGTGCGTGCTGTTTGCTGGTGTCACGCCCCAGAACCAGAATACTGGAGAGCGGGGGCAGACATAGCCAGCTACGTATATTGAAATAGAAACCACCTCGATATACGGTCACGGCTGTCTAGATATGTAAGGGTTTTCTACAAGCCAACAGTCTCTTATGGTCATGAACAAGCCTAGTGTCTCAATCACCACAAGTAAGTAAAGTCGCAAGATGCATGATCATTAAATATACAATAATAAGGCGTCCCAAATATTACATATTCAGCTGATCATGAAGCTAGTCTTTACAAAAATGTTAGGACTAGCAAGAGTTTAGTCATACATGATCAACCCTAGGATTTGTTAATCATGTTTACAGCCCATAGGCAGACAGTAAGTAAAAGTGCTTCGAGCTAACAGGTGCTCGTCGGCTAAACGCCTAAAAAGAATAATTTTTACAATAGAGTGAGCGAAACAAAATAGAAAACCCACTCTTGGCCCGGATTTCGTCTAGTGTTCACCATTGGGCAGGAAGCTTGGTAGATCCTCGGGAGCTGCTCCGAAATCTGGCCACACAAAACCAGCTGGGTCAACCCCAGAAAGAGCAAGTGCCACAAGGGGGCCACGAAATAAGAACAAAAGCCAGCAATCAGTACAGAAAATCTAATATTAAAACTAAAATTACGAAAACATGTCAGGATGATATACGACGAGATAACCATGGAACTATTCTGATAGCCAGGTTACAACCCGTAAACCAAACAAGGACCGGGGTTGTAACCCTTCATCTGAACAGAGCTTGGTTTCCCACCATTTATCGGCAAGATAAGAATGCAAGAAATCAAGGCAGGGAGCAATCTTGTACTGGATCAAGACATGACTAGACTGGTTATACCTCATTCAATCAATCACGGCCAAGCAGATACTATGGCTTACTACTTTAACTAACTAGGGTTATCACAGACCTAATGACTAACAAGATGCAGTGAGATGATTCCACAGCCACAAGCCCTGCAGACCATCCAGGTTACCCAGGACGAAAGATTAGGGTTGAATTCAGGTGGGTACATCGTCCAGGAGACGTATGTACCCTTAGGTGACTTAGAGGGTGCAACACCTGACAGTGTGCTGAAAATGTGCCCTACTCGACGGCATGCTACAAATCCCTGGAGCGCCCAGGTAACGGGATTGCCTGTAGCTGTGTCATCTCTTCATGACTACTGTGTTATTCTAGTTATTAGCCTTAATCCATTTTAGTAGGTACTCCTGACCGTGGTACTCAGGAGTCCCATCCTAGACATGATGCGAGATTGGACAAGTGGATTTAACAAGCAAGCAAGAAAGAACCACCCACGGTGTCAAGACAGGTCAAGCTAAGTTATCAGGTCATGTCAAGTCAGGAGTGCGCCGTCACGGGCCACTATCAAGTTATCAAGATAAATCATGCCAGGGTACTTGTCAGGAGTACGCCACGACGGGCCACTATCATGCCAGGTTGGTCATGTCAGGAGTGCACCACTACGGGTCACTGTCGTGTTATGCAAGTTCTTGCCATACCAACCATGTACAATAGTCATTCCAAACATATTAAGTAAAATCAAGTTCATGACAAAAGGCGTTATAGAAGAGCCAAGCTTAAAGATATAAAATCAAAACTCTAAGAGCCAATAGATTAAGCAAGGGGTCAAGGGGCAGCATACGTGCAAAAGCACGCACGCAGGAAAGCTGCGTACGCACAAAAGCACGCACGCAAGGCTCGCTCAAGTCTGCGTACCAAGGCACACTCAAGTCTGCGTACCAAGGCACACTCAAGTCTGCGTACCAAGGCACACTCAAGGGGAGCAGCGTACATGAAAAGTCACGCACGCTCAAGGGAGCAGCGTACATGAAAAGTCACGCACGCTCAAGGGGAGCAGCGTACATGAAAAGTCACGCACGCTCAAGGGAGCAGCGTTCGTGAAAAGTCACGCACGCTCAAGGGAGCAGCGTACTTGAAAAGTCACGCACGCTCAAGGGAGCGGCGTACATGAAAAGTCACGCACGCTCAAGGGAGCGGCGTACATGAAAAGTTACGCACGCTCAAGGGAGCGGCGTACATGAAAAGTCACGCACGCTCAAGGGAGCGGCGTACATGAAAAGTCACGCACGCTCAAGGGACACGCTTCCAACAGGAAGCGTACCTAAGTCTGCGTACGCAGCGCTAAAGAGCGCGCGTAGATCAGGGTGCGTAAGCTAAACAGCTCTGCACACTGCTCACTGTCATCTCCAAACAGCAAGAACACCATGGATGAACCCAAGGCTTCAAAGCATCATAACTTGGCCATCCGAACTCCAAATCCAAATTTCCAAAGTTCCAACTTGGGTAGAATTGAATGCTCTTCCACTTGGAAATACCAAAACCCATGAAAATCCAACTTAGAGAGATCAAACCATGCAAAATTCGAAAATAGAAATAACTTAGATCTAGAGCAAAGGAGACTTTAAATCACAAAACACCAAGTTCTAATGTTGATCACTATGTCCTAATCTAGCAAATGAACCAAGAAAATAGGGCTCTCATGAAGTGGCAGGGTGCACTTGCCTAGGGTTAGGAGAGTTGTGGAGGAAGGAGAAGAAGAAGAAGAAGAAGGAAATTAATGGTAGAAGTTATGAGGAGAGAGAGTGGTAGGTGGGGGTTATAAAGAGGGTGAGTTGTGGTGGGTTGAGGGGTAGCATAGGTTAAGGTGATCCAACTCACATAAAATCGAACCAATCCAAATAAAATCGAGCCATGCCAAAAACCCAAAATACGGGAAATACCGAAATCCCACAAGTTTGAGGAAAATAAAAATACATGCCAAAAATCCAGATACGAGTATAAATACGAAATACGGGAAATACGGGAAATGAGGGTGACAACTCTACCCACCTTAAAAGAATTTCGTCCTCGGAATTTAATCAAGGAGCTAGAGATTACCATGACAAGCTACACTAAGCACAGGCAATCTACACTAAGCAGTCCAATCATACAATCATACAATGCAAGCAAGGAAGGGAAAATGTAAGGCATAAGAAAGACATTATACCTCACGAGTCAAACAGGTCGGGATATCGCGATCGGATATCGTCCTCACGCTCCCACGTTGACTCACCCAGAGAGTGATGACCCCAAGCAACACGGACTAATTTAATAGTCTTGTTCTTGAGTATCTTTTTCCTCCGGTCCAAAATAGACACGGACCTCTCCTCATACGAAAGGTTGGTACCAACAACCAATTCCGAATGGTCTAGGATGTGGCTCGAGTCCGGAATATACCGTCGTAATTGGGACACATGGAATACATCATGTACCTCACTTAGCGACGGCAAAAGAGCGAGACGATAGGATACATCTCCTACTCGCTCTAGAATATCGAACGGCCCTATATACCTAGGACTAAGCTTTCCCGCATGCCAAAGCGAATGACGTCGCGGTTGGGCGAGATCCTAAGGAATACATGGTCGCCGACAGCAAATTCCAAGGGACGCCGATGAGCATCGGCCCAATGGCGCTGGCGGTCCTGGGCAACTCGGAGGTGATCTCTGACCTTCCTGACCACTTCAACCGTCTGGGAAATCAACTCGGGTCCGAGCATCTGCCTCTCTCCGATATCGTCCCATGCTAGCGGGGATCTGCACTTCCTGCCATAGAGAGCCTCGAAGGGTGCCATCTGGATACTGGCCTGATAACTGTTGTTGTACGAGAATTCCACCAGGTGCAGATGATTCTTCTATGAACCACCGAAGTCAAGGGTGCAAGATCTCAACATATCTTCAAGAGTCTGGATTGTGCGCTCTGATTGACCATCCGTCTGTGGGTGATAAGCTGAGCTGAACTGAAGATGAGTCCCCAAACTCTTCTGTAAGCTGCGCCAAAAGTGTGATGTGAATCTTGAATCCCTGTCTGAGGTGATACTGACTGGCACGCCGTGAAGCCTGACGATCTACCTGAGGTACATCTCTGCTAGCTGCACCGTCGACTGTCCAACTCTGAATGGGAGAAAGTGCGCCACCTTGGTAAGCCTGTCCACAATTACCCAAATAGCATCTCTGCCGGCCGAAGATCTGGGCAATCCGGTCACGAAATCCATGGTTATATGTTCCCATTTCCATTCTGGGATCGGTAAGGGTTGAAGAAGTCCAGCGGGCCTCTGATGTTCAGCTTTAACCTGTTGGCAAACCAAACACCGAGAGACAAACCGGGCTATCTCCCTCTTCATGCCATTCCACCAAAAATGCTGACGAATATCACGGTACATCTTCGTACCATCCGGATGAATAGAATACTGTGAACTGTGGGCTTCTGCCATGACTTCCTGTCTGATATCTCCACTAGGTACATAAAGACGAGTGTCGTGCCGAAGGGTACTGTCTTCATGGATACATAACTCTGGCCTTCTTTCTGCTTCACACTCTGTTCTGAGTCGCTGAAGCTTGGAATCTGCTGACTGCGCCATTCGGATTCTCTCAACTATGCTGGACTGAACCTGTAGGCTGGCCATCAATGCCACGCTGGTTGGAAGAACCACTTCAATTCCCATCTTCTGAAGATCTGCCAATAATTCTGGTTGTGCCGTCAGGAGATAAACTCCGGCTCTCCTGCTCAATGCATCTGCTACAACGTTGGCCTTCCCGGAATGATACTGCAAATCTACATCATAATCTACCAATAGCTCGAGCCATCTTCTCTGCCGCATATTAAGGTCCTTCTGGGTGAAAACATTCTTAGGCTCTTATGATCAGTAAAGATCTCCACTCTATCTCCGTACAAGTAGTGTCTCCACAACTTCAAAGCAAACACTACTGCCGCCAATTCCAAGTCGTGGGTCGGGTAATTGTTCTCATGATCACGAAGTTGGCATGACGCATAAGATATTACCTTCCCATGCTGCATCAAAACACACCCCAATCCTCTGCCTGAAGCGTCGCAATAAACTGTGAATCCTCCGGTCCCATCTGGAAGGGTGAGAATGGGAGCCGTTATCAAACCTCGCTTCAACTTCTCAAATGATTCCTGACACTCTGCTGTCCAAACAAACGGCACATCTTTGCGGGTCAACTGGGTCATCGGCGCTGAAATCCTTGCGAAATCTGAAACGAACCGCCGGTAGTAGCCGGCCAATCCAAGAAAGCTGCGAACCTCTACCACTGAGCTGGGTACCGGCCATGACACGATAGCCACAATCTTCTGGGGATCCACTTCCACTCCTTCTCGGGTAATGATGTGACCCAAGTACGAAATACGATCGAGCCAGAACTCGTATTTACTGAACTTGGAGTACAACTGATGCTCCCTAAGCGTCTGAAGGACGACTCTGAGATGCTGCTCATGCTCTGCTTCGCTCTTGCTATAAACCAGGATGTCATCTAGGAACACGATCACGAACTGATCCAAGTAAGGCATGAAAATGCGATTCATGAGGTCCATGAATACGGCCGGCGCATTGGTCGCTCCAAAGGGCATAACAAGGAACTTCTAATGTCCATACCTCGATCTGAATGCTGTCATCGGGATGTCCTGCTCTCTGACTCTGATCTGGTGGTATCCCGACCACATGTCGATCTTCGAGAACACTGAAGCCCCTCTGAGCTGATCAAACAAGTCATCTATCCTCGGAAGAGGGTATCTGTTCTTGATTGTCACCGAATTCAAGGTACGATAATCAACACATAGCCTGGACGTACCATCCTTCTTTTTCACAAGAAGCATCGGGGCTCCCCAAGGCGATCCACTTGTACGGATGAATCCCTTGGTCCTCAGTTCTTCAATCATCTTATACAAAATCTCCAATTCTGAAGGCGCCATCCTGTAGACTCGCTCTGATACTGGTGCTGTCTCGGGAATCAAGTCTATAGTGTACTCAATCTCCCACTCTGGCGGCATCCCTGGAAGCTCCTCTGGAAAGACATCTGGAAACTCTTCAACTATCCGGGGTAACTGCACTGCTGCTGCTGCCATCCGCAATGCTGGGGAAGATGGCTCCACTACGCCTCTGGAAAACGAAAACTCTGGCTCGCCGGGGATACTAAAGACAACTCTGCCAATATGGCAGTCTATCCTAGCATACTGGTTCCTCAACCAATCCATGCCTAGGACTACATCATAGTCTGCCATAGGAAACTCTATGAATCTAGCGGGGAACTCCCTACCGCTAACTACGATCCGACACGAGGAAAACACTCGATCTACTCCCAAAAGACCATTACCAGTAAGTATATTGAGCCTCACTGATAATGACTGAGGCTCTAATCCTATCCGTGTCGCGAATCGTGCAGACATGAATGAATGCGATGCACCAGAATCAAACAATACCGAAGCTGGAAAGGAGTTGACGAGAATAGTACCTGCCACTACCTCACCTGGTGCAACTTCTTCTTCCATAGCCATCATCATGGCCTGACCTTGTCCTCTGGCTGCTGGTCCCCTTTGCTGGAAACCTCTCTGCCTATTCTGGGTCTGAGCTTAGGCTTGTGTACACTGCTGGGGGTGTTGTTGCTGGAATGCCTGAGACTGAGGCGGCAAGGGCCTCGAAGACTGATACTGCTGCTGCTGAACTGGTGCTGGGGCCGGTCGTCTCACCGAAGAGCTAAAAGGGTTGGATGCAGATGAACCACCCCTATTCGGGCAAGCCCCAACCCTATGATCTGCTGCTCCACAAACCAGGCACAATCCCTGCGCCCTGCGACAGTCTGCCACCACATGCCCTGGCTTCCCGCAATGAGAACATCCCATCGCGGAAGTTTGCTTCTGCTTCTGCTGCTACGGGTACGTCGGGGTCGAATGCTGAACCGACGTTACTGAGGCCGCCCGCCTCGGAGTCCCAATGGTCAAACTTCTAGCTGTCGGGGCTGGAGCTGATGATTGGTGCATCTGACTATGGGATCGCTTCCAACCTCCGGTCCTATCCACGATCCTCTGGGAGGTATACTCATGCCTCCTAGCTGCTCTCAAGACCGTATCGAACGTCTGGTGCTCGAACTGCTCAACCGCCAACAGGATCTCCAAATGCAGTCCCTGCTGGAACCGCTGGGCTCTATCGAGCTCGGTTGCCACGAAGGTGGGGGCAAACCTACTCAGCCTAGAAAACTCGGTCGCATAACCATCGACCGTCCTGCCTCCTTGCTTCAAGTTGGTAAATCTGGTCTACAGGTCGTACCGAGCCACAGCATCAAAGTACTTCGTCTGGAATCTCTCCCTAAATACTGCCCAAGCAATGGGTGCCACTAATCCCATGGCCTGCGCCGCCCACCAATTGCGAGCTAAATCCAACAACTGCAGGCGTACCACCGCCACCTTCTTATTCTCAGGTGTCCTGGCTGCTTCCAGAACCACCTCGGTATCCTGAAGCCATGCATCCGCGGCAATCGCATCCTCGCTGTCGTCGAAGAAAGGAGGGTTCAATCGCTTGAAACTGTTGGCCGCCTGGTTCCCTGGATGTCCGCCTCGGGTCAAAGCATCTTGAACTGTCTGGTGCAGGGCGTCGCTTCGACGATCCAGGGAAGCTATCAAGGTTCTGATGAGGCCTACTAAGGTACCATCATCTGGCTCTACGGGCTGGATGGGCCGAACTGGTGACTCTCCTCCCGTAGGCACAACTTTGGAGGCTACCCCAGAATGCTGGGCTTGATCTCCGGGTTGCTGCTGATCTGCGGGAAGTGCTCCACCTCGTCGATCGGTAGGACCAGGTACAGTGCCGCTGAAGAAGACGACAGAGGGAACAATAAGGAAAGGACCAGGACAGATCAACGATATAAGCACAGGATCAGGGCAAGAATCCAGGGATTCAGAGGATACGAACAGAGATCAAGGATGAGTACTGATTGAGAAATCTATCTGATAAACCCCCACACATCTTGATTTACAAGACCTGCATGGGCCACCACTTAAACCATGTCACGCCCCAGAACCAGAATACTGGAGAGCGGGGGCACACATAGCCAGCTACGTATATTGAAATAGAAACCACCTCGATATACGGTCACGGCTGTCTAGATATGTGAGGGTTTTCTACAAGCCAACAGTCTCTTATGGTCATGAACAAGCCTAATGTCTCAATCACCACAAGTAAGTAAAGTCGCAAGATGTATGATCATTAAATATACAATAATAAGGCGTCCCAAATATTACATATTCAGCTGATCATGAAGCTAGTCGTTACAAAATGTTAGGACTAGCAAGAGTTTAGTCATACATGATCAACCTAGGATTTGTTAATCATGTTTACAGCCCGTAGGCAGACAGTAAGTAAAAGTGCTTCGAGCTAACAGGTGCTCGTCGGCTAAACGCCTCAAAAGAATAATTTTTACAATAGAGTGAGCGAAACAAAATAGAAAACCCACTCTTGGCCCGGATTCCGTCTAGTGTTCACCATTGGGCTGGAAGCTTGGTAGATCCTCGGGAGCTGCTCCGAAATCTGGCCACACAAAACCAGCTGGGTCAACCCCAGAAAGAGCAAGTGCCACAAGGGGGCCACGAAATAAGAACAAAAGCCAGCAATCAGCACAGAAAATCTAATATTAAAACTAAAATTACGAAAACATGTCAGGATGATATACGACGAGATAACCATGAAACTATTCCGATAGCCAGGTTACAATCCGTAAACCAAACAAGGACCGGGGTTGTAACCCTTCATCTGAACAGAGCTTGGTTTTCCACCATTTATCGGCAAGATAATAATGCAAGAAATCAAGGCAGGGAGTAATCTTGTACTGGATCAAGACATGACTAGACTGGTTATACCTCATTCAATCAATCACGGCCAAGCAAATACTACGGCTTACTACTTTAACTATCTAGGGTTATCACAGACCTAATTACTAACAAGATGCAGTGAGATGATTCCACAGCCACAAGCCCTGCAGACCATCCAGGTTACCCAGGACGAAAGATTAGGGTTGAATTCAGGTGGGTACATCGTCCAGGAGACGCATGTACCCTTAGGTGACTTAGAGGGTGCAACACCTGACAGTGTGCTGGAAATGCGCCCTACTTGACGGCAGGCTACAAATCCCTGGAGCACCCAGGTAACGGGATTGCCTGTAGCTGTGTCATCTCTTCATGACTACTGTGTTATTCTAGTTATTAGCCTTAATCCATTTTAGTAGGTACTCCTGACCATGGTACTCAGGAGTCCCATCCTAGACATGATGTGAGACTGGACAAGTGGATTTAACAAGCAAGCAAGAAAGAACCACCCACGGTGTCAAGACAGGTCAAGCTAAGTTATCAGGTCATGTCAAGTCAGGAGTGCGCCGTCACGGGCCACTGTCAAGTTATCAAGATAAATCATGTCAGGGTACTTGTCAGGAGTGCGCCACGACGGGCCACTATCATGCCAGGTTGGTCATGTCAGGAGTGCACCACTACGGGTCACTGTCGTGTTATGCAAGTTCCTTGCCATACCAAGCCATGTACAATAGTCATTCCAAACATATTAAGTAAAATCAAGTACATGACAAAAGGCGTTATAGAAGAGCCAAGCTTAAAGATATAAAATCAAAACTCTAAGAGCCAATGGATTAAGCAAGGGGTCAAGGGGCAGCATACGTGCAAAAGCACGTACGCAGGGAAGCTGCGTACGCACAAAAGCACGCACGCAAGGCTCGCTCAAGTCTGCGTACCAAGGCACACTCAAGTCAGCGTACCAAGGCACACTCAAGTCTGTGTACCAAGGCACACTCAAGGGGAGCAGCGTACATGAAAAGTCACGCATGCTCAAGGGGAGCAGCGTACATGAAAAGTCACGCACGCTCAAGGGAGCAGCGTACATGAAAAGTCACGCACGCTCAAGGGAGCAGCGTTCGTGAAAAGTCACGCATGCTCAAGGGAGCAGCGTACTTGAAAAGTCACGCACGCTCAAGGGAGCGGCGTACATAAAAAGTCACGCACGCTCAAGGGAGCGGCGTACATGAAAAGTCACGCACGCTCAAGGGAGCGGCGTACATGAAAAGTCACGCACGCTCAAGGGACACGCTTCCAACAGGAAGTGTACCTAAGTCTGCGTACGCAACGCTAAAGAGCGCGCGTAGCTCAGGGTGCGTAAGCTAAACAGCTCTGCACACTGCTCACTGTCATCTCCAAACAGCAAGAACACCATGGATGAACCCAAGGCTTCAAAGCATCATAACTTGGCCATCCGAACTCCAAATCCAAATTTCGAAAGTTCCAACTTGGGTAGAATTGAATGCTCTTCCACTTGGAAATACCAAAACCCATGAAAATCCAACTTAAAGAGATCAAACCATGCAAAATCCGAAAATAGAAATAACTTAGATCTAGAGCAAAGGAGACTTCAAATCACAAAACACCAAGTTCTAATGTTGATCACCATGTCCTAATCTAGCAAATGAACCAAGAAAATAGGGCTCTCATGAAGTGGCAAGGTGCACTTGCCTAGGGTTAGGAGAGTTGTGGAGGAAGGAGAAAAAGAAGAAGAAGGAAATTAATGGTAGAAGTTATGAGGAGAGAGAGTGGTAGGTGGGGGTTATAAAGAGGGTGAGTTGTGGTGGGTTGAGGGGTAGCATAGGTTAAGGTGATCCAACTCACATAAAACCGAACCAATCCAAATAAAACCGAGCCATGCCAAAAACCCAAAATACGGGAAATACCGAAATCCCATAAGTTTGAGGAAAATAAAAATACATGCCAAAAATCCAGATACGAGTATAAATACGAAATATGGGAAATACGGAAAATGAGGGTGACAGGTGGCGCATGCTGTCCTGGTGCAAGCTATTTTCTGGTGCATGTTGTTGCTGGCTGTTTGCTGGCAAATGCTGTTTGCTGGAGCATGCTGCTTGCTGGCGCATGGTGTCCTGGCGCATGCTGTCCTGGCGTATGCTGTTTGCTGGCGCATGCTGTTGCTGGCCGTTTGCTGGCGCATGATGTTTCCTGACACATGTTATTTGCTGGCGCATGCTGTTGCTGGCGCATACTGTTTTGCTGGTGCATATTATTTGCTGGCGCATGTTGTTGCTTACTGTTTGCTGGCGCATGCTATTTTACTGGCGTATGTTGTTTGCTGGTGAATGCTGTTGCTAGCTGTTTGCTGGCGCATGCTATTTTACTGGCACATGCTGTTTGCTGGCAAAAAGCTTTATTGGCTGTTTGCTGGCTATGCTGTTTGTTGGCACATGCTGTTTGCTGTTGCATGATATCCCTAGCACCCCTTTTGATCTCATATACCATTTGTTTTGCCATGACAAATCTTGTTACCTTATCATTGTTGTTTCTCTTGATCTATAGTGTAATACGGGATAATTGTGACATGAACACGACATGATACATGAACCTGACACGATACATGGGCACGACATGATAATGCATGATAGTGGTCCGTCGTGGCGCACTCCTGACAAGTAAACCTGGCAAAATATGTCTCGAATTGCTGTTGCGACAGCTAACGTGACATAACATTACAAGTATGAATAACCTGGACACCGTGGGCGATTGTGCTTGTACAAATGAACCAGTCTTGTCTTGCGTCATGCTTAGGATGGGACCCCTGAGTACCACGGTCAGGGATACCTACTGAAATGGACTAAGGCTAATAACTAGAATAACACAGTAGTCATGAAGAGATTTTCCAGCAACAGGCAATCCTATTACCTGGGCGTGCTTGGGATCTGTAGCCTGCCGTCGAGTAGGGCACATTTCCAGCACACTGTCATGTGTTGCACCTTCTAAGTCACTTAAGGGTACATGCGTTTCCAGGACGATGTACCCATTTGAATTCAACCCCTAATATTCGACCTGGGTAACCTGGATGGTCTGCAGGGCTTGTGGCTGTGGAATAATCTCACTGCATCTTGTTAGTAACTAGGCCTGTGATAACCCTAGTTAGTTAAAGTATCAAGCCGTACTTATTGTTTGGCCGTGATTGTTGAATGGGGAATGATCAGTCTAAGTCTTTTTTTGATCCTGTACCAGATTGTTACATGACGTGATTTTCTTATATTATTTTGCCGATAAATGGTAGGAAACCAAGTTCCATTCAGATGAAGGGTTACAACCCCGGTCCTTGTTTGGTTTACGGGTTGTAACCTGGTTATCTGAGTAGTTCCATGGTTATCTCGTCGTATATCATCCTGATATTTTTATATTTCCAGTTCTTACTTATTTATACTCCTGTGCTAATTGCTGGTTTTAGTTCCTATGTGAAGCTTCCTTTGTGGCACTTGCTCTTTCTGGGATCTGACCCAGCTGGTTTTGTATGGCCAGATTTCGGAGCAGCTCCAGAGGATCTACCGACTTTCCAGCTCGATGGTGACCACCAGGCGTAAGAAGGACAACGAGTGGGTTATTTTTGGCTCTTCCACTTTATTGTAAAAATATTCTTTTGAGGCGTTTAGCCGACGAGCACCTGTTTAGCTCGATTGTACCTTTACTTACTGTTTGCCTATGGGCTGTAACATGATTGACAGATCCTAGGGTTGATCATGTATGACTAAACTCTTGCTAGTCTTCACATTTTGTAACGACTAGCTTCATGATCAGCTGAATATGTAATATTTGGGACGTCTTATTATTGTATATTGAGACAATTTTATATAGAGTTATAAATTTTGGTGTATTTATACAAATGATGATGAGTTTGAGATATTTATAGGAAAAGGGATGTGGCGCCAACTAAGATGGCGCCAAATATAATTCTTTAGGTTGGCGCCATCTTAGATGTCGCCAAAGTTTTTTTTTCAGTTTTTTCTATTTTTGACGTAAGAAGTTGATTTCTCATCCATAAATAAATAACCCTTCATATACAAATTTATCACTTTTTTTTTAAAATCTTAGATTCATTTAAATCTAATATTAGAAAAAATAGCTTAGAGATAAAGTTAAAAAATAATTTAAAATCTTAAATATTTTTTTCTCAAATCAGGTTGATTGTACATATATAAAACTCAGATAAATTTAAAATATGTTTAGAGATAAGTTCTTAAATATTTTTAAAATCTAATATTAGAAGAAAAAAAAGCATCTTATCTCTATTTTTTTTTCAAATCTTAGATTCATTTAAATCTAATATTAGAAAAAATAGCTTAGAGATAAAGTTAAAAATAATTTAGAATCTTGAATATTTTTTTCTCAAATCTGGTTGATTGTACATATATAAAAATCAGATAAATTTAAAATATCTTTAGAGATAAGTTCTTAAATATTTTTAAATCTAATATTAGAAAAAACAAGCATCTTAGGCGTTTGAAATCGTAGATAAAATTTTCAATTGAAAATTTGTTCCTACTAAATTAATTCTGTAAAATTAATTTATTTTTATAAAATTAATTTAGATGTTTGATTGTCATTATTTTCCTTAAAGAATTATTTTCCATGGATTCGAGAAAAAATATTTAAGATTTTAAATTATTTTTTTAACCTTATCTCTAAGCTATTTTTCTAATATTAGATTTAAATGAATCTAAGGTTTGAAAAAACATATATTTAGAGATAAGTTTGTATATGAATAGATAATTTTATTTATGGATCCTTCTTACGTCACAAATTAAGAAAAAACGGAAAAAAAAAAACTTTGGCAACATCTAAGATGGCGCCAAGCTAAAGAATTATATTGGGCGCCATCTTAGATGGCGCCACATCCCTTTTCCTATAAATATTTCAAACTCATCATCTTTTGTATAAATACACCAAAATTTATAACTCTATATAAAATTATCTCTTGTATATTTGGTGATCTTAAATCTTGTGACATTTGCTTACTTGCTTGTGATTGAGACACTAGGCTTATTCATGACCATAAGAGACTGTTGGCTTGTAGTTAAACCCTCATGTATCTAAACAACCGTGACCGTATAGCGAGGTGGGTTACACTTCAATATACATAGCTGGCTATGTCCCCCCCGCTCTCCAGTATTCTAGCTCTGGGCGTGACAATTAGGAAGGACCTATATGGGCCACCACTAAACCATGTCACGACCCGCTCCCTAATAATTGGACACGAGTCGGACACGCCCAGCCTTCGTCATTAGACACAACGAAGTAAACTGTACCAATCTAGGGAAACTACAAGGCAATATAAATAAGTACAAATCATAGTAACTCTATAAACGATCCCAGAAATCCAAGTACAATATTCTATGATTATTACATTCATCCAGAAAGTAAGGTAAAGGATGAAGTCACTAATACAATAAAAGTAAAGCATCTAAAGGGAAAGACAGCTAGGCCCCCTCGGCCTCTAGGTCTAATGCAGTTCCAGCTGGCTCTATCACGTCAGCATGCACACGGCCATAGTACGTGTCACATATCGCCTCCATCAAACCTGCAACATATCCAATCAGGAGCAGAGCAAAGTACAGTTCTACGTAATGAACAAGAACATCATGATATGAAATGAGTACAAGAGAGCATGAAATGGAAAGTACAGGAAAAGACCATGAAAGTACAAGAATGTAAACCATGATCCTGAAGTACAAGGCATGACATGTGCATAATATTTGAAATACAACTAGCCTATGTGACCGGCTGGGGTGAGTACAGGAATAAGTACAGGAGTACATGAATATCGGTACGACTTAAGACCCACGTGCACAGTACGAGGCCTAAGCTATCTACATGAATATCAGAACAAGGGTTTGGTCACAAAGCTAGTGTATTTCCCATCTCCGACTACAAATAAGTACAAGACATAAAAGTACTCGGGTACAGTATATCGTGTCATGACGTGTTACAAGAAAAGTACAAGATATGTAAATGAATATGAACCATAGAATATACTTGCCTTGCTCTGGGAAAGTACAGGTAATGAATGGTGCTGGATGTCCTCCTGGTTTATTAAGTACAAGTTGGTTAATTTACAAATTAATAGTCACTAAACTAGCTTACCATAAACTAATTTATGGTTACAGCCTCAAATCATCCTCACCATCATTCTAGTACTAAAATTACTTAAGTAACATATCTTACCTAAAGATATTATAAGATAATAAAATAGTTTTTTTATTTATAAAATATTTTCATACTTTATATATAAGAACATTTATTACCAATTTACTTTTAAGAAAATCAAATGTGCAGTCCCACTTCAACAAATGGACCAACTCTACTATTATGAATCCAAACAATTGATACATTCAGTAAATAGAGTTACTTCAGTTTAAACTGAACTCATCTTCCCTGTAGATGACTTCAACAATCAGCTCAATTTATTAAATCAAAACTGTAGGCAAAGATTAAAAAAACACTAAATTACAGACTTGCATAGTCCAACGCCCATCAATTTCCTTCTTGGTTTTAATTGTCTGTACAGAGGTCAAGAACCAATACCACAAAAATATTCTCAACTTGTGAACCCAACTTACGAAGTCACACTCTAGCTATATTGTTCTTCAACAGTCATGTTGCAATCAAAACACATAGAAGTATGCTCTGGTGCAAGAAGAACGAATTCATCACAACGTTTAACCCAACCTACACCAATCCACAATACTATAATTCAACTTAAATTCAAAATTCACCGTAAAGATCTTAAGCTGACAGAACCTAAACCAAGGGTTTACCCAAGTACA
Source organism: Iris pallida (assembly GCA_029216955.1). Lineage (NCBI taxonomy): Eukaryota > Viridiplantae > Streptophyta > Magnoliopsida > Asparagales > Iridaceae > Iris > Iris pallida. The sequence goes on from JANAVB010040620.1 coordinate 2,984,984, forward strand.
CACTCAAAAGCTCTGTAGAACACACACATAATCCATAAAAATAATAGCAATATGGTGTTCAAAAAGAGAACCATTCAAACAAAGCCATTCAACCCCCAAAATAACAGGAAAGATGAACTACGAATTATTACCAGTTTAGTCAACAAACTGAATTTCGAATCGTAAAACCAAATCAATTGTAAAACTCAAATTGAATGAAAAAATATACAATTCAATAGAGAATGAGCTTCAAACACAAAAAAACCCATTACACTTATTATACATTAACCATTAAGCCTGCGCTCCTAGTCCCAGCTGCAACTGGTTGTACTGACAGCACTCTGAACCAGACTCACTATAATCAAGCATACGCGAACACGATATGGATAGTGTCTCAGACATGCACACAGGTCCGAACATCAAGTCGGCAATGCACACGTGAACACCACACCTATCCAGTCCAGGTCCTGGCCATATACACTTATTCAAAAACTCGAACACTCTAGGCAACTATAACAAAGAGAAGTGTTTACCTGAAGAAGCGAATCCAACAGTGCTACGGATAAGGCTCAGACACAGTTCTTTGTGTCCAAAAGAAGCGGAATCCTGTAGCAGCATTCCACGAACAGGCATCATATCAAACAAAGAAGAGTTCTTCTTAGAAGAATTATCACAGCATTAAATTAATGAATGAAGGGATTCGAGTTACAATACTCACCGATCTTCTTTCCGTCGAATCGATCTCGAAACTCAACTCATACGATATTCTGTTCAACCTCCTGTTGGTCATCCAAAACCAGAAAACCATAAAGATTTTATGAAGCAATTTCCAGAGCGTATGAGTGAAATTCTAGATCTAAAGTAAAGATCAAACGATTACCGGCAGAGATCGGATCAGGGATCGAACTGGTCCTTGGTCACTTAGGAAGAAGATGGAGTTGATTCTTTCACTCGACCTGAAATTTTGGAACGAGGATGAACATCTTGTGTCGAAATCAAGGGAGTGAGAAAATAAGAAAAGATTCAAGTACTCACCATAAGTCAGCTCGCAGAGTAGGAAGGACACGAACACTGCAAACAAGGTTAAACGATCATCGGAGGAGACTATATGCCGCCGCTGTAACTCTATTCGTCGTGTCGGTCCAAAGTACTCAGGCGCCGGTGGAATCTGCTGTCATGGCCGCCATCTCCGTCGAAATCATCCTCGCAGATGGAACGAAAGAATTAGGGTTTGGCTTGGCTAAAATTGGGGAAGGAAATTTTGTAAGAGATTGAATGAAAATGACATTCTCTCTCCTACTATAGCATATAAACCAAAGAGTGCACATTTTGCACTCTAGCCCTTCCGCTTCCAAGGGATTTCATAGCAGTCCCTCCACTCAAACAAATTTTTCAAAAATAACCCTTTCCTTTTCACTATTTACACTGAGTTCAGAAAAATCAGTTAGAAAGAAAGAGTGAGAGGTCACAAGTGGTGGGCCACAAGTTTATTTGTTACAACAAACTTTCAAATTCAAATTCATGTTCCTAATTTTCTTTCCCTCCAAAATATTCATAAAATTATTATTCAAAATGGTTTAAATCAACTTATTATTATTTAAAATTCTCGAAAATAGGAAGGTGGAGTTACACTGACATAAGATAAGAGGAGGTGGATTGTAAGGTGGACCTCCCTCTCTCCGGTTCCGACCCTTGAGCTTCATTACCTTGGAGGAAAATAGGCAGATTGGTATCATCCTCATAATTTAGGGGATAACTACCCCCAGCCTGTTGGTGATACGCACCCCCAGATGCATCAGTATCAGTCCCATTTGAAACCTCGTCTGGTTGAAATGACTAGTTATCATAGAACGTCAGAGACTTACTTCCCCCATCCTGTACAACAATCTCCCTTGAAGAAGACTTAGGTTTTAAACGGGTATTGGAATACCCTAGTGCTAGCTACAACTAGCTTACTAATTTAGGGCCAGCTTTTTAATGTACTAGTCAAGACTGGAGTGTTCTTAGAACTCTTCTTTAGGGAAGGCGAGTTCTACGTACCATGACACTAGGCAACATGAAGTTTATCAATGTCTTCTATTGTCATACCCTTTTCGAGATGCTGTCGGACGGGTGATGCTGATTGTAGTCGTTGTAAAATAGATTGCCTGTTTGGTGGAGATGCTACAGCAGCAGATGATAATGATATTAGCATAAGTATGCCCTAGAATAGGCTTATTATGCGTAACGAACGTCTCTCCCACTTTGCGTTTGTGATTAGTCATTTCACGCAAATCATGTGATAGAAAATTCACATTTACACCCATTTTATGCATAGAGCTGAGCTGGGCGCATGGGTGTACATGTAAATGATATGCTCCCTGACCTCATTCTTATGCATGAAATATACTTAGGTCATTGCTAGAAGACTGTTTGTGAGGCAGACCTACTTCACGTGCGTAGCCAAGCTGAGCGCATGAGTCTGTCATCAAAATGTTTGCCATCTGGCTAGGTTCCTGTACATGAGATATGCCCAAGTTATAGGAAGACTTTGAGAACTCACCCATTCTGGGCGCAATAGCACCTGAGTCAGTTCTGTACAACTTGGCTTCAGCTGTGTGCATTACTGTTAACACAAACTTCTGGCATGCTGCCGGCATAGCAAGTTAAGCGCGCATGGCTTGTGCTGCCTTGGACTTCTTCATACTAGCCCTCGAAGGCTCATAGTACTCATAATCCAAATTTTCCTTGCCAAGGGGGCAAGTAATTCTGTCAAAGACAGAGGACCTTCCCTGCATCATAGGCTCGATGCATGGGAGAGGGGCTCCGCCCTTCCACTTATATTACACCTTCGCCTGGGGCACGTAGATTGGGGATGGCAGCTGGCACTGCGCTTCCCAGACCCATGCACCAACTGAGGGGCAGCGGTGACAGCTTGTGCAGTCGCGTTAAGTGCATCCAGACTCTAGGGTGCTTAGAGCGTATTCTTTTCATATGTACTGCAGGACAAAGTTTTCTTTGGCATCCAAGTTTGATGAGTCTTCTTCGGCTTTGCTCGCCACTTTGAAGTACCCGCGCTGCCTTCAGAGAGCAAGTCCTCAAAAGCTTGCTGATCGAAGCGAACGACCAGCTTCTTTTGAGAGGAACCGAGCTTAGCATCGTCAGATTACATCACTACCTTCTCTTTAGAGGAGAATGAAGTCCATAGCAGAGTCACCAGTTTGTTCGCCACGGACAAAAGTTATAAGAACATTTTGTATTAATCGTATCAGAAGAGTATAAGAGAAGTCCTAAACAGGAACTCTAAGTACAAATAATTATGGGGAAGGGTGACGATGGAGATCGAACCTTATAGTAGTTCCTTTACTATGTTGACAATCTAACGACAAGAAAAAATTGCTCTGACTCTCTAGATGTCTTTCTATGGATAATTCGGGCAAGAGATGGAGAGATGAAAATTAAGGAAGGATCCTTCTATTCATAGGCTGGTAAAAAAATTGACCCATGCACACATATGCGATGTGTGCATAGGTTTTGGTGTAGGAGCGCTGCACGCATAAAGATAGAACTGAATTCGTTCTAACTGCGCTGTTGGACTGTAGATGACTGACATATGACAGTTGTTGAGATTTGTTTGTTGCTGAGATCTTGGGTAGTTGGCACCCGTTCATAGGCATGACTAAGTCATTAACATATGGCGCATATATATTGCTCAAAGATCTTATTGGTTGTAACTGATTGGATTTGACTGTGCCTGAGAGGCACTACGCCTTTTTTGGCCACATGGCATCCATCGGCAAGTACTGTACTTTGTAGATACTATGAGAGTTGTACTTTTTGAGTGTCGTAGAGGCTATGTTGTTTGAATATTGCTGGAAGCTGTGTTGTTGACTAAATTGGTAGCAGATATCTGATAATTGATAACTGACCTCTGACCACTGACAACTGATGACTGATAGCTGTAACGCCCAGTCCTAAAATACATAGGACTAAAACGTAATCATGCCAGCTGTATACATACGAAGTATATGGAACCTCGTATATATACATAAGCTGTAAAATGCAGTAACTAAGGTACTAAATCTCATCCACAAAGATAAATATGATATAAAAGCAACTTTGAATTTTGTCATGTATACAATCGTTGGGCGGAGACAAATCCACTACCAACAAGTAAGGAAAAATACATGGAGAATAAAAAAAAGTTTGGCAGGCGAAGCGAAGGTGATCAAGCGCAATCATCCTCGAAGAATTAGTGACAATCATGGCCACGGCTAGAACACCTGCGAAAGACAAGAACACACACCTGGCGAGTAAACCAGGTCCTCAGAGTGAGGTAAAAAGATATATCAACATGCCATATAAATACTGAATATAAAACATGCCACAATCAAAGAAAGTGACAAGACATAATAAGGTAATCTAACCAAACTAAAGTGAACATGCAGTGAGAACAAACCTTTCGTCGCATGAGCCCTGGCTGTAATAGGATCTGGTATAGTCCCCACTTGGGCACTAGTGACCGAGAGCATGACGTTCAAAAACGACAGTGGCCAACTTGAGAGGCTCATACCCGTATCTCCAGCGGAGCTTTCGGGTTACAAGGGAAGTGCAATCGAAGCCCATACGATAAGGAAATGTTCTCCCCACCCAATGTACCTATCATGTCCCATCCACGACCATGTAACACTACTAATCGTCAAGTCTTCTAACATACAACTATTGACAGTTAGACCTAACGCACGTCCTGCACGCATCAGTGATCAGCCAACATGCAAGTTCGTAGACTATATGCTACTCATAACTCACACATCTCGTGGCACAACAGTGTCAAAGTTTATGCAATGCACTAAGCTAGTGGTAGTCCCTTAACTCTAAGTCCATATGCAATCAAAGGTAAATAACAAGGTACAACTAATATCACTGAGCAGGCAGTAATCAAGAACTAGAAATAAATGAACAGTAATATTTAAATAAAATACAACTAAAAATAAACAGTATAATGACAAGGTTTCTTGCCTGGTGTGTCGCCTGATATGGTATGACCCAACAAGTCAGGATGTCCAATAGCTATGGTTGCTGATGCAGAGGTCCAAGGTCGCGAGGAAATAGGAAAGATGTTCAGTCGCAATCAAGGTAATTGAGAGAATTGTGGAAATAAATACATATACTTTGTTTAGAAATTATTTTTATAAATGATTTTTTTTACATAATACTCGAAAATAGTTTATATATACAATTTGGAAATTATTAGCCAAAATATGTTTTTAGGTACATACTTGGAAATTAAAAATCGTTTTAGGTTAACAACTAAAATTTTCTAATAAAAATATTTTATATAAATACTTGAAAACGTATATAATAGGAAGAAAACATAACCTTGTCCGTATACATATTTTTAGGAAAAATCCATATTTTTATACAGTAAAAATAATAATAATTTAGTAATACTTTTAGGGCTATTGAGTGTTGTTCAAAAATTTTGGAAAATAAATTTGATAAATATTATTTAAATAAGCAGAATCATTTTAATAATAAAAATCACATTGTAACAAAAGTATTTAAAATAATATTAATGATGTAATAATAACAGTAATAATATATAATAATAATACTAATAACAAAAATAATAACAGTAATAGTATAATTAATGATAATAATAGTATTAATAATAAACAGTATATGATATATAATAATAAATAAAAGGATAATAATAATAATATTATTATTATTATTAATATTACTTATATTCAATCAGTACCAATCTTTTCTTAATATGAGGAGAGAGAGAGAAGAGAGAGAGGAAAGTGAGAGAGAGGAACTGAGAAAGGGGCGCTCACCTGAGGAGGCGGCTCCGGCCGGCGATCGACGGCGGAGACGGAGGATGCCCTGCGCGGTGGGGGGTCAGCGGTTGTCGCCGGAGTCGGGGATCCGTGCAAGGCTCGGCGGGGCGCGCGAAGTCGTGCGGGAGCAAGGGTTTACCCAGGGGCGGCGCTCCGGCGGGTGTGGGCGGACGGCGCCGGGCTGGGAAGGAGGAGAGAGGAGGCGCGGGGTCTCGGGGACGCGGCGGCGCTCCGGAGCGGGACGGAGTCGGCTTGTGGACGGAGATCGGGCCGATCCGCAGGGATCGAAGCGGCCGGCGGCGGTGTTACTCCGGAGGAACGGCGGAGTCGGGAAGTCGGAGCGGCGCTGGAAAAGTCGGGCACCGATGGTGGAGGAGGCCGCGGCGGTTGGCGGCTTGGGCGGGCGGAAGTCTTTGGTGGATCTGAAGGGGACGGAGGCTCAGGCGACTGCAGCGCGCTCGGTGGAGACGCGCGTGACCTGCGGCGCTGGTGGCGGGGTTCAGACGAGGTACGGGTTCTCCCCCGTTTTTCCTTTCTGTGGTAGTTTGTGGTGGCGATGACGGTGGTGATGGCGTCGGGGGTGTTGGCCACGGTGGTTGGCGGTAGAGTTGGTGGCATTGGCAGTAGAGTCAGAACGGTGGTATGGGGCTTGGTGGTGGAGACAACGGCGATGGTGGTGGCGATGTCATTGGTGTTGAGGATGGTGGCAGCGGCAGCGAGGGTTGACTGTGGTGGTGGTGTCGGGATGATGACGGAGTTGTTGTTGTTGCTGTTGTTGTGGCGCGGGTGACGAAGATGGTGGTCTGGTGGTGGTGACGACGGGAGTTGGAGAAGGCAGTTGTGGTGACGGGGCGAGGGTGGTACTGGAGATGCCGGAGAGATGCAGGGGTGTGGTCGGTCGTTAGGGTTAGGGTTTGGGATAGAACGAGTCCGTGTCGGGGTGTCCGACACGGCAGAGTGGACGTCCGGATTGTCCGACAGAGATTATTGTATTTGTATGGAAAAAAATATAGTGGAGGAGATGAGACACAGACACGATGCACTTGTGATTGTGGTGTGGAAATTGGAGGAATACCTGCCTATTTATAGGATGTGGGAATTCCCAGTTGGATAGGGATTGGGATGATTTAAATCCCAATTAGATAATTCTCCTATTAATTTAAATCGATTTAAATCCAAATCAATTCCAATCCAAATTAATTCTATACTTAATTTAAAATATTTTAAATACAGTCAATAAAATCTTTTGCAATTTAAATTACCATATTTAATCAAATATTGAATAAAACAAGATTCCAAATATCTTTTTCATAAATATTAAAATATAATATTAATTAATTTCGAAAATCAAGGTAAATACTTAAATCATAGTAAAATAAACAAATCTCCTATTTCGCAAATATCGAGAATATATTTTATATAAACCAAAATTTTCCTAATCAATATTTATTTTTAAATGACGAATAACTCTTTTTGAAATTAAAATATTTATCCTATGTAAAAAATAAAATTTATAAAAAATGTTTTTTTCTAAATATGTACCTCGACGCATATTGGCACTCGTCGAGAAATTACGAAACGCAATTCTCGCACGCTACGCAAATACAAAAAATGCGAATTTGTATGCGACGTGTAGATACGAAGTACAAAAATAAATACAAACATATATTTTTAATAAAAAAAACCGTAGTAGAAAATTAGGGGGCTTACATCCTACCCAACTTAAAAGAATTTCGTCCTCGAAATTTAGGAAAAATTAAGATAGGTAGGGTGAAGGTGATAGAAGTAGTATAATCGATAAGAATTTGATTCATATTGAACAAAAAGGCAATCAATGAGAATGAAACGACATTTCAATGGCAATATGTCATTCGATCGACTAAAAATTTTGATGGTTTTAGATTTCGATCATGACAATCAATCAATGACTAAGTTAGATCAACCTTAACATTAACCAAAAAAAAAAAAAACCTCATAAGTAGGTAATAATTTCCTTAATCCTTGATATCGTCAATATTCATGAAATCTCTCTTATCATAAATCGTTCTTTCCAAAAAAAAAATTCCGTTCCACGTCCCCTTAAACAAAACCAATATGATTCTAAATGTACTCTAATTTTCCTCTATCTCGTCATAAAATTTCAAAAATCTCAATTTCTGAATTCTGTAATCTCCATTATACTAGCTTACTTATGCATATCTTTCCAAGCCATATTTTTCTCTACAAAATTTCAACCTCCAACCAATTTGGCCCAAGTAACAGTTAAAATCTTCTTACTACAATTTGTATTTGTTGGTCAATGCATCCATGGGTATCAAAAATCCGTCTTCAATGATAAATCTTGAAAACTATCCGTATACCTTCATAACTCAATCTTCTATCATCAAAATTGCAATTTTTTCTAAAATACTTATTAGTCACTTCTCTCGAAAATTTGAATTCAACAATCTCATCTCTTTGATGGTAGAATTAAAACCCATCATAACTTCGTATTCATGATCATCCTAGAACTTAATCAAATATGTAAATGTTTCTTTCTTCAACAATTGGTCATTCTTGAAAGCTAATATCATCATAACGTCAACATTGCCTTTATCCAAAAATTTGCATCCCTAAATTTTTATATATTTATTTGGTTCTTAAACCACCAACACTTTAGAAGATTTTCCACTCGATATATAGTTTCCTTAAAACAAAATTTGAAATCCGAGAAGTCTATTTATCCTTGAGTGTTTCGTCAAAAAATAATATTTCATTTCTTACCTCATCTATTCAGTTTTATCGCACACTTTCATTTATGTCCCATCTATACCTCATAATCTCGTAATTATCACTACATTATTTATCCATGTTGTGAGGTTCCCCAATCTAACCTCTACTAACCCAAGATTGTCATGATCACATTTTTCTTCGAGCAAGGAAATCATAACATGAGCAAAATTGCATAAACCATAGAGGAATCAAGGTGAAATACGACAAGCAATTTAGTGAGAAGGGAAAAAGTAACCGTTGCCATATTGAAGAGCTAAAGATGTTATGGGTCTAAGTAAATCAAGTTAATACAAGAGAATAAAAATGACAAGAGTTAAGCAGTCAAGATAAAACACAAGATTAAGCATTTAACGGATTTAGTAGATCGCAATCGGGCCGAAGATTTGAGTCAAGATTGAGTCCAAATATATAGCCAAAAGTATATCGGTACCATGGTATAGGTTATAGTTAGTCTTTATGGCCCAAAAGTCGTACCATAAAAATAGAGTACAAGGGGACGTATTTTAGTGGAACATGATATATCTACATGAAGGTGAGCTCGTCTAGGTCTTGCATGTAAAATTTGTTGGAAGGAAAAGTCTAGTGTTGTGCTCCAAATATCAAAGTCACGGTAGGAAACGTCGAATGATCAAAAATAGTAAGTGGGTTTTCATAAGGTACTAATTAATGCACAAAATAAAAGGTTGCAGCATGAATTTAGGAAATCTCGTAGATCAAGCTAAGATAAGTTAGAGAGACAGTTTCTAGAGAGAAAATAGTCTCATAGATAAGGGTACGGTTACGGGGGCGATTCTATCAATTCTAAGTTTCAACAACTAGATGGTCACGATTAAAGATCTAGATTTGAGGGAAGGTCGAGTAAGTCAAGGATATGTTCATCGGTTTGGTCGATGACTAACTACACTTGTGTATATGCAATACATAATCGTAGGTGGTATGGCAATCAAATGTGGAATACTTCTATCTCACTAGGGTGACCTTACTTGCTTCTTGGTCTTCTACCAATATATGATCTAATCTAAAATTTCAAGTTCCTCAAAATTTTCTCAATAAAATTTCTAAAATACTTCGCCAAAATTTCAATTATCTTAGACTGTCAACTTAAATCACAATTTTAAATCTCTAGTCAATCTCGAAACAACCCTTGTATATCGCAACTTGAATGATAACCCCCCTTTTTTTTCTCATTTCTTAAACTCAACATTTAATAAGTTTATCCGTCGAAATTCATACTACAAAATAGAATATTTAAATAACTCCCAAATTTATATATCCTTCAAATGTGTCTATCTAGCTTCCAATAAGTCATAACTACTCTTCAAAAGTAATTCTCCCTTTTTCCAAAATTTAAATATCCATAATCAAGGTTTTAAACTCGAAATCTAAATAACTTTATAAATCATAAATCATATGAGCAAATTTTTAAATATTTAAACTTTCCTTCAAAGTCGATTTCATATCTTCCAAAATATTTCAAACAAATATTTTACCATTATCTCTTAAAGCTCAAAATTAAATACTTATAATTCGTAAATCGTAGAATCAATTTAAAACCTCAAGCTTTCTAATAAACCGTAAATCATAAACCCTTCATATTCTTTACAAAATCCTAACTTATAATTTAAAACACTTTAATGAATTCGAGATAAACTTTAACATATTCAATCCCAACTTGAACTAAATCGTAATCATGGGTCACAATTTAAAGATGTTACTCAATTCAGTTTCATATCCCAAATAAATCATAAACTATTTCGCTATTTCCAAAAATCATAATTCATAAAATTGTTTTATGTCCTCTTGTGTATACTACCTTGTAATGGCAAAATAAAATTCCAACTATCCATTGAAGGCGGTAATATGCTACTACCCAACTTGAAATTAACTAATCCTTAAAATCATACTTTCTAGAAAAATAAATTCCTTTATAACTCAAATAAAATTCCAATGCATATTAATTGCCAAATGCAATCCATCTAGCCATGTGTTTAACCTATGGGCATATACTAGTTTAGTCATCTTAATAAACACGAACTAAGAATTTACGGTAGAAGGAGTCAAGCAAGAAGCAAATCAAGGAGGTCGAACGAGAGTTCGGAATTTGAAGTCAAGGAAGGATGTCAAGTAGGTGGATGAGATTCTAAACTCTAATCCTATACTGCAGGCCTGTTCGGTACAGTTATGTAACCGAAACGACAAACTCGACCTGCATGGGCCACCACAAAAACATGTAACACCCCAGTCCCAAAATACATAGGACTAAAACGTAATCATGCCAGCTGTATACATACGAAGTATATGGACCCTCGTATATATACATAAGCTGTAAAATACAGTAACCAAGGTACTAAATCTCATCCACAAAGATAAATATGATATAAAAGCAACTTTGAATTTTGTCATGTATACAATCGTTGGGCGGAGACAAATCTACTACCAACAAGTAAGGAAAAATACATGGAGAATAAAAATAAGTTTGGCAGACGAAGCGAAGGCGATCAAGCGCAATCATCCTCGAAGAATTAGTGACAATCATGGCCACGGCTATAACACCTACGAAAGACAAGAACACACACCTGGCGAGATAACCAGGTCCTCAGAGGGACGTAACAAGATACATCAACATGCCATATAAATACTGAATATAAAACATGCCACAATCAAAGAAAGTGACAAGACAAAATAAGGTAATCTAACCAAACTAAAGTGAACATGCAGTGAGAACAAACCTTTCGTCGCATGAGCCCTGGCTGTAATGGGATCTGGTATAGTCCCCACTTGGGCACCAGTGACCGAGAGCATGACGTTCAAAAACGACAGTGGCCAACCTGAGAGGCTCATACCCGTATCTCCAACGGAGCTTCCGGGTTACAAGGGAAGTGCAATCGAAGCCCATACGATAAGAAAATATTCTCCACACCTAATGTACATATCATGTCGCATCCACGACCATGTAACACTACTAACCGTCAAGTCTTCTAAAACACAACTATTGACAGTTAGACCTAACGCACGTCCTGCACGCATCAGTGATCAGCCAACATGCAAGTCCGTAGACTATATGCTACTCATAACTCACACATCTCGTGGCACAACAGTGTCAAAGTTTATGCAATGCACTAAGCTAGTGGTAGTCCCTTAACTCTAAGTCCATATGCAATCAAAGGTAAATAACAAAGTACAACTAATAACACTGAGCAGGCTTCAATCAAGAACTAGAAATAAATGAACAGTGATATATAAATAAAATACAACTAAAAATAAACAGTATAATGGAAAGGTATCTTGCCTGGTGTGTCGCCTGATATGGTATGACCCAACAAGTCAGGATGTCCAATAGCCATGGTTGCTGATGCAGAGGTCCAAGGTCGCGAGGAAATAGGAAAGATGATCAGTCGCAATCAAGGTAATTGAGAGAATTATGGAAATAAATACATATACTTTGTTTAGAAATTATTTTTATAAATAATTTTTTTTACATAATACTCGAAAATACTTTATATATACAGTTTGGAAATTATTAGTCAAAATATGTTTTTAGGTACATACTTGGAAATTAAAAATCGTTTTAGGTTAACAACTAAAATTTTCTAATAAAAATATTTTATATAAATACTTGAAAACGTATATAATAGGAAGAAAACATAACCTTGTCCATATACATATTTTTAGGAAAAATCCATATTTTTATACAGTAAAAATAATAATAATTTAGTAATACTTCTAGGGCTATTGAGTGTTGTTCAAAAATTTTGGAAAATAAATTTGATAAATATTATTTAAATAAGCAGAATTATTTTAATAATAAAAATCACATCGTAACAAAAGTATTTAAAATAATATTAATGATGTAATAATAACAGTAATAATATATAATAATAATACTAATAACAAAAATAATAACAGTAATAGTATAATTAATGATAATAATAGTATTAATAATAAACAATATATAATATATAACAATAAATAAAAGGATAATAATAATATTATTATTATTATTAATATTACTTATATTCAATCAGTACCAATCTTTTCTTAATATGAGGAGAGAGAGAGAACAGAGAGAGGAAAGTGAGAGAGACGAACTGAGAAAGGGGCGCTGACCTGAGGAGGCGGCTCCGGCCGGCGATCGGCGGCGGAGACGGGGGCTGGCCTGCGCGGTGGGGGGTCAGTGGTTGTCGCCGGAGTCGGGGATCCATGCAAGGCTCGGCGGGGCGCGCGGAGTCGCGCGGGAGCGAGGGTTTACCCAGGGGCGGCGCTCCGGCGGGTGTGGGCGGACGGCATCGGGCTGGGAAAGAGGAGAGAGGAGGCGCGGGGTCTTGGGGACGCGGCGGCGCTCCAGAGCGGGGTGGAGTCGGCTTGTGGGCGGAGATCGGGCCGATCCACAGGGATCGAAGCGGCCGACGGCGGTGTTACTCAGGAGGAACGGCGGAGTCGGGAAGTCGGAGCGGCGCTGGAAAAGTCGGGCACCGACGGTGGAGGAGTTCGCGGCGGTCGGCGGCTTGGGCGGGCGAAAGTCTTCGGTGGATCTGAAGGGGGCGGAGGCTCAGGCGACTGCAGCGCGCTCGGTGGAGACGCGTGTGACCTGCGACGCTGGTGGCGGGGTTCAGACGAGGTACGGGTTCTCCCCCCCCCTTTTTCCTTTCTGTGGTAGTTTGTGGTGGGGATGACGGTGGTGATGGCATCGGGGGTGTTGGCCACGGTGGTTGGCGGTAGAGTTGGTGGCGTTGGCAGTAGCATCGGAACGGTGGTTTGGGGCTTGGTGGTGGAGACAACGACGATGGTGGTGGCGATGTCCTTGGTGTTGAGGATGGTGGCAGCGGCAGCGAGGGTTGACTGTGGTGGTGGTGTAAGAATGATGGCGGAGTTGTTGTTGTTGCTGTTGTTGTGGCGAGGGTGACAAAGATGGTGGTCTGGTGGTGGTGACGACGGGAGTCGGAGAAGGCAGTGGTGGCGACGGGGCGAGGGTGGTACTGGAGATGCCAGAGAGATGCAGAGGTGTGGTCGGTCGTTAGGGTTAGGGATAGAACGAGTCCGTGTCGGGATGTCCGACACGGCAGAGTGGACGTCCGGATTGTCGGACAGGGATTATTGTATTTGTATGGAAAAAAATATAGTGGAGGAGATGAGACACAGACACGATGCACTTGTGATTGTAGTGTGGAAATTGGCGGAGTACCTGCCTATTTATAGGATGTGGGAATTCCCAGTTGGATAGGGATTGGGATGATTTAAATCCCAATTAGATAATTCCCCTATTAATTTAAATCGATTTAAATATAAATCAATTCCAATCCAAATTAATTCTATACTTAATTTAAAATATTTTAAATACAGTCAATAAAATCTTTTGCAATTTAAATTACCATATTTAATCAAATATTGAATAAAACAAGATTCCAAATATCTTTTTCATAAATATTAAAATATAATATTAATTAATTTCGAAAATGAAGGTAAATACTTAAATTATAGCAAAATAAACAAATCTCCTATTTCGAAAATATCCAGAATATATTTTATGTAAACCAAAATTTTCTAAATCAATATTTATTTTTAAATGACGAATAACTCTTTTTGAAATTAAAATATTTATCCTATATAAAAAATAAAATTTATAAAAAATATTTTTTTTTCTAAATATGTACCTCGACGCATATTCGCACTCGTCGAGAAATTACAAAACGCAATTCTCGCACGCTACGCAAATACAAAAAATGCGAATTTTTATGCGACGTGTAGATACGAAGTACAAAAATAAATACAAACATATATTTTAAATAAAAAAATCGTAGTAGAAAATTAGGGGGCTTACAATAGCTGACTTTTGATAACTGTTGGCTGACATATTTGTTAGAGTGCCACTAATGATGAAGTGATGGCTTGGGGTTTTGTGCTCACGATACTGCACTTTTGGATGCAGCGCCTTTCGAGCCATTGTGTTCCAGGAGGCTGCATTCTGGAGGATACGCTTATGGATGCTATGCCTTTAGGGCATTGTGCCTCGGAAAACTTTCCTTTTGGGGCTGCGCATTTGGGGCACTTGGGTCAAACTCCCAAAATTTTGTCGTTGTGTGGGGCTCTAAAAATGATGAGTTTTGACCGAGACTTGGTCAAAAATTAAATATGGCAGATTCATTTCCATAAATACGAGGTTCATCTAATTAAGTCGGAGCCTACTAGCTACCACTTGGCGCATATAACGCCCTAGTCCCAATATACGTAGGAATAGGCCTACGAAACATGCTAGCTGCATACATACGAAAAATACTCTAGTATATGGAATCTTCGTACACATACATAAACTGTAAATAATTAAACTACAGGCAGTCATAGATAATCTATATCTCATCCACAGTATACAAGAATATGCAATAATCCAAATAAATCAAATAAAAGATTCAAAAGATATATAGCCGGTTGGAGACAAATCTACTACTAAACAGCTATAAAAAATAGTCTAGGATAACTAGAGTCCGACCTCCTAAAATAAAATAAAATAAAATAAAGGAAAAGATGTCCACTACAAGCATAGCAAGTCATGACTACTAAACAAGACCACTAGATCTCGGTAGGTAAAACCTCATCAAGTGAGAAAGATGGATCCAATACAAAGCCGTATTCCTATAGAAAATCCTTGTCGTCTAAGTCTAGAGAGGTCACCAGGTCCTCAGAGGGACGTAATAAGATATAGGAAAACATGCCACATAAACTGCATACTAAAATAAAGAATTAATGCAATAGGGTGCCTAACCAATCTACTATGAATTTGCAGTTAAGAACAAACCTTCAACGCATGGGCACTCTGGCTGTAATGGGATTGGCATAGCCCCCTCTCTGGATACCAGGGGTCTCACAGCATGACATTCCTAGAATATCAAAGGCCAGCAGGAACAAAAAAATACGGTAATCATGCTCGTATCTTCGACGGAGCTTTCGGGTACAAAGGATATTGCATACTTGGCCCATAAGGTAAGGAACAATTCTTCCCACCCCATGCCTATCTATGTCATCTTCATGACACATATGAACCTATAATAACTGCCAAGTCTACTATCATACAAATTCTATTGGCAGTTATATCCTAACCGTTGCACGTCTCATACGTATCGATATCCAGCCGACTACACGAGTCTGTATCCTATATGTGACTCACAACTTGTGATAACTCATGTATCAAGGCCATATGTGATAAACCATACCTTACTTCAATGGGGTGGTCATCTAGTATAAAGTCATCGTACATAAAATAAAGAAAACTATTAAAACGACTACTGTACTTACTCGAACCCAAGTATGAAAGTCAACTCCCAATACAGAGTCGTACTCCTATGCGGAATATTGGTCGCCTAAGCCTGCAGAGATCACTAGGTCCTCAGAGGAACATAACAAGATACAGAAAAATAGGTCATGTAAACTGTGTAATAAAATAAAGAATGAATGCAATAGGGTGCCTAACCAATCTACTGTGGATATGCAGTTAAGAATAAACCTTCAATGCATGGGTACTCTGGCTGTAATGGGATTGGCATAGCCCCCTCTCTGGGGACCAAGGTGTTTACCATTAAATATCAAAGACAGGTATTACAGAAATACTAAAATTGATTGCAAACTCGCTTGTACAAAGAAGAGCCTAGAAAGAAATCTTAGGAAACAATCTAAGTACAATTATTTAGTTTTTGATTCTGGGGGGTGACGGTAGAGGCTCGGGAAAGTGTATCAACTCTGCCTTACTCCTTGGACTATCTGACGCAGTCTTTAGCTCTCAAAGAAATTACACTTCGTAGGTTGCCAGCCTTTTGAATGGGTGTGGCACCCTGCTATTTATAGTGATATATGTTTTGGGCCGCATAGATGGCCAGTGGCTACGTGGCTAATCAACACGTAAAGACCCACTATTTGGCCGCCAGTTGGCAATTTATTAGGATTTTGTTGCAGCAAATTTGGGGGGTTGAGACTTGGTCAACCTACCACGTGTCCTATCGCAGGATAGGAATCATTTTTTGCCACATGAGTCTCTCAGTTTTCAGCTATGTTGGGCCGCATAAGACTCATGCGGCTTAAGTCGCAATCTTCCTTAGTCCGTATGTAGCTTAAGGACTTTCAAGCCGCATAGATTCTGTATTTTGGACCGCATAAAGCTCATGCAGCTTCGGTTATAGTCACCCTTAGCCGCATGAAGCTCAGAGACTTTAGGGCCGTATATGTTTCAGCCGCATAAGGTTCATATGGCTTGGGTAACACTCCTTCTGGCCGTATGACTATGTCTAAGCGCATGAACCCTGTTTTTGATGACATGACATTTTGTCTGTGTAGAAGCATGAAAAATTTTCAGCAATGAAGCCTTATGCGCCCAAGCCAGTGAAGCTATATGCGGCTGTAGAAGCATGGAAAAGAACAAAGGAATTCCTATACGGTTCCGATAGGAGGATACACATGCGGCTCAAGAGTCCATGCGGCTCGAATGGCTCCATGTGGCCCAGAAGGGAGCCACGTGGCCCCAAAACAGTCTGCTGCATTTAATGCCCCGACGGCTGCTCTGACAAATGACAGCTCTGACATAAAGAAGTAATAATGACTGACATGATGGCGTATTCCAAAGAAAGAGGAGAAAATCTCCTTACAACTGGCAAAATCTACCAAGTCTCGAGGCCACTCCATACGGCTGCTGCATTTATGCGGCCACCCACTTCATGGGGCTGCCCATCCACATGCGGCTGCCTATCCCCATGCGGCTGCCTATTCCCATGTAGTTGCCCATCCTCAGGCGGCTGCTTATCCTTATGCGGTTGCCTATCCCCATGCGATTGCCCATCCTCATGAGGCTGCTTATCCTCATGCGGCTGCCCATCTTCATGCGGCTGTATGCGTCATGCGGCTAAGAGGACCACCCATATGCGGCTCTGCCAGGACGTCCCAGTTGAGACACGTGGCGGTCTTCAAGACGGTTGAGACACGTAGCATTCTTATCCTGCCTAGAATCATGGATGTTAACGAATCATAACAAAATCAGATTTCTTGCAATCGTCATAATTGCCCAGATCAAATCAAATCAGGCAAATTGGACACGTGGCAGGCCATCATAAATCACAGAGATTCATGGCAATCAACATTTATTGCTCACAGAGATTTGATGCAATCCATATTTATGGCTCAGATTTGTTATATTCATGATGAGCGGCCCAGATTGGTTGACTCCCAAGCCGTCGACTTTTCAAAGAAGGCAATCATTGCAAACCCTAATGATCACCCCCCACTCCTATAAATAGCAAGGTGCTATTCCCTTACAAGAGGAGAGAGACAGACGTATACAAAGAGAGATACGCAGAGGAGCACATGCAGAGAGAAAAATAAGAGCATTTTTTCGTCAGAGCCAAGGCTACGTCCGATCGTCCAAGGAGTAAGGCAGAGCTGCCGTCGCTTTTCCGAGCCTCTATCGTCACCCCCTAGAATCAAAAATAAACAATTATACTTAGATTATTTTACATAGGTTTTCATTCCTAGGCTTTCTTTGTACGAACGAGTTTGTATTGTAAAATAGAAGTCCAGTCCTCCCATAAAAATGTTCTGTTCTTTTATAATCAATGGCAAACACGATGGCGACTCTGTTGGAGATAAACTTCTCTACGGCTGAGAAGTTGGTGAGGCAATCGAATACAACCAAACATGGCTCCACACAACAGAAGATGGTCGTCCGCTTCGACCAACAGGCGTTTGAAGATATGCTCTGCGACAGGAGCGCTGGCCCGGTCGAGAAGCGAACCCGCACAAAGAAAGCTCGTAGGGAGTGGAGGCCAAAATCATTTTCTCCTTCCCAAGCTCTGGACGGAGTACTCTCTGCTGCCCAAGACGGTGAATACAACTCTCATGCGGCCTACTTCAAGCCATAGAGGACTCTGCTGTCCCCAAGTCCGGCAGAGGAAAGCACTACGATGCTGGACTTGCAGGGGCAAAGAGTGATTCTATGTGCTTCAGGAAGAAGCCGAATAAAGGTACTAGCCGTAGGCTGAACATTCATGCGGCCAAGATTGCCAGCCGCATGTATGATATCCATACGGCCGAAACTGCCAGCCGGATACAGAATACCCATGCGGCCAAGATTTCCAGCCGCATGGAGAAGACTTATGCGGCCGAGACTTCCAGCCGTATGAAGAAAGCCCATGCGGCTACGATCGCCAGCCGCATGAAGACTGTTGATTCCAGCCGCATGTTGTCTGCTCCATGCCGCTTAGGCTCAGTCTTCGATCGCCTCTCCTATGGTCCCGATCTCTCATGCTTCCGAGAAAATATGTCTGACTCTCTGCAGCACCACTTAGACTCTTCCTACTATGAGCACTCATGCACTAGAGTGAAGAAGTCTAGAGCAGCGCGAGCTTGGCGAGCTCAGTCCGCTGTCCCGACCTCTGACCATCCGAGCGCTCCACATAATGTTATACGAGCCTCTGATGGAAAGTTGTACAGAACCACTCGAGTCCAGCCCCCGGCGGCAAACGGACAAAGTGGTTCCCAAAAGTCTCCTAAAACCCAGGGAGCAAACAGGGTCGTTCCAGACCCATCTGACTTGCATGAGGTTATCCTCCACAAGCGCAAGGAAAGAGAAGAGGCCTCGGTGTACAAGAAGTCCTCCCACGGACATTACTATACCCAAGTCATTGTCAACTGCTATTGCAATAATGCGACGGTACGAGAAGATCGGCAGTCCGTCTTCCAAAGATTATAACAGCTGAGCTCAGGGGATGAGGCGCCTTCCGTCGTCTCCTGCAACTCTACTCAGAAAATCCCCCCCGATGGGAGAGGGAAGAAGATAAACGTTTCCAGCCCGAAGATTTCAACCACTGTGACTAAGAAACTTTTGTCTAAACGGTTGTCCACCACCAGAGTTTTCCAAGGTACCCGTTCAAAGACGAAATCTGCTACAGTAGGAGATTCATCATCCACATCACTGGGGGTCACCGGAATTGGGGGTAGCACTCCTCCAAACATCCACGATAATCCGATGTTCCAAGAAGACGAGCCCGGGGAAATAACTCTCCTATCAGGTACAACAGGAGTCGATGCCCCCGCAGACGTCCTCGACTCTCAAGACGAGGCAAGCTCTGAAGCTGGGGGTACTATTCTTTCTGAGTCCGAACTAGAGGAGAACATTCCCAAATGCCCCGATGAATTCTCGGTACAGGGGTACGAGTCGGAGGGCACGTCGTCCACCGTTCCTTCTATTTCTACTCATGTGAGGACGACATTCATGACAAACGACGAACAAGATAGTCCCAGTGATCGCCAACGCATCGACACTCTGGAGGCCATACTGCGCACCTTGGTCAAATCTATGGACGAGATCAAAGCGACTCTTTCCACTCTACAAGGAAGGACACCGGGCCAAACAAGCTTGGGTCCCGCGGTCAATTCAGACTCGAACTCAGCGGCACCAAACCTGGGCAATAATCCTCTTGAAATGTCGGCTCCCACTGCTGCAGAGGAGGCTAAGGAAGCAAGAAGAGAGGTCCAGGAGCTCCGGGCCATGTTTTACGCTCAGGAAACCTCTCAAGACCTCATAATACGGCAACCATACCCCGCTGCATGGAGGGATGTCCCTTTTCCACCAAGATATAAGCCGTTCAACATCAATCCCTATGATGGCAAGACCTCCGTAAGTCGGTACATCACTTACTTCGAGGTCACCACCGACCATCTGCCCCATGACGATGCTATCCTTACACGATTATTCATCAGGGCATTGGAAGGGGTCACCTTCGACTGGTACCATAACCTGCCAGACAACTGTATCCACTCCTTTGCCAGCTTCAAGCGCATGTTCTTGGAGAGATTCTATGAAGTAGGACAGGACATCATGATGTCCACCCTCATGGATGTCATTCAAGGGGAGAATGAGCTGACAAGGAACTATATTGAGCGGTTTTGCCAAGCCGTAATGAAGTTGCCGTCTAGTAATCCGGATTCCTCCCAAATTGAAATTTGCCAAAAGAGACTGCTTCCAATAATCAGCATATGGATGGGCGAAAGTCAGTTTAAGGACTGGAAGACGTTTATCATCAGTGCCACTAGCGCCAAAGACAGGTTGAAGAAGACTCGCCAACTGGGATTGCACATCTCAGAGGGAGATGACACGGGCAAGCGCCCTAATACCAACAACAACAATGGTGGTAACTCCTCCAATATTCGGGATAACAAGGCAAGCAGGCTATGGTGGCCGACACAGCCCAGAAACCTGAGTTAAAATCGGAAGACAAGCAATGGCCGCAAATGGTCTACTCCTTCGAAGACGGCCATGTCAAGCCTATCTTGGACATGCTCATACAAGAAGATAGAATTCAGCTCCCTCCACCAAGACGAGAACCTCGGCCGACAGAAATGGAGAGCCCAAAGTACTGCCATTACCACCGCTATGTCCACCATGCTACACACAACTGCTACCAACTGAAGCGATACATCGAACATCTCATCGATTCGAAGGCTCTGGATATTGATTTCGAGGAGGTAACCGTGACAGCCAACATGGTGTCCGTATAGTTTGGCAGCTTCCCTCCAACGGAGACTCAAGATGGCGTGATACCCATCCCTCGGGCGACAATGGAGATTGCTGTAAGACCCAGTTTTCTGAAATTGGGGTATTTTTGAAAAATTATTATTTTTATTATTTATTAATGGTATTTTAGTCATGATATGATTTCTGGTGATTTTTAGTTATATTAAAACTATTTCATAAGTCATGACTTATGACTTTGTGACTTTGTTAGTATAACCCTAGTGTAAACCCTAGAGATTTCATAACTTAGAGACTAACCATGATCATGTGAGCCTAGCCATAGGTTTAGAACATCAAATTAGGGCTTTTTGGCCTAAGGGGTATTTTGGTAAATTTCTAGGAATTAAGTAGGATTAGGGAGATTTTACTATTCATGGACTTTTGATTAGTGACTTGATAATCCCTAACCTAGTTTACCCTAACCTAGAGATTAGTCACTAACCTAGGAGGCTAATGTTAGATGTTAACCTATGTGTAAATATCTAGGTTTGATAATATCTAGATATTTTACTTTTAGATATTTTAGAAACCTAAAATATCTATCCCCTTAGTCAAATACTTAGGAGCTAAGTTTTGCTAGGTGGATAAGCCCTAAATATCTACCCCCTACCCCCCTTGGCAGCCCACACTTCTATATAACCCCATGGATTTATTCATGAACAAAATTACATGAAATTAAATCCACAAAATTCCCTTTTCCTTCAACCCTTGATAACTTGATCATTCTTGGTCCAAATTGACTCTAGTCTCTTGCATTGGAACCCTAAAACATCTAGGGAGCTAAGGGAAGCTAGAAATTCAGAATTTGGGAGCTTGGGCATCATCGAGTTGGAGATCACACAACCCCATTCTCATTGTTTTTCCTTGGATTTGCACAATAGGTATTTTCTCACAAACCTAGTCAAATTCCTGTTTTTCTTTCATAATTGCATTCATATAGAAATAACAATACTGTGGGTAAAGTTTGGTAGGAAGTAGGTTCGATTTGGTGTCCATATCGGACACGTATCTGTGTTTTAGTTGCAGTGTTTGGTGAAATGCCACTTAGGATTTAATGTTGTGTTTTTGTAAAACAAAATATATTTTTGGGTAGCCCTAGATGTGTAGGACACGATTCCCTAGGACTGAGCATGAATTGGACACTGTTCGTGTCCAAAACAGGACACGAACCTACTGATTTTAATACACTGTTTATACTGTGCACATTGTAAACACGCAATTGTTTGACACTTCGTGTCGTGTCCACACGTGTTGTGGACACGATACAGTAACCTAGACACGTACCCTGACACCTCACCTATCCTAGGACACGACCACGAGGCCCTAGGTGACACACACGTGGCCCTAGACTGGTCGACACGCGTGCACGACGCAGCACGACAGTGCGCGCGGCTCCTCTGCTGCTGCACATCTCGTGCTCGCTGCACGTGACACGTGGACACATGCCACTTGGCACAGAGGTGGGGGCACCCTCTGACAAGCCCCCCCTCGAGTCTCACAACTTCTCGTGTCGTATCGGACACGAAATCGCACTCGCACTGGACACACACTGTCACTTACACGCGCGCACAGTGCCTCTGATACGCACTTCGTGCACGGACACAGGGACACTTGGACACGAATCAGGTACCTAGACACCTAGCCTGACCCTAGACGAACCCACACGCGTGAGCACGAGACACATGGACACGTGTGTCGTGTCCTACACGCGTGTGCACCTTAGCACGATACTGTGCACTGTAATTTACCCGATTTGGGTTTTAGACTCCTGGACACGCCGTGTCGTGTCGTGGTGGACTCCCATGGACACACACGACACGTACACATGTGGGGTTAGGTTTACCAACCCTTAGTCTTGGGTATTAGCTAGGGTTGGGTCGTCAATTTGGGTTTACCTATTTTCTCTGTACACTGTCATATTTCCAGAGTTTGGATAAATTCCCAGTTTTTAGAAATGAGTTTTGACTTGATTTTTATTATCATTTATACATGTATATGTATATTTCAGTATTGTATACATATGTATATATATATATGTGTGTGTGTATGTGAGTTTTTAGGGTGTACACATGTGTATAGATGTGTATATACACATATGTATTAATGTAGGTTTGTGTGTGTGTGTTGGGACTGGTTTCCTGTTCCAGGAAACTGAACCCCCCCCATTCCTGTGTGTGTGTCCCTTCCCTCTCTCTCACTGTCTCACTCTCTCTCTATTCAGTCTCCCCTATTCTCTCTCTCTATATGATTCTCTCTCTCTCATTATATCTCTATATGTATATTGTATATATATTGTATTAGGTATATATATACATATACATATATATATGTCTATATGTTATATAGATGTGTGTATAAATATAAGTTATATATATTTGGGTATGGGTATATACATATTGACCCCTATATATAGGTATAATGTATAGACCCTATTATAGGTGTAAACCTATGAACCCTATAGCCTTGACCTAGGAATACTAACCTATGGGCTATGATACTAGCCTATGGCCATTAGGCCTAACCCTAATTGACTAGTAAACCAAGACTTAGCTAGTTTGACCCCAATTTGACTAAGTGTTGACCAAGGTCAACCTTAGGTCAAATTTGAACTAGCTTAACCTAGTTTTGACTTAAACTAACCTAGAATGACTAGTTTGACTAACCCTAACTAGTTTAACATTGTTTGACCTAACTTGGACTAGTTTGACCAGTTTGACTTTTAGTGTTGACCAAGGTTGACCAAAGTCAACTATAGGTCAAACCTTGAACTAATTGACCTAGAATGGACTTAGATGGACTCTAAATGACTTGGTGACTAAGGTTTGACTAAACCCTAGACTGTAAACTAGTTGGTTAGGGTTTTGACCTATATAAGGGTATTATTGTAACTTGAGTTATATGGGTAGTCCCATGTAGATGAAGATATGTATGGGGTTAAGTGAGATAATAGGAGTTGAGTCTTGATTTGAGTTAGAGTATGGATTTGCTTGATTATAGGGTTAAGTTTGGTTTGTACTATATGTATTTGTGAGTGATATACCTTGTATAGGAAGTTGGTTATACCTTAGCCTAGTATTATAGTATCTTAGGTATTCTAAGACAGGTTAGCCTATGTTTGGTTTTGAGTTAGCCTTATAGGGTTTGACTGGATGTTGACCATTAGTCAAGATTAACCTAATTACCTGACTGACTAGTCTTTGTTTGACCAATACCTTAGTTGGTCTAAGTTTGACTTAGACTTGACCCAGATTGATCATGTTGACTAGTATTTGACTAGTTTGATTAGAATGTTGACCAGGAGTTGACTTTAACCTAGATTTGACTAATCTTGACTTGTTTGACCTTGTTTGACTCTATTTGACTTAGTTTGATTCCCTGTGACCTAATATGACTTGATTTGACTTAGATTGACTGTAGAGTTGACCAAGTTTGACTTTGACCTAGATTGGCTTAGAATTCATATAGATTGCATTGTAGATTTTATTTACCTTCATTTTGGACATGTCATAACTGTATTGCTCTATTTTAGGACATTGTGACCCTGATACAGACATCTGATATTACACTACTCTTTCCAGAGTAACAGGCGAGTACATTCTCTGATAATTCTCTCATTTATTTGTCGATTACTGTATTTCAGTTCTAGTTAGTTCTATGTGATTCTCTGTATCAATACGTATGGATATTTCTGGATTTATGTATGCGACACATACCTTACTTACTGATCTCTATTACTGGAATCACTGGAATCATTCTGGAATCATTTCTGGAATCATCATTTGGCCGGACTCATCTCGATTTTTGTGTTTTGTACTGGATTCACTTGCTGGGCGGGGAAATATTGAGTAAGACATGTAGACATACCCCAAATCTGGAATCTCCAAACTGGAATCTACTGGAAGCATAGCCATCTCTTGCCTGATCAGTGAGAGATGTGCCTGATACCTACAGCCGTTTGCATGTCGACCTCGGTATTTTAAAACACACTGTTAGATCATAGTTGGACTCACCCTGGTTTCATTGATCACTGTTGGACTCATCTTGTACTGGAAATTATCTGGTATCAGATTATATGGACTGGACTCATACTGGGATTATATTAGACTTATATCGTACTGTCTGGACTCACACATGATACTCTAGTTCAGTTAGCTTTTATTACAGTCTTCATTGCCATGATTCTTCTCTTGTTTTAGTTACCTTTCTTTTCTTGTATCTTACTGTTTCTCTATGCCATCATTACCTGTATAGAACTGCCATGCTCATCAATAAAACTGTCTATAACTGCTTTATAGTTCTTTGTCATTTACTTAGGTTTTTCTTGATGAGTTGTGCTCGTTTCCGTCCTGATTGGACCTGTTAAAAATATTACAGATGATAATCCTGAGGACACATGCCCTGCTTACCATGGACCTGGCGAGGGATTAGCTACCTTTGGACCCGACTCTCAGGAGTGATTCAGGAGATTAGCTAGTAGACTACTTTAGCTTTCATGTTTTGGCTTGATGTATTAAAGTTAAGATTTTGAGTCTGTATTAAGTTGGTTTGAGATATTGGAGTATTATTTAGCAGTTAGTTGTTTTTGTCTTTAATTCCTTAGGTATAACTTCTGTGTTATCTTTTCGTGCTTAGACTGTGTTTGAGTAGATCATACCCTTTACTTGCCCTCCATTCGGAGCTGATATCTGGACAAGTACTTTTTATATTCACTGCATGAGATTAGTTAGCAACCTAGAACAGCTTACTACCGCCGACACTGCGGCGTAGGCTGGACGTAACCACTTCTCGTGCCCCTATACAGGGTGCGGGTCGTGACACGTTTTTAGTGGTGGCCCATGCAGGTCTGTCGACTAAATTATTTGGTTACGTTATTGTACCAAGCATGCCTGCAATTAGGAACTTAAGGTATTAGGATGAGAGTATATCCAATCACTGTTAGGATTTCATGAGAGATTCCAGGACGACCCTTGAGAATCTTATTTTGAACTTCGATATTGAAAACCCTTTTCCTCTTGTTTTAATTCACCCTCACTCCTTGATGTTTAAGGGATCTTGGACTATTTAACCTTATTCATCATTACCTCCCTTATATTTTGACCTTCTTTACTGCTAATTTAGCCTTAGTTTTGCAAGCTTATATTTTATCGAGCTTGATCATGACATATTTTATTGGGGGCTAGTACCCACTAACATATTGTCTAATCAGGGCCGGTGCATGATGGTCTGATCAACCTATTGCACTTTGGTTCGCTTTCATATATTATTCTACATGGATGGAGCCACTTGCAGGTTCTGTTCTTTCAAATCCATTCCCATCTTGTTTCATTATATCTGTCTTGAAATCCAATTCCATATGCTCCTACCTATTTCTTATTTTTGATGAATTTGACCTGATAGTTCTTTTGATTTTATCTCTTACTTAGGAGTAGGAGTAGGAGTAGGAGTAGCTCTAATTGTTAATATAATCCTTTAGGAATGAATTGATGTATGTGCTATACCTTTGACTTAGAAGAGTAGCTCTAACCATAGAATGGTAAACCTCTTAACCCTATTGATTCATTGTTTTCTTACCTACCTAGTCTAATACCCATAGTCACAGACTATCCCATTTAACCTATCCTTGTACTACTATTGCATCACAACTTCTGGTTTAAATTTAGGCCATTGACCATTCCCACTCTAATTATGATCATCATAGGCACATTACCATGACTTTTAAATTAGGAGCATAAGACTAGTTGTTTTCTCAAAACCAATTTCACAGGCATGACCTAGACTTGACAACCTACACCCATGACCTTAGTATCCCACTAAGGCACACCATTTTATACTTCAATTGTTTAGTACGACTTTCCTGACACAAGACTTCATCCTAAATTATTCCATAGAGTTACTTTTGATTCCAATTTAAATTGAGGACACCCTTGACCTAAACCTGCCAGTCCAATTTATTGGACATAACCCAGTATAGGTCTACTACCCATATTTTACTTGTTGACCTTGTATGCTGCTAAGTAGTAACTCTGACTTTGATTGTTGAGGGTTTGACCCAGGAGGAGTACGACCATCTAAATTTCGAGGACGAAATTTCTCTAAGGAGGGTAGACTTGTAAGACCCAGTTTTCTGAAATTGGGGTATTTTTGAAAAATTATTATTTTTATTATTTATTAATGGTGTTTTAGTCATGATATGATTTCTGGTGATTTTTAGTTATATTAAAACTATTTTATAAGTCATGACTTATGACTTTGTGACTTTGTTAGTATAACCCTAGTGTAAACCTTAGAGATTTCATAACTTAGAGACTAACCATGATCATGTGAGCCTAGCCATAGGTTTAGAACATCAAATTAGGGCTTTTTGGCCTAAGGGGTATTTTGGTAAATTTCTAGGAATTAAGTAGGATTAGGGAGATTTTACTATTCATGGACTTTTGATTAGTGACTTGATAATCCCTAACCTAGTTTACCCTAACCTAGAGATTAGTCACTAACCTAGGAGGCTAATGTTAGATGTTAACCTATGTGTAAATATCTAGGTTTGATAATATCTAGATATTTTACTTTTAGATATTTTAGAAACCTAAAATATCTATCCCCTTAGTCAAATACTTAGGAGCTAAGTTTTGCTAGGTGGATAAGCCCTAAATATCTACCCCTTACCCCCCCTTGGCAGCCCACACTTCTATATAACCCTATGGATTTATTCATGAACAAAATTACATAAAATTAAATCCACAAAATTCCCTTTTCCTTCAACCCTTGATAACTTGATCATTCTTGGTCCAAATTGACTCTAGTCTCTTGCATTGGAACCCTACAACATCTAGGGAGCTAAGGGAAGCTAGAAATTCAGAATTTGGGAGCTTGGGCATCATCGAGTTGGAGATCACACAACCCCATTCTCATTGTTTTTCCTTGGATTTGTACAATAGGTATTTTCTCACAAACCTAGTCAAATTCCTGTTTTTCTTTCATAATTGCATTCATATAGAAATAACAATACTGTGGGTAAAGTTTGGTAGGAAGTAGGTTCAATTTGGTGTCCGTATCGGACACGTATCTGTGTCTTAGTTGCAGTGTTTGGTGAAATGCCACTTAGGATTTAATGTTGTGTTTTTGTAAAACAAAATATATTTTTGGGTAGCCCTAGATGTGTAGGACACGATTCCCTAGGACTGAGCATGAATTGGACACTGTTCGTGTCCAAAACAGGACACGAACCCACTGATTTTAACACACTGTTTATACTGTGCACACTGTAAACACGCAAGTGTTTGACACTTCGTGTCGTATCCACACGTGTTGTGGACACGATACAGTAACCTAGACACGTACCCTGACACCTCACCTATCCTAGGATACGACCACGAGGCCCTAGGTGACACACACGTGGCCCTAGACTGGTCGACACGCGTGCACGACGCAGCCCGACAGTGCGCGCAGCTCCCCTGCTGCTGTACATCTCGTGCTCGCTGCACGTGACACGTGGACACATGCCACTTGGCACAGAGGTGGGGGCACCCTCTGACAAGCCCCCCCCGAGTCTCACAACTTCTCGTGTCGTATCGGACACGAAATCGCACTCGCACTGGACACACACTGTCACTTACACGCGCGCACAGTGCCTCTGATACGCACTTCGTGCGCGGACACGGGGACACTTGGACACGAATCAGGTACCTAGACACCTAGCCTGACCCTAGACGAACCCACACGCGTGAGCACGAGACACATGGACACGTGTGTCGTGTCCTACACGCGTGTGCACCTTAGCACGATACTGTGCACTGTAATTTACCCGATTTAGGTTTTAGACTCCTGGACACGCCGTGTCGTGTCGTGGTGGACTCCCATGGACACACACGACACGTACACATGTGGGGTTAGGTTTACCAACCCTTAGTCTTGGGTATTAGCTAGGGTTGGGTCGTCAATTTGGGTTTACCTATTTTCTCTGTACACTGTCATATTTCCAGAGTTTGGATAAATTCCCAGTTTTTAGAAATGAGTTTTGACTTGATTTTTATTATCATTTATACATGTATATGTATATTTCAGTATTGTATACATATGTATATATATATATATGTGTGTGTATGTGAGTTTTTAGGGTGTACACATGTGTATAGATGTGTATATACACATATGTATTAATGTAGGTTTGTGTGTGTGTGTTGGGACTGGTTTCCTGTTCCAGGAAACTGAACCCCCCCATTCCTGTGTGTGTGTCCCTTCCCTCTCTCTCACTGTCTCACTCTCTCTCTATTCAGTCTCCCCTATTCTCTCTCTCTATATGATTCTCTCTCTCTCATTATATCTCTATATGTATATTGTATATATATTGTATATATATTATATTAGGTATATATATACATATACATATATATATGTCTATATGTTATATAGATGTGTGTATAAATATAAGTTATATATATTTGGGTATGGGTATATACATATTGACCCCTATATATAGGTATAATGTATAGACCCTATTATAGGTGTAAACCTATGAACCCTATAGCCTTGACCTAGGAATACTAACCTATGGGCTATGATACTAGCCTATGGCCATTAGGCCTAACCCTAATTGACTAGTAAACCAAGACTTAGCTAGTTTGACCCCAATTTGACTAAGTATTGACCAAGGTCAACCTTAGGTCAAATTTGAACTAGCTTAACCTAGTTTTGACTTAAACTAACCTAGAATGACTAGTTTGACTAACCCTAACTAGTTTAACATTGTTTGACCTAACTTGGACTAGTTTGACCAGTTTGACTTTTAGTGTTGACCAAGGTTGACCAAAGTCAACTATAGGTCAAACCTTGAGCTAATTGACCTAGAATGGACTTAGATGGACTCTAAATGACTTGGTGACTAAGGTTTGACTAAACCCTAGACTGTAAACTACTTGGTTAGGGTTTTGACCTATATAAGGGTATTATTGTAACTTGAGTTATATGGGTAGTCCCATGTAGATGAAGATATGTATGGGGTTAAGTGAGATAATAGGAGTTGAGTCTTGATTTGAGTTAGAGTATGGATTTGCTTGATTATAGGGTTAAGTTTGGTTTGTACTATATGTATTTGTGAGTGATATACCTTGTATAGGAAGTTGGTTATACCTTAGCCTAGTATTATAGTATCTTAGGTATTCTAAGACAGGTTAGCCTATGTTTGGTTTTGAGTTAGCCTTATAGGGTTTGACTGGATGTTGACCATTAGTCAAGATTAACCTAATTACCTGACTGACTAGTCTTTGTTTGACCAATACCTTAGTTGGTCTAAGTTTGACTTAGACTTGACCCAGATTGATCATGTTGACTAGTATTTGACTAGTTTGATTAGAATGTTGACCAGGAGTTGACTTTAACCTAGATTTGACTAATCTTGACTTGTTTGACCTTGTTTGACTCTATTTGACTTAGTTTGATTCCCTGTGACCTAATATGACTTGATTTGACTTAGATTGACTGTAGAGTTGACCAAGTTTGACTTTGACCTAGATTGGCTTAGAATTCATATAGATTGCATTGTAGATTTCATTTACCTTTATTTTGGACATGTCATAACTGTATTGCTCTATTTTAGGACATTGTGACCCTGGTACAGACATCTGATATTACACTACTCTTTCCAGAGTAACAGGCGAGTACATTCTCTGATAATTCTCTCATTTATTTGTCGATTACTGTATTTCAGTTCTAGTTAGTTCTATGTGATTCTCTGTATCAACACGTATGGATATTTCTGGATTCATGTATGCGACACATACCTTACTTACTGATCTCTATTACTGGAATCACTGGAATCATTCTGGAATCATTTCTGGAATCATCATTTGGCCGGACTCATCTCGATTTTTGTGTCTTGTACTGGATTCACTTGCTGGGCGGGGAAATATTGAGTAAGACATGTAGACATACCCCAAATCTGGAATCTCCAAACTGGAATCTACTGGAAGCATAGCCATCTCTTACCTGATCAGTGAGAGATGTGCCTGATACCTACAGCCGTTTGCATGTCGACCTCGGTATTTTAAAACACACTGTTAGATCATAGTTGGACTCACCCTGGTTTCATTGATCACTGTTGGACTCATCTTGTACTGGAAATTATCTGGTATCAGATTATATGGACTGGACTCACACTGGGATTATATTAGACTTATATCGTACTGTCTGGACTCACACATGATACTCTAGTTCAGTTAGTTTTTATTACAGTCTTTATTGCCATGATTCTTCTCTTGTTTTAGTTACCTTTCTTTCCTTGTATCTTACTGTTTCTCTATGCCATCATTACCTGTATAGAACTGCCATGCTCATCAATAAAACTGTCTATAACTGCTTTATAGTTCTTTGTCATTTACTTGGGTTTTTTTGATGAGTTGTGCTCGTTCCCGTCCTGATTGGACCTGTTGAAAATATTACAGATGATAATCCTGAGGACACATGCCCTGCTTACCATGGACCTGGCGAGGGATTAGCTACCTTTGGACCCGACTCTCAGGAGTGATTCAGGAGATTAGCTAGTAGACTACTTTAGCTTTCATGTTTTGGCTTGATGTATTAAAGTTAAGATTTTGAGTCTGTATTAAGTTGGTTTGAGATATTGGAGTATTATTTAGCAGTTAGTTGTTGTTGTCTTTAATTTCTTAGGTATAACTTCTGTGTTATCTTTTCGTGCTTAGACTGTGTTTGAGTAGATCATACCCTTTACTTGCCCTCCATTCGGAGCTGATATCTGGACAAGTACTTTTTATATTCACTGCATGAGATTAGTTAGCAACCTAGAACATCTTACTACCGCCGACTCTGCGGCGTAGGCTGGACGTAACCACTTCTCGTGCCCCTATACAGGGTGCGGGTCGTGACAATTGCTAATCTTCCACCTCTTCGAGATCAGACTGCTGGTCTAGTGCCCCTCACCACATCACGAGGGGAGGTCATGTGGGTCCATCCGGACTTGGTACCAGAAGTGTCTCGGTCCACACCACCCTCCACTGGCAAGAAGATGAGTGGAAAAATCAGATCCTACCGTACAATCTCGGCAGATGACGAAGAAGCCACAACTGTCATTACCCGGTCCGGTGCACAATCCCAGCCTACGTCGAATAACTCGGCTGAAGATCATTAGCCGGCTACTGCTGACACTCCAGGACCTTCTCAGCCTCCGACGACCGACAAGCCTTGGCCGAAGGAGACTCGCTTTGATAAATCCCTCCGAAAAGAGGCACTTCATGGGCTAGAAAGGCCCTACAACTTTGAGATCCTGGCACAATTGGCCAACACACCGGCCAAATTGTCATTATACGAGCTCCTGAGACTCTTCAAAGATGTTTGCGTGGCACTAAGCGATGCACTCCAGAATGCCGACGCATGTCTGGCTCAGGTCAACCTCACGGGAGAGAGCCCGCCTGCAAATCTCTAAGACAACACTTGCACAAGAGCGATGCCCAACATTGTCTTTACGCCGCAGGATATGCTCATCAAAACCAATCTGCACAATCTTCCGTTATACTACACTGGATACATCAGTGACGTAAAGGTGGATCGGATGCACATTGATCCTAGTTCTTCCATAAGCATTATCCCAAAGGGTCTATTATATCATCTCCGCATTTCTATGCATCGCCTGACGCCAACAAGCACCGCCATCAGCGGTTTTAATTCGGACAGGAGCTACCCGATTGGGAAGATTTGCTTGAAGTGCCAAATTGGCGATCTTCAGTCAGAAGTGACCTGTTACGTCATAGATGCGGACACTTCCTACAATATCCTCCTAGGGCGCCCTTGGATACACGATTACATGATAGTGTCTTCCACGCTGTACCAGTGCTTCAAGTATGTCGACAAATACGGCTTCGTGAGGACAGAATTTGCCGACATCGATCCCTTCAAAGGGGTCGAATCCTACTACTCAGACTCCTGCTTATACGAAAAGTCGAAGAGGCACCTTGGTGAAGGAGATGTGAATGCTCGAACTGAGACGGCCACAGGATCAGAAGAACCTATGACGATCCACCTCCAAGCTCGTAAACCTGGCAAGTCCGCACCCCTTATGGCCGCTCTGCGTAAGGACGCAATCAGCCTCTCGGCACAAGAGGGGCAAATGATAATCCGGCTGCCAAGGTCCAGCCAAGCGCCAAGACCCACAACGGAGCTACTGACAATCAGACTGCCTAAAGTCGGCCAGCCACAAACGGAGAAGCTCAATCCCTCCGACAAGCCAATGACGATACGTCTTTCCAAAAAGAATTGTCAGCACGATACAAAGTCTGGGGATTCTAGCTAGCCAACCACTCCCCGCCCAGCATCGAGTACCAAACTGGAGGTCACTAGTTTGCCAACGACTGCACGTTCTGCTCCACCAGCGGAACCCCTGATGATCATGTTGCCCAAGTCATCCTCTCCGTCTTCATTTATACAGGGGTGTCCGAAGAAGAACCAGAACTGGCCAAGTATGTGGCTGCTCACACTGATGTTCCATCCGCAGATGATGTAATCCCGTTAGAAAAGATACCTTACTTCATCAATAAAGGGCTATCTTTGAACTACATCAAGATTAATAAGCTTTGTACAATGTATGCTATAGAACACGGTATAGGCACTCACCTACACACACAGGTGACAAATTGTTTACACCACAAATCAACTTACTCCCGTGGAAGACGCTTACCGCATAATCGATGGAGGGGACCATCCAATCATCTTCGATCGGAAGAATGATCCACAACCCTTCACCATAGAAGAAGTCGATCTCGAATCGGACGCCGAAAGACTGCCTCTCTATCTATATAGCCTCCAATCCAAATACCTCATGCAAAAATAGGGGTACGATCTGGAGACTACACCAGGTTTGAACTACAACACTGGTCGACGATTACCTTTAAAGTCGCCGATCCCGGCTGGCAAACCACAGGACTACTACAACAAGACCCGATGCGGACTGGGATATGTTACGCTTGCAACGACCCCTGAAAGCTCAGATGAGGAATGCGACTGGCATTCACACTCAACCGGATCACCAACTTCTGATTCGGATATCAGCATCAGGAATGTATTCAGGCAAGTCCTGTCTGTCAATATGGCATTCGTCGATGCTTACGAAGAAGGTAAAGACTTTCCTGAACTCCTCGAATTGGAGCCGTGGGCCCAACAGCTGGATGAGGAATGAGAGAAGCAGTTTGAACAAAGAGAGCCTCATACTGAAGATGAGGTCATACAAGTGGATCTCGGCAGCGACTCTTCTCCAAAACCAATCTTCGTTAGTAAAAGCCTGACAGACGAAGAGCGAGAATTGCTACTAAAACTTGTCAAAGAATATATTGATGTGTTCGCTTGGAGCTATGAAGACATGCCAGGGCTAAACCCCGATGTTGCTCTTCACAAGCTCAACATTCGGCCAGATGCAAAGCCAATCAAACAACAGCAACAACGCTTCCGCCCAGGCATCATGGATGCGATCGAAGCCGAAGTCAACAAACTGATAGCCAGCGGCTTCATTAGTGAGAACTTCTTGGGTTGCCAATATAGTATCGATCCTCAAGAAGAATGAGAAGATTCGAATCTACATCGACTTCCATAATCTGAACGAGGCGTGTCCCAAAGATGAGTTCCCTCTTCCTATCACAGACATCATTATTGACAACACCTGCGACTTCGAACGTATGTCGTTCATGGATGGCTTCTCGGGGTACAACCAAATCAAGATGTCTCCCGACGACGAAAAGCATACATCATTCTGAACACCAATAGGCACGTTCTGCTACACAGTCATGCATTTCGGTTTAAAGAACGCTGGCGCCACCTATCAGAGAGCTATGAGCATTATCTTTAGAGACCACTTGCGCAAAGTAGTGGAATGCTATGTTGACGACATCGCCGACAAAAGCCGCTCTAAGGAAGATCATCTGCATGTTCTAAGGACAGTGTTCGACCTGATGCGAGCGCATAATTTGAAAATTAATCCCACAAAATCCTTCTTGGGCGTATCCAGCGAGAACTTCTTGGGTTTCATCATCACCTCCCAGGGTATCCACGTAGACCATGAGAAGACGAAGGCAATTATGGAGACGAGTCCCCCGAGAAATCTTCGAGAACTCCGAGGCCTTCAAGGGAGGTTAACTTCCATCAGGAGGTTCATTTCTAACCTCTTCGGGTGATGTCTACCATTCACCTACCTCATGAGGAAAGGTGTCTCATTCGTATGGGATGAAGGATGCCAACGTGCCTTCGACAGCATCAAAGAATACTTGTCGAACCCTCCAGTCCTGGTGGCCCCGGTTGTCGAAAAACCATTCCTGCTCTACGTACGAGCAATGGAGCATTCTCTCGGTGCTCTGCTAGCACAAAATAATGATGTAGGCCATGAACAAGCTATATATTACCTCAGTCGAATGATGATCGGGCCAGAGCACCGATATACCGTCGTGGAGAAGGAATGCCTTGCCCTGGTGTTCGCCATTCAAAAGACGCGACACTATGTCACGGGACAAACCATACATGTGATATGACGAGTCAACCCCCTCAGGGTCCTCATGACTAAACCAGGGGCACTCAGCTCTCACCTCGCTACATGGGCAATATTGTTGTCCCCCTACTACATGATCTTTCTCCCGTAAAAAGCTGTTAAAGGTCAAGCTCTGGCAGACTTTTTAGCAGCCCATCCAGGTTTGGAGTCAACCAGAATATACGAAGAGATCCCAGATGAGGTTGCCGACTCACATGTGGCCTCTCATGATGATATATGGTGAATGTTATTCGATGGTGCTTCAAGAACCGGACCTAAGGGCAACATCATCGTCGGAGTCGGGGTGGTGCTGATTTCTCCTTCCGGACTGGTGATCAATCACGCTTACTCCCTGATGAAACCCTGCTCTAACAATGTGTCCAAGTACAACGCTTTAGTCATTGGCCTCCAACTTGCAAGAGAGCTGGGAGTAGAATATCTTGAAGCATACAGCGATTCATAGTTAATCGTCAATCAGATCCGGGGTTCATACGAAGTCCGCCATGAAGACATGATTCCCTATCACCAAATAGCGATCAACATCATCTCGTCATTTGAAGGGTTCTTCATCGAACACGTCCCCAGACTCCAAAATATCAAAACCGATGCCCTAGCAGGCCTTGCCGCTTCCCTAGCAGTGTCGAACGATATTCATCATTTGGTGGACGTGATATGCCATGAACTGGTCTGTCCCAAGAACAACGTTCAGTTCGTGGCAAGTTATTCCGCTCAGACGGTCGATGAAGTACCAGACTGGAGACAACCATTCATAGACTTCGTAGTCTACGACATCCTGCCCGAGACCCAAAGGAAGCCACCTCTATCAGAAGGCGTTCTCTCAGATTCTTCTACGATACAGAGACGAAAATACTGTATCGTCGATCCTACGATGGATTATTGCTTCATGTCTGTCAAACGCAAAAGCCAAAGAAGCCGTGCGCGAAGGTCATGACGGTGTCTGCAAGGCCCATCAGCCTGGCCCAAAATTGCAAGATTGTCTTCGCCGAATGGGCTACTACTTGCCTACGATGGTAACATATACGATAGACTATGCAAGAAA
The DNA here is from genome assembly GCA_029216955.1 of Iris pallida. Taxonomy (NCBI): domain Eukaryota; kingdom Viridiplantae; phylum Streptophyta; class Magnoliopsida; order Asparagales; family Iridaceae; genus Iris; species Iris pallida. Next base: position 3,021,679 of record JANAVB010040620.1, read on the forward strand.
GTGCAAAGCCTGCCAAGTCCACGCGGACTTCATCCACCAGCCATCCGAGTTTCTATATCCGATAGTGGCGTCCTGGCCATTCGAAGCATGGGGAATGGACATCATCGGTCCAATCACTCCACCTTCGTCCCGAGGGCATCGCTTCATACTCGCCATCACAGATTACTTATCCAAATGGACGGAAGCTGTTCCGCTTGCAGAAGTGAAGACTTCAAACGTGATCAGCTTCCTCAAGCATCACGTCATCTATCGTTTTGGACTGCCCCGAAGGATCATCCACGATAATGGTCTACAGTTCGCAAGCCACACCTTCTATCGATTCTGCGACAAACACCGAATTCAGAATGTTGCTTCAATGCTGTACAATCCGGCAGCGAATGGGTTGGCAGAAGCATTCAACAAAACCATCATTAAGTTGCTCAAAAAGTTCGTATCATCCAACAAACACGACTGGAACAAGAAGCTTGGTGAATGCTTATGGGCATACAGTACTACAGTCCGAACGGCCACTGGGAACACACCATTCTCCATGGTGTATAGGAGTGAGGCAGTTCTCCCATTGGAGACTCAAATACCCTCGTTCCGTATTGCTTTCACTTACCAATTGACGATGGACGATAACTACCGTCGCCGGCTATAAGAGTTGGAGGCCTTAGATGAAAAGCGCCTATTGGCTCAGCAATGAATCGAGCTATACCAAGCACGCATCTCCGGAGCCTTCAACAAGAAGGTTAAAATCAGAACATTCCAAGTGGACGATCTCGTTCTGGCAGTTCGGAGGCCGATGGTTATGACTCACAAAACCGCCGGCAAATTCCAGCCAAAGTGGGAAGGTCCATTTTTCATTGAGGCTGTATTCTCCAACGGTGCTTACCTCCTCGCAAAATAAAATAGAGACTTGCTCATGTTGCCCGTCAACGGCAAGTTCCTAAAGAAATATTATGCCTAAACGACATTCTCCAAATCTCAGAGTGTTGAGTTATGTACCCTCCGGTACCGCTGAACTCACATTCTCCAAATCCCAGATTATTGTGTTATGTACCCGCTAGTACAGCTGAACTCACATTCTCCAAATCTAAGATTATTGAGTTATGTACCCGCCAGTACCGCTGAATTCACATTCACAAAATCCCAGATGATTGAGTTATGTACCCTCCAGTACCGTTGAACTCACATTCTTCCCCCATATATCCCAGATTGCTGAGTTATGTACCCTCTGGTACCTCTGAACTTACACTTTGACTCCAAATTTCTTGGATTATCAAGTTATGTACCCGCAGGAGCCTCTGAACTTATATTTCGGTCACTCTTTTAGGTGGTAAGTCATGTACGATCATACCTCTGAACTTGTTCATCTGAAAGAGCTCCTCCCTCATGAACAACTATCCGCACTCTCAGTGCACAAAAAGGGTAGCAGATCCGCAAATTTCCAAAACGACCACGTCGATGTTACCTATGAGTCATTTCACTTCCGCCAAAAACAAATCACCCCTTTACATAGAACCTCCATGTCCTCATTACCTCTAAGTTGTTCTATATTCCCTTCATGGAGCCCACTCCTGCCATGTCCTCATTACCTCTGAGTGGGAAGGCTCCATCGAAGAAACCCTCATATTTGCCATGTCCTCATTACCTCTGAGTAAGTATATTGGTTCTCTCCCAACTTATTATTCGTATCCAGAACCAGGGTACGCCAAGGATAATAGGTCCACAAAAAGTCTCCCATTGGGGCAACTACTACAAGCAAAGAACAAAGAAAATATATTCTATTCAAAATCAGTTACATTCATATGACTACATCTCATGAGCAAGCCAGAAAAGTTTTCTATTATTTCATTCAGATGAGAAAGAAAAAGATTACATTGATGTCCAAAAGAAGCAAAGCACAAACTGCAGCTAAAGACAGACAGGAATATCAAGACAAAAGAAGGACATTTGTGAGAGCCCACGAATCCTAGTTGCGGGGACGCATATACCAATCCCTCAACCATTTTGCATATGAAGGATGTACTTGAGCAAAATCCTCGTCCGAAGTAGGAAGGTTAGGACTCCCAGTACTACTGTCGTCAGACTGGGGCTCCTCCTTTACAGCAATGGTCGCCAGCTCTCTTTTCTGTTCCTCCGTTTTTGGTATTACCTCCTTCTTAACAAGCGATGACTCTTGTTTGAAAGGGGGCAGCAGCTCTTCCTTCACAATGATCTCATCCATCAGCAGGGTTGCTGCAAGAATCGAAGATAAAAAGAAACAAAGTTAGGAGATGGTCAGAGCCTCATGCGGCCGAATTCAGAAGAACTTATGCGGTCCTGTTTGAGAGGAACTCATGTGGCTCTTTTCGAAGGGTCATCATGCGGTCCAGTTTTTGAAGCGACTGGACGGCCACTAGACAACACCCATACGGCTCGGACGTGGGATATACCCCATGCGGCTTAGACATGGGACACACATGTTGTAATGCCCCGCTCCGCACGAGGCATTTGGTTGGCTTGTTGGATGGGATCAGAAAGTTGGACCATGACTTATGTTGAGAACCAAGAGAGTTGAGACTGATGTAGTCTTTCTTAGCTGGCTAGACGGAATGGGTATTGGAATGTGGCTCGCTGGTGGAGCTACGCTTAGTGGAATTGGAGCAGGAAGACCGTTATATAAGGCAAGTGGAACTGTCCTCCTTCCTCCTTATTCCCGCATGCTTAATAAATGGAATAATGTGATGCTATGAATATGTCCCTAATGTCTCTTACCTTGAATGTTGAATAATTGTGATGCGATGCTTTAGTTGCTAAATTGATAGAGATTTATATGCTGGAAATCATTGAATGAATAACACATGAACTTTGAATTGCTGAACGAATCACACTCGAACTGCTAATGTAACATGATGCCTGAGATTGAATTGATAATGTCCCTTATGCTTAAGATCGATGAAATGAATGAATCACTTGAATAATGAGATGCTGCATAAATGATACAGGAGAAAAAAATTGAATATGCTATTGTCCCTATGAAATGAATGAAATGCTACAGGTCCCTTTGAAATGAATGAATATTGTTGTTCCTCCTTAGAAGGAACAAATGAGAAATGTTGCAATGAAGCAATGAATGAGAATTGATGAGGCTTGGGATTGTTGAGACCACCAAATGAAATGATGGTAATGTTGGGAATGAATAAGTCATTGAACATGGCTTGAATGAGATAAATGATGATGCACTGTTGTCTTTACTTCAATATTTTACCATGCATTTTATGTTCACGATTGAGATGGACACGCATTCGCATGGTCATAGGACAACTTATGCATAAGTGATGGGGATATGTTTTCTCGGACGGTACCCCGGGACGTTAGGGCGACCGATCCGGCCTAGGAGAAAACATTGGCGTGCCAGTAGGGGCACGGGTTCTGCGAGGCATCCTTTGGGGCTAGCTACCTTCTCTGGAGTCATCGTATTACCAACGAAGACCTATATGGCAACGTCCGTATGGTTAAACACCAGTGACCATGTAGTCAGGATGCATGCTAATGAATGTCTTATGCAGGCAGAGTAAGTATATCTGCTAACCTGTATTTGATGCAGGTATGAGGGAGTCGGCTATCGGTAAGAAATCACTTAAATGTGATAATTCAATATATGTGTTGGTTTAACTTGCATGCTTACGTTCCAAATAAGTTTGATGATGCTGTATGTAGCCTTTCAGTATGAGATCCTGCTTAACATGTTAAGTTCAGTATGCTAAGAAAGATGCCTTGCTAATCATTGCTCAAACACAACATACATGCTAAGTGATGCTTGAAGTGAGAACTGTTATAACATGTTTAAGATGTTAATGCTAATGATGCCTCAATGATGCCTCTTCATGATAACAACTAGTATGCCTCAATGATGCCTTTGCATGATAACACTAAGAATGTTAAAAAGATATGTCCACATGAATGCTACAAAGAATATGTTTACATGCTTCACTCTGATTATTGCCCATGAACTGTAAACTGATGCTAGGCCCCAAGTAGAAAGACCATTCTAATAAATGTTTGCTTAAATGATCACTTTAAATGTTGGTTTATGCGAGTGGGTTGGATTCTACTCGCCAGTACATAGATGATGTGCTGACCCACGTTTTGTGGGCAGGTGCTCTTGCTTGGAATATTCTACACACGAAGATTGGCTTGATTGGTTCCGCGGCATCGAAGATTTATTGGGCATACAGAAGCTCTCCTTGTACAAGATGATGTCTTCTGTTTATAAAGGGCATAATGTATGGAACATTGTAATCAGTTGTACCAGTGAGATTGTGAGCCAAGCCGGTATATCGAGTTGTCATCCATTGTATCCAAATATCAAATGTAAGCTGTATAGCATTGTTCAGTTGGTTTCCAATGTAAAGAGAGATGTGCTGTAATCATCGTACTTCAATACAAGTCTTGTACTCTTCTTCAACTATCAATAAAGAGAATAAAGTTCTATATATCTCTGTGTGGCTTTAAGTTACTCTTTTTCTCCGCTGCTATAAAGAAGTGATGTACTTCTATTCAATGAGAAAGATTGTCCTCACTAAATTCAATTATCTGCTTCTGCCGCTGCGATGTGTTCCTATTTGAAGAATAATCGAGTATGTACCATCTTTGCCTTGTACAAGTGCAATACCAGACTTGTACGGCATCACGCCCAAGCGAGGACGATCGATTCCAAGAGATAAAATATGTGAATAAATGACTCTATGAATCGGGGCGTGACAAATTGGTATCAGAGCATGGCTTTACGTCCTTGGTCTCTTCTTTGATTCATTTCAAATCAAAGTTGCATCGATGATTAACTAAAGTTGCTTCCGCGATAACTCAACGTTGCTTCCGTAATTAAATCAAAGATTGCTTCCGCGATTATGCTATTGTTGTTCGGTAATCATCCTTATGTTATCTGTGCTTGAAAGTTCGTTGACCCTCTTGGCTGCTCACTGGATGTTCCATACAATAAGTCTATATACATTGTGATGCCCCTAAATGAATGATTGTTGTTGGTCTGGACACGAATAACCCAACAATGACTCGATGCCATAGTATGCTATATTGTGAATACTGTTTGGAAATGTGGGAATAAAAGAAAGGTGGCTATGTATGCTGCGACAAGATGAGAATTGCATGTGATGTTGGAAAAGAATTGTGAATGAAATAATTAATGGATGAGTTTGACAGAACTGGTGAATTGACTCATGTGTGTTGCTAAGTGCTTTCGAGACGCTAAGAATGTTGGCTTATACTATTGAGACCCTAAGATGTTGGCTAAGTGTTGTGATCGTTATAGATCATGTAAGTCCGGAATAGAATTGAGTTGGTATTGTTTAAGGATGGCTTCGTTTCTGAGTGGTATATTGCCTCTACCACCTCAGAACTAAATGTATTTTGACCCTTTCCATAGGATAGCAATGAGACTATCTGTGGGTACTGGGTAGTGCCGAGACATAGCTACGAGTCTTGTATTGTTGCTAGATGACTCGAGTGTCCCTTGACGGTGATGTTATATTGGGTAGCGAGATTGTCGAAAATTATAACAGGTGGCTTTGGTTAGAAATTGTTTAGTCGAGTGATGACTCAGACTAGTAAGACAGTTAGTATGCTATAGGTAAATGGATTTGGCTAGAAAATGTTGTGGCTTAAAATATCTGAATGTTGATTTCGAATGGTTGGATGCAAATTATGTGGCTAATACAATGTTTGTTGCTAAGCTGAGAAGTCCTAGGAATGTTATATGTTAACCAAAAGAATATTAAAAATTTTTGTGCCTTGACCCTAAGGTGTAATAGATGTTAATCCATCTTGATCACCAAAGGATAGTTGTTGCCTATGTGCAAGTATGCTGAGGAATTTAATAGGATTAGAAAAGTCACAAGTAGTGACTCTGAATACTGGTGTTGCCTAGAGGATGGTTAATTGATACATGAAATGTCAGAAAAAGAATGGAATAAACTATTCGACCCTTGCTGCATGAGATTAAGAATGTCCGTAAGATAATTTGATGATTGAGAAATATAGGGGATTGAGAAATGGCAAACTTGTTGGATAATGTCGGTATAGGTGACTGTTGGTTGGGATATGGATAGTTGGCTTATGACTTGGTGGTGTGACTCTGTCATACAGATCGAATAGTATGATTCCATAAGTTATGATGAGACTATCGGAATCGATGACCCTTGAATAGTTAACCTTGGTTTATGGGTTCGTGTGAGTACAAAGGAATTGGAATAGAAATTAAATTATTGGAATTTACTTGATGGATTATTGGAATGATGAGAATCGTATGTCAGATTGGGAATTAACCGTAATGTTGATAGATCGATCTTAGTCGATTGTTGGGTAAGTCTAGAATGAGCCTCTGTGGGAATTATTTCCTTGAGGAAGATCCTGGATAGATAGACTTGACCCTAGCGACCAGTTGATGAATTACCAATTGCTGGCTTAGCCCAATTGGCGATTCATTATTCAGACTGACTAGATACCCATAGGTTTGGGTAGAGTTCCTTAGAACTGTCGGTTGCTTGTTGGCCCTAAGAAGCAGAAACTAGTATAACCCTAGTAGCCGTCCACTCTAGGGGAGTCACCTAAATGATTAGGTATAGCTGTCGGTATAGCTAACCATTGAGACTGGACCGAATAATAGATGGCCGTTGGCGACCCATAGAATGACCTTGTGGCATTGAACGAGAGATGGTGATGAGTATGATCTAAGAATGATAAGTTGTAAGTATATGCCCCAATATGAACCTTAGAGATGTTTGACCCTTGAGAATTATGTGTCGGCCTATAGCGGAAAATGGAATCGTGGGATGAGACTTGATTTGTATGTATCGAATAGTGAATTATTATATGAGATGGAATTGACTGCTCATGACAGAAATGTTGGATAAGTATCTATAGTCGGGTAGCTGGGTTAACCTTGACTGTTGCATAGAATTATACCCTGACTCGGATAATCGATAGCTGGTGATGTTGGATTGTATCTTTTAGAAAAGATGAATTGCCTCGGTAAAAAAAAAATGTTGTTAGATTTGGAAAGGAAAATGATTGTTGTTGTGAAACCTTGATATGATTGGCTCTAAGTTAGACCCTTGATCGAATGTTAGAAATGTTATGCTTGGATGGAGATTGTCCCTGATGTTAAGTGGTGGCCTGGAAAATAGTGATTGTGGCAAAGTGAATAAAGTGATAAGTCAATTGAAAGGATACTAAGTCTGATTGGAAAAGAGAGTTATATCGTGGCTGATCGAATTATACTATCATGGAAGTTGGTTGAAGTACATATGTTTTGGGGACGCCTAAAATGTGTGTATGGATACAGCCGAAGTGATAGGTTGCGACTGAGATAATGTTGTTGGAAGAATTTATCGCACTAGCGCAGACTTTGGCTGAAATGCATATATTTTGGGGACGCCTGAAATATGTGTATGGATCCAAATGAAGTGATGTGTTGCGACCAAGATAGAATGCAAGAAAAATATTGGTGAATCAATGAGAAGTTGCAAGTATTTGGAAAAAGAGAGAGATGGATTGAATCGTTGATTGATTAAAGTGATACTGTTGGACAGCTATTTTGAAATGACCGAGTGGGCTGAAATGAATATTGAATTGAAGCTGAATGAGTAACTCATTGTGATTAAGTGAATCTAGTAGATGAGTTGTTTTCTTAAGTTTCGAGGACGAAACTTTTTCTGAGTGGTATATTATGTAATGCCCCGCTCCGCACGAGGCATTTGGTTGGCTTGTTGGATGGGATCAGAAAGTTGGACCATGACTTATGTTGATAACCAAGAGAGTTGAGACTGATGTAGTCTTTCTTAGCTGGCTAGACGGAATGGGTATTGGAATGTGGCTCGCTGGTGGAGCTACGCTTAGTGGAATTGGAGCAGGAAGACCGTTATATATGGCAAGTGGAACTGTCCTCCTTCCTCCTTATTCCCGCATGCTTAATAAATGGAATAATGTGATGCTATGAATATGTCCCTAATGTCTCTTACCTTGAATGTTGAATAATTGTGATGCGATGCTTTAGTTGCTAAATTGATAGAGATTTATATGCTGGAAATCATTGAATGAATAACACATGAACTTTGAATTGCTGAACGAATCACACTCGAACTGCTAATGTAACATGATGCCTGAGATTGAATTGATAATGTCCCTTATGCTTAAGATCGATGAAATGAATGAATCACTTGAATAATAAGATGCTGCATAAATGATACAGGAGAAAAGAATTGAATATGCTATTGTCCCTATGAAATGAATGAAATGCTACAGGTCCCTTTGAAATGAATGAATATTGTTGTTCCTCCTTAGAAGGAACAAATGAGAAATGTTGCAATGAAGCAATGAATGAGAATTGATGAGGCTTGGGATTGTTGAGACCACCAAATGAAATGATGGTAATGTTGGGAATGAATAAGTCATTGAACATGGCTTGAATGAGATAAATGATGATGCACTGTTGTCTTTACTTCAATATTTTACCATGCATTTTATGTTCACGATTGAGATGGACACGCATTCGCATGGTCATAGGACAACTTATGCATAAGTGATGGGGATATGTTTTCTCGGACGGTACCCCGGGACGTTAGGGCGACCGATCCGGCCTAGGAGAAAACATTGGCGTGCCAGTAGGGGCACGGGTTCTGCGAGGCATCCTTTGGGGCTAGCTACCTTCTCTGGAGTCATCGCATTACCAACGAAGACCTATATGGCAACGTCCGTATGGTTAAACACCAGTGACCATGTAGTCAGGATGCATGCTAATGAATGTCTTATGCAGGCAGAGTAAGTATATCTGCTAACCTGTATTTGATGCAGGTATGAGGGAGTCGGCTATCGGTAAGAAATCACTTAAATGTGATAATTCAATATATGTGTTGGTTTAACTTGCATGCTTACGTTCCAAATAAGTTTGATGATGCTGTATGTAGCCTTTCAGTATGAGATCCTGCTTAACATGTTAAGTTCAGTATGCTAAGAAAGATGCCTTGCTAATCATTGCTCAAACACAACATACATGCTAAGTGATGCTTGAAGTGAGAACTGTTATAACATGTTTAAGATGTTAATGCTAATGATGCCTCAATGATGCCTCTTCATGATAACAACTAGTATGCCTCAATGATGCCTTTGCATGATAACACTAAGAATGTTAAAAAGATATGTCCACATGAATGCTACAAAGAATATGTTTACATGCTTCACTCTGATTATTGCCCATGAACTGTAAACTGATGCTAGGCCCCAAGTAGAAAGAACATTCTAATAAATGTTTGCTTAAATGATCACTTTAAATGTTGGTTTATGCGAGTGGGTTGGATTCTACTCGCCAGTACATAGATGATGTGCTGACCCACGTTTTGTAGGCAGGTGCTCTTGCTTGGAATATTCTACACACGAAGATTGGCTTGATTGGTTCCGCGGCATCGAAGATTTGTTGGGCATACAGAAGCTCTCCTTGTACAAGATGATGTCTTCTGTTTATAAAGGGCATAATGTATGGAACATTGTAATCAGTTGTACCAGTGAGATTGTGAGCCAAGCCGGTATATCGAGTTGTCATCCATTGTATCCAAATATCAAATGTAAGCTGTATAGCATTGTTCAGTTGGTTTCCAATGTAAAGAGAGATGTGCTGTAATCATCGTACTTCAATACAAGTCTTGTACTCTTCTTCAACTATCAATAAAGAGAATAAAGTTCTATATATCTCTGTGTGGCTTTAAGTTACTCTTTTTCTCCGCTGCTATAAAGAAGTGATGTACTTCTATTCAATGAGAAAGATTGTCCTCACTAAATTCAATTATCTGCTTCTGCCGCTGCGATGTGTTCCTATTTGAAAAATAATCGAGTATGTACCATCTTTGCCTTGTACAAGTGCAATACCAGACTTGTACGGCATCACGCCCAAGCGAGGACGATCGATTCCAAGAGATAAAATATGTGAATAAATGACTCTATGAATCGGGGCGTGACACATGTGGCCCATATAAAGCGAACAGATTTAACGAGAATGAGGAACGCATTAAAGGCTTGTGCATAAAGCATGCAACAGAGCCGTCTTGGTCGCAAAAGATACGATCTGACCTAAACCCTTACCAGCAATAGGAGGTGAACGTCGGGGTGGACTTCAGGCGCCGGGGCTGACGAAGAAGCCACACCCTTTCCCTTTGCAGCGGCTGTGGAAGCTTTGGAGGCCATTATCGATGATGATCGGAGAAGGAAGGACAGCAGCAGCTTAGGGCAAGAGAAGAGGAAGACAAAAGAAGACAAAGAAGTTTCTCTGTCCTAACAGCACCCTATTTATAGGCCGACAAAGGAGGGGGGACAGGTGGACAGATAAACCGCTTCGGGTCGTGTGCTGCAGGCAAAACCGACTCCTCGAATTTTGCTCCCTCTCTCATAAAGAAGATTTATCAAAGCACGAGATCCAAATATTTAATCAACCGACCCTTGGGATTCATCCCTAAAGATGGCTCTAAATTATAATGGATCAAGAGCAATTAATGCCGCCTACATGACATAGAGAACAGCATGCGGCCAGAAGCGATCCATGCGGCTAGGGAGTTCATACGGCAAGACAAGCCATACGGCCAGACAAACCATGCGGCCGGGAACATCCTATGCGGCCAGCGGAGCACATATAGCCATGCTTCTTATTCAAAGTATTCCAATATTTCAAATTGAAATCTTTGAAGGGGGTCTTGTAGAAGCATGGAAAAGAACAAAGGAATTCCTATGCGGTTCCGACAGAAGGATCCCCATGCGGCTCAAGAGTCCATGCGGCCCAAAAGGGAGCCACGTGGCCCCAAAACAGTCTGCTGCATTTAATGCCCCGACGGCTGCTCTGACAAATGACAGCTCTGACATAAAGAAGTAATAATGACTGACATGATGGCATGTTCCTAGGAAAGAGAAGAAATTCTCCTTACAGCTGGCAATATCCACCAAGTCTCGAGGCCACTCCATGCGGCTGCTGCATTTATGCGGCCGCCCACTTCATGCGGCTGCCCATCCGCATGCGGCTGCCTATCCCCAGGTGGCTGCCTATCCCCATACGGTTGCCCATTCTCATGCGGCTGCTTAACCTCATGCGGCTGCCTATCCCCATGCGGTTGCCCATCCTCATGCGACTGCTTATCCTCATGCGGCTGTCCATCTTCATTCGGCTGCATGCTTCATGCGGCTGAGAGGACTACCTATATGTGGCTCTGCCAGGACGTCCCAGTTGAGACACGTAGCGGTCTTCACGATGGTTGAGATACGTGGCATTCTTATCATCCCTAGAATCATGGCTGTTAACGAATCATAACAAAATCAGATTTGTTGCAATCGTCATAATTGCCCAGATCAAATCAAATCAGGCAAATTGGACACGTGGTAGGCCATCATAAATCACGGAGATTCATAGCAATCAACATTTATTGCTCACAAAGATTTGATACAATCCACATTTATGGCTCAAATTTGTTATATTCAGGATGGGCGGCCCAAATTGGTTGACTCCCAAGCCGCCGAATTTTCAAAGAAGGCAATCATTACAAACCCTAATGATCAGCCCCCACTCCTACAAATAGCAAGGTGCTATTCCCTTGCAAGAGGAGAGAGACAAACGCATACAAAGAGAGATACACAGAGAAGCACATATACAAAGAGAAAAAGGAGAGCATTTCTTTGTTAGAGCCAAGGCTACGTCCGATCGTCCAAGGAGTAAGGCAGAGCTGCCGTCGCTTTCCCGAGCCTCTATCGTCACCCTCTAGAATCAAAAATAAACAATTGTACTTAGATTGCTGTACCTAGGTTTTCATTCCTAGGCTTTCTTTGTACGAGCGAGTTTGTATTGTGAAATAGAAGTCCAGTCCTCCCATAAAACTGTTCTGTTCTTTTTTAATCAATGGCAAACAGCGCCCAGCCAGTGAAGTTCCATGTGCCCAAGACTAGCTCCTCCAAAAGGATGGTGCATAGCCTGAGAAATGGCTATGCGCCCAAGCCTGACTCAGTCAAAGCTCCGATCAAAACGTGCACCGAAGCGTACGGCCACGTCAGTCTCCACGAGCAATCATGCACCGAAGCATATGGCCACGTCAGTACCCCGATCAACCCACGCCTACGCAGCCTGCATGCGCCTACACCCTATGCGCCCAAGGCAGGACTATGTACCCACATAAAAACTAATGTGTTTTTCTCATGTGGGCGCATAACATCATTCTATCTCAAGAACGACTATAAAAAGGAGGCCTCATCCCTTTTCAAAAGACGGAACGAAGAGTATTTTTAAGAGTCAAATTACTGCACTTCTTGCCAGTGCGCTGAGAGTTAGTAATTTTCTTATGTTTTCTCCCACTTTTGTAATCGGAGTATTAACGGAGTAAAGGAGCAACTGCCGCTCGATCTCCATCATCCTATTCCTCAGAATTCTTTTTTGTACTTGGGGATCCTCAGTGCAGGATCTCTCGGGCGTACTCGATTTGTGGTGCATTGCGCCAATAAAGAAAAGACAGCATTTTTTTCTTCTTTTTTGTGTGTGTCCACAAAAATGGCGACTCAGCTGGGGACTACCTTTGCCTCTGATGAGAAGGCGGTGACGTAATCCGATACCGACAAAGTGGAGAGCACTCAGAAGATGTTAATCGTAAAGTTCGATCAGCAGGCATTCGAAGAGATGCTCTCAAGGGATGGCTCTACTCCCTCAAAATCAGCAAAGCCAAACAAGTCTCGTAAGATTTTGCTTCCTAAGGCTCGTTGTGCATATCCTGCTAGTGTCATAGCAGATATGCAACTCGAGGACATTGTTACATGGGCGCATGACTCTGCCACAGAAGTTCTCCAAATGAAGAAGGCTCACACCGTTCTGGGCTATACTAGCCCAGTGACTTCTTTCCTGCACAACCAACAACAGAGTGTTGGACGCTTGAGACTTGGCAAAGAAAAACACTACGATGCCAAGAATCGGGGTATCCGACGCGCTGGAAAAACCCGGCGAGGCTCACAAACGAAGGAGGCAAAACTGGTAGAAAACAATGCTGCTCTACCAAGCATACGCCCAAAGCCATGCGCCCAAGAGGATGTTTGGGTGCATAACCCCAACCAGAATGCTTCTGTCTTCAACAGACTGGACATCTAGGGTCACGTGCCCAAAGCTATGCGCCCAGGCTCACTCGTTCCATGCTATGCGCCCACATCAAGGAGGCTCGGACATGCTGTCAAGAAGCATGCGCCAAAGGCTAGTCTCCAAGGCCTATGCGCCCACAACAAAAAGATAGGCTCCAATGCGTATAGCACAGGCTGTCTTCCAGGACATCACAGAACTTAGTTGTGGGGGTTGCCTCTATACGTGAACTAAGTCTGGATGTGCCAACTCTCCTTACGAACCATGCAATGCTCGTCGATGCATGCAACATGGGTTGTAAGGCAAAACTCCCTTCCGTTGACTTGTACGACATGATAAATCATAAGCATAAAGCGAAGGAGGACATAACAATTCATTGTGCCCATCCATGCACCAGTATTGTTATTAACTGTTGCTACTCCAAAGCAACAAGAGTGCCTCAAAGAAAGTCTGTATTTCGACGGCTGCATTTCTCTGACAATGAAAAGCCACTGTGTGTTTCATCCAACATGGCTTCATGGGGTCCCCCTTACGGAAGCCCCAATCAAAGACAGTGGACCATGAACCCAACTTTCTCTCTCAGTTCTGCGAGAAGAAAAAGACGAAGTCTACCAACAGATGGCCAACAGGCAGTCACATTTGAATGAGTCTATATGGGTACTTGGTCAAAGGCGAGATTCCGTACAGATGACGAAGAATCCCAAGCTGGGGGTAGTATTCCCTCAGAGTCTGAAGCAGATGACCTTCACACTGGAGGTAGCCTTCCAGAGGACGATGATCCCTTCCAATTTGATGGCGACTATCTACCTCCTCTACTTGAAGATGAATGACTTGTCCACTTAGAGACAGACCGTATCATCACCAGTTGTACAATTTCATCTGTTCATCCTCGTATGTTATCTACATACATGGCGGATGAAGGAAGACCTGAAGAAGCCAGTGATCAGACCAGCAAACGGCTAGAGGGTCTTGAAACAACATTCGCCAAGATCACTGATATGCTTACCAGTATCATTGTCGTTCAAGCTGCTGGGGCTGTCCCTCCACCTCAATAAAATGTCTCGGCTCACGCTAGTCCGACACATAGCAACAACTGTCACGACCCGCTCCCGAATAATCGAATACGAGTCGGACACGTCCAGCCTTCGTCGTTGGACATGACGAAGTAAGTTGTACAATACTAAAGAAAACTCCAAGTCACAATGTAAAGTAAACAACACAAATTTTATAACGTTCCCATAAAATCACCAATATCCATTAAGTGTTTTAAGTACAAAATTAGCCGGAGATAAATCCGGGCAAATAAAATAAAGATACAATAATGAATATCCAAACTACAATGTCCATAAAATAAAGTAAAATGAAAGCTGCAATATCTTGAAGAAATCACAAGCTTCATGTAATCTCCCACTCACCTACAACATATCCTGTCAGGAAAAGAGCAAAGTACAATCCTGACCAGACAATATATAATGTAATCTGTAGTACAGAATACAAGGTGAAACCAGAATACCAGAATACTAGAACAGAAAATAAAACTACGGTACCAGAGATGAAATATAAAAACTGCAGGCAATGGACGACAATCAATATGCTAGACAATGAACACGGCTATCAATGTACAAGGCAATGAATCATGACAATCAATATGTAATTGTGACAATTTGAAATATTAAACTATTGTGTGACCGGCTTAGGAGCACAATCAATCAATGAGGCAATGAGTCAATGAGTCAATCAATTCTACAAGGTCTGGCTTAATCGTACGTGAAGTGTACGATTAGGCTATCCACAATTACCTATGTTGGGTGTGATCACACAAAAGCTAATATTTCCTCCAATTTTTGCAATAAACAATGACTCACAAGCAATAAAAAATGGTACAAGACAATCGTGTGTATCTCATGTCCAATATGAGAACATGACACAGGAATGTAAGACAGAAATACAGAGTACAAATCGAGTCAGTGTACTTGCCTCGGTTTGGTTGCACGTTAGTAGTACTGCATGGTTGTAAATCACCTATTATATTTTGTACAATTATTAGGGTTTTAAAAGATATTTGCTAATTATTTATAACAAATAGACAATTCTACTAACCATAAAAAAGCTATACATATATACTAACTAATAATATTTAGAAAATATTATAGTTTTAATCACCATGAAAACATATACTATATAATTTTAGAACTATTTAGAAACCTTTTATTAGCAAAGTAATAATTATAGCTTTATTTACAAATACGTTTATTGAAAAATACTATTAGACTATTTTAGAAATATTAAAACATTTATTTAATATAATGCTTAGTAAAATCAAGATTATGAGATTTAGAACATAATAGAAATATTATTATAAACATATAAACTTTTTAGAAATGTTTTCTAAAATAATCTAGCAAGAAAATATTAGAACATTTATCTAACCAATTTATTCCTAACCATAAACTAATTAATTATTATGAAAATAATTTGGTAAACTTTATAAAAATAGCTTTGGCTTAGAGACATATTTACTAGTTAAATCATCAATTATAAATATAAACTAGAAGTAATTTGCTACTAATAATATTTTAAATGATTATTAAGAATAAAAACACTTTAAATTATATCTAGTGAATTACTAGAAATTAACAATTATTTATCTACAATTTTAATGAGGAAAAATAACTAGTAACTACACTAATTATTGATAGACTATTGTTAATCAAATCCAGCCCAAGCATAGATCTCAACAACCCTCCTTCATTACAAAAGGAGTATCATTCCGTTGTGCCTCCTCTAAATCTTGCAAATACTGGGGGTGGTCCTTCGCCAACTACGTCTGACAACCGTTCAACAGCCGTTTTCCAACACCTGCTCAATCAGCAGGATGCAATTGATTCCCTGGTCGCCCGTCTCGACACCATCTCACACAAAGACGAGCTTCAGAAGATGAGGATATCTTAACCGTATCCTCCTGAGTGGGAGAATTCTACTTGCCCTCCTAACTACAAGCTGCTGATGCTGAATTCATTTGACGGGTTGACTTCTCCTCGTCAACACATGACATACTTCAACATGCAGACTCTACACTTGTCCAGAGACGATCCGTTCTTGTCGAAGCTGTTTATTAGCACCTTGAAGGGGGTAGCTTTCGAATGGTTCTGCAGTCTGCCTGACGGATGTATCAATTCATTTAAAGACTTGGCGAGGTTGTTCCTCAACAAGTTTTACGAGAGTGGCATGCATGTTAGTTTGTCCACCCTCATCGAGACCAAGCAAAGGAGGACTGAGTCTGTCATCGCCTTCATCGAATGCTTCAGGCGGCTAGCACTGAAGACGTCCTTTGGCATACCAGACTCAGAACTTATGGATACTTGTCGACATAACTTCCTTCCTACGGTAAAGTTTTGTCTAGGTATACATAAGTATGATATATGGCCCGCTTTTATTGGGGTCGCTGATGCTGCTAAAAATGGCATTCCTAACCTAGAACTACTGGGGTTGAAAACACCCAAATCCGAAGACAAGGGCAAGCATCCTCAAACTATCATTGTTCGTGGGGGTAAAGGAAAAGAAGTCCTGAAGGTCGACACTTCCAAAGGAGCCTCCAATTCTTAGGGTGCCTCCGACAAACCTAAGGAGACCTTCTTCTTTGACGAAGACGATGTCATTACCATCTTTCACACATTGACGAAGGGTAATAAGCTGACATTGCCTCCACCACGACGTCCTACAGACGCGAACCAGCACAACAATTCCAAGTACTGCCTCTATCATCAGTACGTGCATCTTTCCACAAAGGACTACATCGTCCTGAAAAAGAAGATACAACAGCTCATCGACAACCAAGTGATCAACCTCGAAGCTGAAGACAAGGTCGTATCTTCTAACATGATCTCTCTTCAGTTTGGTGACTTTTCTTCCACAGAAGTCCCAGACGGCGTGGTTCTGATTCCCAAGGCAATAATAGAAGTTGTCAACCTCCCGCCAGCTTGCAACTCAACCTTGGTGCCATTCACAATTGAACGTGGTGAGATCATGTGGGTCCAGCCGGACCTTGTGCAAGAAGTGACGCAGGGGGGTACCTCCTAAAGCAAAAAGGGACAAGAGATACAAGTCATGCCATATGGTATCCTCTCCCATCTATGAGGTTCTATCTGGCGAGATACGATTGAGGAAGACTTATCTTCGGACATACGACCCCGCACAAGAAAAATCAGTACATTCTCAAGCTCCTGCTACCCTCATAAGCTCAAAAGCCGGCCCGTCTAAGCCTCCAACTTCGGACAAAGCCAAGCCGAAGAAGACGCGGTTTGACAAATCTCTGAAGGTGCCAACTCCCGAAGGCATGGATCGGCCCTACAAGTTTGACATACTAGCACAGCTAGCCAATACACCTGCCAGGTTGACACTGTTCGATCTGTTGTGACTCTCCAAAGGAATGCGAAAGGCCTTAAGCGAAGCTTTACTACATGTCGACTCTTATCTCGCTGAAGTCAAAGCCCCCGCTGAAGACCCTATCTCCTGTCCTCACTGCCACAGTACTATGGAAGTGGTTCCCAACATCACTGTTTCACAGGAGGACATGCTACCCAAAAATAATCATCATGATAGACCCCTGTACTATACAGGGTATATCGGGGCGATCAAGGTGGACCGTATGCACATCGATCCAGGATCATCCATCAGCATCATTCCTTAAAGTCTGCTTCAAATTCTGGGGATCCCTCTGCACAAGCTATCTGCAACCAACACAACTATCATGGCTTTCAATGCTGGTTGAAGCCACCCGCTGGGCAGGATCCGTCTCAAGTGCTAGATCGGTGATCTTTGAACGGAGGTTTCTTGTTATATGATCGATGCCAATGTATCCTACAATGTCTTATTGGGACGTCCATGGATACACGAGAACATGATCGTTCCTTCCGTACTTCACTAGTGCTTCAAGTATGTCAACAGCGACGGTGTCGTGAAGACGAAGTTTGTCGATGTCGATCCTTTTAAGGGCATCGAAGCTTACTATGTAGATTTGGTACTTTACCAATCTCAGCCACAAAAGGATGATGGCAACGAAGCTGACAATAAAGCTAAAGCAAGTTCATCCTCTAATGATGGTCCCCTGATCATACGAGTCAAAGGATGTACTACTCCAAAAAGTACTCCAAAGCCTCTCACAATCTGGATGAAAAAAGAAGAACCCTGACAAGGTCAAACCATTGACCATCACTCTCAGCAAGATACCACGGGAGGAACCTACTAATGCCCGTCCTTCCAATCCTGAAGAATTATCCTACGTGGTGAACTCGGCCAAGACTGTGGCTCCTTGATCCTCTCAATGAGTATATCAATACTCATAATAATGTACCTTCAGTGGATGATGTTATCCCTGAAGAAGAATTTGTGTATTTCCTTAGTAAAGATTTATCTTTGAATTACTCCGATGTCTATCAATCTGTAAACCACTATATAGATACGATATACGCTCTAGAGCACGGCATAGGACCATACCTATGCATGCCGATCACGACGCCTCACCTAACCAGAAGATATCCTCTACTTTATTGTTCCAGCAAGAATGAATGATGAAGAATTAATCATCTTCGATTGTCACGACCCGCACCCACTATGAGGGTACGAGTACGTAACAGCGCCCAGCCTACGCCGCAGTGTCGACGGTAGAACGCTGTCCTAGGTCAATCATCTAACAATATATATAAGGTACATGTACAGTATATACGCTCCGAATGGAGGTGACATAGCAATACAGTCTCAATCACATCTAAGGTGGAATACGATAAAGATAGATAGATATGAACAGAAGAAAATCCACAGAGGTACAATCCAGATAAAGACTAAGTGTCTATGATAACATCTCCACAAATTCCAAATGAAACAACTCCCAATATATACAATAATGTATCAATGAGAAAGACAAGTTAGAGTCTAAGCTATCTATACTAAGCATGGGTATTATCGTCAGCAGCTGCCTGAACCTCTCCAAGAGTCCAGGTCGCGAGTGTCATCTAGACAAGCTCCAAGGTAAGGGGTTCAGGGTTCCTCATCATCATTTGTAAAATTATGAACAGGTCCAGTCAGGACGGGAGCGAGCACAATACATCTCACGCAGATCATAACAGATTAGAGAATATAAACATGCAAGAGAGTACGATACATGAAACTGAAAGAAAGTACATGATGTAAACAGAGAGAGAACTGTAATAGAAATATATACTATAAGTAGAGAGCTACCAGTGACTAGTGATTTAGAGTACAAAGTCGACATGTGAACGGCTTGATTTGCACATGACTATAATAAAGAGGCGTACATGGCTATACTACTTTGGAATTGTTCACATGACTATTTATACTCCCTCATACCCTAATCAGTACACAAGGATCCAGACAAGTTATGTTACGTACATAGTTTTCACATGAAGCCCATAGATGGGTTTATATGAAGAATACATGAGGGCTCAGAAACTGAGTGCACACGAATTCCATATGAAAGCCCATAAAGGGTACATAAGAAGTATAGGTTATACATGAGATACATGAGAAACACGACCGAATATGATAGCACATGAGAGTACACGAGCAAGCACGAACGTGCATGAAGCACATGAAAACATGAATAACATGAGAGCGAAGAATACACGATGTACATGAAACACACGACATGATGTATCCGATTCTCCTGAGGGGGATAACATCACATGAAAGGATCCATATAGTACCAATCCATGATAATATCGTGACAGCATCAAATAAGGTAAACTAGAGCAGGAATATAATTCTAAGCAAGTTATGAAATGATCAGAGAATGTACTCGCCTGGTATCTGAATATCTGAAGTAAATGTACTGTCCGAGATGAGGTACCTAACTCCTAGTTAGAGCAACACAAGTCAAGATGTATACAGGGGATGATAATAGTAATCTACAATGCATCTGCACGCTGTCTAGGTCAAACTAGACTAAAGTCAACACTTGGTCAACTCTAGTCAACCACACTAGTCAAACTAGGTCAACTAGGCCACTCCTAGTGTAAACAAGTCTAATAAGTCTCACTAGGCCTAACCAAGCCTAGGCTAGCACTCACATACCATCACAATGCTATACAAGCTATCAGACCTACAATTTACACATATTCATGCATGCTAATTATATAGGCAATATGCATATATCTATAATACATTATATTTAGCACACAAGGTTAAATATCACATATGTATACGTATATTTATAGAGATATAGAGAGGGGTTTAAAGCATACATTGGGGTTTACTTGAGTGTTGCCTATAGCATCTCTACAATCATAACATGTATTCATACCTACCATTCATATATGCAAACTTGCATACATCAATAGGATACATACATATTATAAAAGAAGATCAACTAACCCATGTAAACCTATATACATGCATTACATTCATACATATCATTCATGCATATATATACATAACAATTTGCATTCATGCCTACATGTATATTATATACATTCATATATGCCTAATGTTAGGCATGGCTAACAACCCAATTTTAGTTCACTGTGTGTGTTCTCAGAAATCTCAAAACAGGGAATGTGTATCAGGTTTAGATAGGAATATATGTGTGACAAAGGAAAAAATAGTGTGTGGGCATAAAGTTCAATGTGTGGTTATGGTGTACATGTGTGTGTATCCATTAGGTGGGTATATATGTGAATGGGTACATGGTAGTGTTCCTGTGTGTGTACATGATAAGGTGGCATGGTGTCAAGTGAGGGTGTCTCAGGTTCAATGTGACAGGAAACATGAAGGAAGAGGGTGTGTGAGTGAAATATAATAGCATGTGTGTGTATACAAATACAAAACAGGACTTAGTGAAATCAATTCCCAGGTTTACAGTTGTGTATGTAAGATTCTCACGTATGTGTAAGAATTCTCATAGGTTCTCAGTGTTCAATCTAGGTTCCAGTTTTCAGTTGATATATGAATTAATATTGTACTTAACCCACAATTTCAGGAACACCGTAGCATATCAGTCAATGAATCCAAGGCCCAATTGTAATTCGAATATGTGTTCCAGGTTAATCACAAAACCCAGTCATGTAAATAAATTCTCTGATAGATAACATCATAACTAATCACACAAGATAGTTAAACATGCTTTGAATCTTCAGGAAAAATCTAATTGGGTATCCTAAAGTAAGGGACAGTGTACATCAAAACAGTGTTCAGTTGCTCTCAGGTTTTGTATAAGTGCAGGTGTGCCAAAGTGCTCAGATATGTGAGGGTGAGGGTGATGTGTATATGTAAAAGGAATCTCAGATTACCTATATACATGTCAGTCAATACTAATCCAAACTCAATTGAAATATCAGAATAGTAACTTACCCATTCTCAGGTTTTCAGGAATTAAACATACCAAACAGTCCACCCATTCAATGAAATTCGGGAACCAAGCCCCATGCTAACAATATGTAGGCTAAGCTTATGTATGAATGTGGCCAGCCGTAAAGGGGGCTCTTAGGGTTTATGTGGCCAGCCATAAAGGGATTCTAGGGTTAGGGTTTCATGGCATGGGCCTATGGGCCAAGTTGCATAAGTCATGGAATTAAATTCCTAAGTCGTAAGTCATGAACCTATTCACTATTCCTCCTATTTCAAACTAGATTCTTAATGACTAGAACTTGTTTGACTTAAGTTAGACTAGGGTCCTACCAAGCTAACCAAGTCACCATAGCTAGGGTCAACTTCTAGGTTAGTCTACAAGTCTCAACTAGTCAAGATTAACATAACACATAGCAATATTAAATTAATATTAAATTCACACAATTCCCATAAATTATAATAAATTCAAATAAATCCTAAAATAACCAAAATACCCTCTTGTCTAAAATGTACTAATTAAACATCCTAATCACATGGCTAGGCTCTAGGGCAGACAGTCTCTACGGTTTCACTAGCTGCACACCAAATCACAAGTCATGATTTAAATAATTTTAAAATGATTAAAAATTACCAAAAATCATATTATTATTTAAATATCATAATTAAATAAATGATACAAAATTTCAAAATTACCCTTATTTTAGAAAACTGGGTGTTATATCGATCGTACGATCGGCAAGAGAAAGTTCGTTCTAGACTCTACTTCTCCCAAGCACAACACATAAGCTGACTATGACTCTGGGAAAATACAACTTTTTTGGTATAGTTGGCAGGCCAAGAATATCATCCAGAACATGGGATATGACATCAAAAGCGACCATGGGCTAAATTACGGTCGGGGACGACGGTTGCTAATACGACACTTTGCTCCTTCCGGCAAACCTGAGAACTATATCAACGAAATGGTGTTGGTTTCGGCTATGTCTGTCACGCCCCGATTCATAGAGTCATTTATTCACATATTTTATCTCTTGGAATCGATCGTCCTCGCTTGGGCGTGATGCCGTACAAGTCTGGTATTGCACTTGTACAAGGCAAAGATGGTACATACTTGATTATTCTTCAAATAGGAACACATCGCAGCGGTAGAAGCAGATAATTGAATTTAGTGAGGACAATCTTTCTTATTGAATAGAAGTACATCACTTCTTTATAGCAGCGGAGAAAAAGAGTAACTTAAAGCCACACAGAGATATATAGAACTTTATTCTCTTTATTGATAGTTGAAGAAGAGTACAAGACTTGTATTGAAGTACAATGATTATAGCACATCTTTCTTTACATTGGAAACCAACTGAACAATGCTATACAGCTTACATTTGATATTTGGATACAATGGATGACAATTCGATATACCGGCTTGGCTCACAATCTCACTGGTACAACTGATTACAATGTTCCATACATTATGCCCTTTATAAACAGAAGACATCATCTTGTACAAGGAGAGCTTCTGTATGCCCAACAAATCTTCGATGCCGCGGAACCAATCAAGCCAATCTTCGTGTATAGAATATTCCAAGCAAGAGCACCTGCCCATAAAACGTGGGTCAGCACATCATCTATGTACTGGCGAGTAGAATCCAACCCACTCGCATAAACCAATATTTAAAGTGATCATTTAAGCAAACATTTATTAGAATGGTCTTTCTACTTGGGGCCTAGCATCAGTTTACAGTTCATAGGCAATAATCAGAGTGAAGCATGAAAACATATTCTTTGTAGCATTCATATGGACATATCTTTTTAACATTCTTAGTGTTATCATGCAAAGGCATCATTGAGGCATACTAGGTGTTATCATGAAAAGGCATCATTGAGGCATCGTTAACATTAACATCTTAAACATTATGACAGTTCTCACTTCAAGCATCACTTAGCATGTATGTTGTGTTTGAGCAATGATTAGCAAGGCATCTTTCTTAGCATACTGAACTTAACATGTTAAGCAGGATCTCATATTGAAAGGCTACATACAGCATCATCAAACTTATTTGGAACGTAAGCATGCAAGTTAAACCAACACATATATTGAATTATCACATTTAAGTGATTTCTTACCGATAGCCGACTCCTTCATACCTGCATCAAATACAGGTTAGCAGATATACTTACTCTGCCTGCATAAGACATTCATTAGCATGCATCCTGACTACATGGTCACTGGTGTTTACCATACGGACGTTGCCATATAGGTCTTCGTTGGTAATGCGATGACTCCAGAGAAGGTAGCTAGCCCCAAAGGATGCCTCGCAGAACCCGTGCCCCTACTGGCACGCCAATGTTTTCTCCTAGGCCGGATCGGTCGCCCTAATGTCCCGGGGTACCGTCCGAGAAAACATATCCCCATCACTTATGCATAAGTTGTCCTATGACCATGCGAATGCGTGTCCATCTCAATCGTGAACATAAAATGCATGGTAAAATATTGAAGTAAAGACAACAGTGCATCATCATTTATCTCATTCAAGTCATGTTCAATGACTTATTCATTCCCAACACTACCATCGTTTCATTTAGTGATCTCAACGATCCCAAGTCTCATCAATTCTCATTCATTGCTTCATTGCAACATTTCTTATTTGTTCCTTCTAAGGAGGAACAACAGTATTCATTCATTTCAAAGGGACCTGTAGCAATTCATTCATTTTATAGGGACAATAGCATATTCAATTCTTTTCTCATGTATCATTTATGCAGCATCTCATTATTCAAGTGATTCATTCATTTCATCGATCTTAAGCATAAGGGACATTATCAATTCAATCTCAGGCATCATGTTACATTAGCAGTTCGAGTGTGATTCGTTCAGCAATTCAAAGTTCATGTGTTATTCATTCAATAATTTCCAGCATATGAATCTCTATCAATTTAGCAACTAAAGCATCGCATCACAATTATTCAACATTCAAGGTAAGAGACATTAGGGACATATTCATAGCATCACATTATTCCATTTATTAAGCATGCGGGAATAAGGAGGAAGGAGGACAGTTCCACTTGCCTTATATAACGGTCTTCCTGCTCCAATCCCACTAAGCGTAGCTCCACCCGCGAGCCACATTCCAATACCCATTCCGTCTAGCCAGCTAAGAAAGACTACATCAGTCTCAACTCTCTTGGTTCTCAACATAAGTCATGGTTCAACTTTCTGATCCCATCCAACAAGCCAACCAAATGCCTCGTGCGGAGCGGGGCATTACATAATATACCACTCAGAAAAAGTTTCGTCCTCGAAACTTAAGAAAACAACTCATCTACTAGATTCACTTAATCACAATGAGTTACTCATTCAGCTTCAATTCAATATTCATTTCAGCCCACTCGGTCATTTCAAAATAGCTGTCCCACAGTATCACTTTAATCAATCAACGATTCAATCCATCTATCTCTTTTTCCAAATACTTGTGGCTTCTCATTGATTCACCAACATTTTTCTTGTATTCTATCTTGGTCGCAACACATCACTTCATTTGGATCCATACACATATTTCAGGCGTCCCCAAAATACATGCATTTCAGCCAAAGTCTGCGCTAGTGCGATAAATTCTTCCAACAACATTATCTCAGTCGTAACCTATCACTTTGGCTGTATCCATACACATATTTTAGGCGTCCCCAAAACATATGTACTTCAACCAACTTCCATGATAGTATAATTCGATCAGCCACGATATAACTCTCTTTTCCAATCAGACTTAGTATCCTTTCAATTGACTTATCACTTTATTCACTTTGCCACAATCACTATTTTCCAGGCCACCACTTAACATCAGGGACAATCTCCATCCAAGCACAACATTTCTAACATTCGATCAAGGGTCTAACTTAGAGCCAATCATATCAAGGTTTCACAACAACAATCATTTTCCTTCCCAAATCCAATAACATTTTTCACAGAGGCAATTCATCTTTTCTAAAAGATACAATCCAACATCACCAGCTATCGATTATCCGAGTCAGGGTATAATTCTATGCAACAGTCAAGGTTAACCCAGCTACCCGACTATAGATACTTATCCAATATTTTCGTCATGAGCAGTCAATTCCATCTCATATAATAATTCACTATCCGATACATACAAATCAAGTCTCATCCCATGATTCCATTTCCCGCTATAGGCCGACACATAATTCTCAAGGGTCAAACATCTCTAAGGTTCATATTGGAGCATATACTTACAACTTATCATTCTTAGATCATACTCATCACCATCTCTCATTCAATGCCACAAGGTCATTCTATGGGTCGCCAACGGCCATCTATTATTCGGTCCAGTCTCAATGGTTAGCTATACCGAAAGCTATACCTAATCATTCAGGTGACTCCCCTAGAGTGGACGGCTACTAGGGTTATACTAGTTTCTGCTTCTTAGGGCCAACAAGCAACCGACAGTTCTAAGGAACTCTACCCAAACCTATGGGTATCAAGTCAGTCTGAATAATGAATCGCCAATTGGGCTAAGCCAGCAATTGTAATTCATCAACTGGTCGCTAGGGTCAAGTCTATCTATCCAGGATCTTCCTCAAGGAAATAATTCCCACAGAGGCTCATTCTAGACTTACCCAACAATCGACTAAGATCGATCTATCAACATTACGGTCAATTCCCAATCTGACATACGATTCTCATCATTCCAATAATCCATCAAGTAAATTCCAATAATTTAATTTTTATTCCAATTCCTTTGTACTCACACGAACCCATAAACCAAGGTTAACTATTCAAGGGTCATCGATTCCGATAGTCTCATCATAACTTATGGAATCATACTATTCGATCTGTATGACAGAGTCACACCACCAAGTCATAAGCCAACTATCCATATCCCAACCAACAGTCACCTATACCGACATTATCCAACAAGTTTACCATTTCTCAATCCCCTATATTTCTCAATCATCAAATTATCTTACGGACATTCTTAATCTCATGCAGCAAGGGTCGAATAGTTTATCCCATTCTTTTCTGACATTTTATGTATCAATTAACCATCCTCTAGGCAACACCAGTATTCAGAGTCACTACTTGTGACTTTTCTAATCCTATTAAATTCCTCAGCATACTTGCACACAGGCAACAACTATCCTTTGGTGATCAAGATGGATTAACATCTATTACACCTTAGGGTCAAGGCACAAAATTTTTAATATTCTTTTGGTTAACAGATAACATTCCTAGGACTTCTCAGCTTAGCAACCAACATTGTATTAGCCACATAATTTGCATCCAACCATTCGAAATCAACATTCAGATATTTTAAGCCACAACATTTTCTAGCCAAATCCATTTACCCATAGCATACTAACTGTCTTACTAGTCTGAGTCATCACTCGACTAAACAATTTCTAACCAAAGCCACCTGTTATAATTTTCGACAATCTCGCTACCCAATATAACATCACCGTCAAGGGACACTCGAGTCATCTAGCACAATACAAGACTTCCAGCTATGTCTCGGCACTACCCAGTACCCACAGATAGTCTCATTGCTATCCTATAGAAAGGGTCAAAATACATCTAGTTCTGAGGTGGTAGAGGCAATATACCACTCAGAAACGAAGCCATCCTTAAACAATACCAACTCAATTCTATTCCGGACTTACATGATCTATAACGATTACAACACTTAGCCAACATCTTAGGGTCTCAATAGTATAAGCCAACATTCTTAGCGTCTCTAAAGCACTTAGCAACACACATGAGTCAATTCACCAGTTCTGTCAAACTCATCCATCAATTATTTCATTCATAATTCTTTTCCAACATCACATGCAATTCTCATCTTGTCGTAGCATACATAGCCACCTTTCTTTTATTCCCACATTTCCAAACAGCATTCACAATATAGCATACTATGGCATCGAGTCATTGTTGGGTTATTTGTGTCCAAACCAACAACAATCATTCATTTAGGGGCATCACAATGTATATAGACTTATTGTATAGAACATCCAGTGAGCAGCCAAGAGGGTCAACGAACTTTCAAGCACAGATAACATAAGGATGATTACCGAACAACAATAGCATAATCGCGGAAGCAATCATTGATTTAATCGCGGAAGCAACGTTGAGTTATCGCGAAAGCAACTTTAGTTAATCATCGATGCAACTTTGATTTGAAATGAATCAAAGAAGAGACCAAGGACGTAAAGCCGTGCTCTGATACCAATTTGTCACGCCCCGATTCATAGAGTCATTTATTCACATATTTTATCTCTTGGAATCGATCGTCCTCGCTTGGGCGTGATGCCGTACAAGTCTGGTATTGCACTTGTACAAGGCAAAGATGGTACATACTCGATTATTCTTCAAATAGGAACACATCGCAGCGGCAGAAGCAGATAATTGAATTTAGTGAGGACAATCTTTCTTATTGAATAGAAGTACATCACTTCTTTATAGCAGCGGAGAAAAAGAGTAACTTAAAGCCACACAGAGATATATAGAACTTTATTCTCTTTATTGATAGTTGAAGAAGAGTACAAGACTTGTATTGAAGTACAATGATTATAGCACATCTTTCTTTACATTGGAAACCAACTGAACAATGCTATACAGCTTACATTTGATATTTGGATACAATGGATGACAACTCGATATACCGGCTTGGCTCACAATCTCACTGGTACAACTGATTACAATATTCCATACATTATGCCCTTTATAAACAGAAGACATCATCTTGTACAAGGAGAGCTTCTGTATGCCCAACAAATCTTCGATGCCGCGGAACCAATCAAGCCAATCTTCGTGTATAGAATATTCCAAGCAAGAGCACCTGCCTACAAAACGTGGGTCAGCACATCATCTATGTACTGGCGAGTAGAATCCAACCCACTCGCATAAACCAACATTTAAAGTGATCATTTAAGCAAACATTTATTAGAATGGTCTTTCTACTTGGGGCCTAGCATCAGTTTACAGTTCATAGGCAATAATCAGAGTGAAGCATGTAAACATATTCTTTGTAGCATTCATATGGACATATCTTTTTAACATTCTTAGTGTTATCATGCAAAGGCATCATTGAGGTATACTAGGTGTTATCATAAAAAGGCATCATTGAGGCATCGTTAACATTAACATCTTAAACATTATGACAGTTCTCACTTCAAGCATCACTTAGCATGTATGTTGTGTTTGAGCAATGATTAGCAAGGCATCTTTCTTAGCATACTGAACTTAACATGTTAAGCAGGATCTCATACTGAAAGGCTACATACAGCATCATCAAACTTATTTGGAACGTAAGCATGCAAGTTAAACCAACACATATATTGAATTATCACATTTAAGTGATTTCTTACCGATAGCCGACTCCTTCATACCTGCATCAAATACAGGTTAGCAGATATACTTACTCTGCCTGCATAAGACATTCATTAGCATGCATCCTGACTACATGGTCACTGGTGTTTACCATACGGACGTTGCCATATAGGTCTTCGTTGGTAATGCGATGACTCCAGAGAAGGTAGCTAGCCCCAAAGGATGCCTCGCAGAACCCGTGCCCCTACTGGCACGCCAATATTTTCTCCTAGGCCGGATCGGTCGCCCTAATGTCCCGGGGTACCGTCCGAGAAAACATATCCCCATCACTTATGCATAAGTTGTCCTATGACCATGCGAATGCGTGTCCATCTCAATCGTGAACATAAAATGCATGGTAAAATATTGAAGTAAAGACAACAATGCATCATCATTTATCTCATTCAAGTCATGTTCAATGACTTATTCATTCCCAACACTACCATCGTTTCATTTAGTGATCTCAACGATCCCAAGCCTCATCAATTCTCATTCATTGCTTCATTGCAACATTTCTTATTTGTTCCTTCTAAGGAGGAACAACAGTATTCATTCATTTCAAAGGGACCTGTAGCAATTCATTCATTTTATAGGGACAATAGCATATTCAATTCTTTTCTCATGTATCATTTATGCAGCATCTCATTATTCAAGTGATTCATTCATTTCATCGATCTTAAGCATAAGGGACATTATCAATTCAATCTCAGGCATCATGTTACATTAGCAGTTCGAGTGTGATTCGTTCAGCAATTCAAAGTTCATGTGTTATTCATTCAATGATTTCCAGCATATGAATCTCTATCAATTTAGCAACTAAAGCATCGCATCACAATTATTCAACATTCAAGGTAAGAGACATTAGGGACATATTCATAGCATCACATTATTCCATTTTTTAAGCATGCGGGAATAAGGAGGAAGGAGGACTGTTCCACTTGCCTTATATAACGGTCTTCCTGCTCCAATCCTACTAAGCGTAGCTCCACCCGCGAGCCACATTCCAATACCCATTCCGTCTAGCCAGCTAAGAAAGACTACATCAGTCTCAACTCTCTTGGTTCTCAACATAAGTCATGGTTCAACTTTCTGATCCCATCCAACAAGCCAACCAAATGCCTCGTGCGGAGCGGGGCATTACAATGTCACTCCTCCAATAACTCCCGAAAGATCAGATGATGAAGCAGATTGTTGTTCTCATTCTTCTGACTCCTCCTTCTGGGACTCAGACTCTAGCATTGGCGATATATTCAAAGTAACTCTGTCCGTAAATATGATTTTCGTTGACCAAATTACAGATGATATCCAATCAATCAAACTCGAACAATGGGCTCAAAAGATGGAAACTAGGTAGGAGCTGCACTTCGAACAACGTGAGCCACCTACCGAAGACGAAGTCATCCAAGTCAATTTAGGAGATGAATCATCTTTTAAACCAATCTTCATCAGCAAAAGTCTATCTGACGAGGAACGCCAATCTCTTATACAGCTTATAAGAGAATACATCAACGTCTTTGCATGGAGCTATAAAGACATGCCAGGCCTGGATCCTAAAGTCGCCATGCACCACCTGAATATTTTTTCTAAAGCTAAGTCAGTGAAGCAGCAACAACGACGATTCCGACCAGATGTCATGGAGGTTATCGAGAATGAAGTCAAGAAGCTCATTGCCAGTGGATTCATTCACGAAGAATAACACTCAGACTGGGTTGCCAACATCGTTCCAGTCTTAAAAAAGAACAATAAAGTTTCTGTATCGATTACCATGATTTGAACTCTGTATGCCCGAAGGACGAGTTCCCTCTACCAATCACCGACGTAATAATCGACAATACTTGCGGCTTCGAGCGGATGTCCTTTATGGATGGGTTCTCAGGCTACAACCAGATAAAGATGTTCCCCGACGATGAGAAGCACACATCTTTTCGAACACCCTTAGGGATATACTGCTATACGGTGATACCCTTCGGATTAAAAAATGCAGGGCAACATACCAGCGATCCATGAACACAATTTTTTGCTATTATTTGTGCAAAATTGTGGAGTGCTACGTAGACAATATCGGAGTTAAAAGTCATCTCAAGGGCAACCACCTCCAAGACTTGAGAACGGTGTTCGAACTAATGCGTGCACACCAACTCAAGATGAATCCAACCAAATCTTTTCTGGGAGTCTCCAGCGGCAAGTTCCTTGGTTTCGTCACCACTTCAAAGGGTATACATCTTGACCCAGAGAAAGTGAAGGCTATCCTTGATATGCATCCTCCAAGAAACCTCAAAGAGCTATGCGGACTACAAGGAAGGCTAGCCTACATCAGACGATTCATTTCGAACCTCTCTGGAAGGTGTCAACCATCCATTCAGCTCATGAAGAAAGGCGTATCTTTCATCTGGACTGAACAATGTCAACATATATTCAACGACATCAAGGCATATCTCACAAGCCCTCCAGTATTGGTAGCTCCAATAATGGGGAAGCCTTTCTTACTATATATCCGTGCTATGGACCATTCTCTTGGCGCCTTCTTAGCTCAGAAGAATGAAGGCGACCATGAACAGGCATTCTATTACCTCAGCCGCACAATGGTGGATGCCAAACATAGATACACACTGGTGGAGAAGGAATGCCTTGCACTAGTATTTGCCATCCAGAAGACACGCCACTATGTGTCTGGGCAGACTATCCACATTATATCTAAAGTCAACCCTCTCAGAATACTCATGACTAAACCGAGCTCCCACAATATGCTCTTCGATATGTTCTTCGTTCCTCAGAAGGCAGTAAAAGGCCAAGCATTAGTCGTTTTCTTGGCAGCTCATCCGACGCCAGAATCTTTCAAACTCTACGACAAAATCCCTGATGAAGTAGTGAAGTCTAACACTGCAACTGAAGAAATCCCTATTTGGTGAATGTTCTTTGACGGTGCATCAAGAACAGGACCTAAAGAAAATATTGTGGCTGGAGTAGGTATCGTACTGGTGTCACCAGATCATCTGGTTATACATCGTGCATATTCTCTCATGGAACTATGTACCAACAACATGGCCGAATATAATGCCCTATTAATCGGCCTACAACAGGCAAAGTAACTGGGAGTTGACTATCTAGAACCTTACGGCAATTCCAAGCTAATAGTTAGTCCGGTCCGAGGTGATTATGAAGTTCGTCACGAAGATCTCATCCCCTACTACAAAGAAACAATCGATTTGGCATCTACTTTCGCTGGATTCTTCATCGAGCACGTGCCTCGACTACAAAACATAGAAGCAGATGATCTAGCCGGTCTCGCTGCTTCCTTGACCGTCCCAACCAATACTCAGTAGTCGATCACAGTGTCTGGTCAAAAACTATTCTATGTGAAAGATGTCTTGCATATTCATCACAGTTACACAACAGAAACAAACATCGATATTAAAGACTGGAGATTTCCTTTCATAGACTACGCCGTCAATGGAATCCTTCCCGAGGACCCGAAGGAAGCAGTATCTATCCAAAGACGGTTCCTAAGATTTTACTATGACACAGCTACCAAGATGCTGTACCAATGCTCTTACGACGGGCTACTGTGAGGATGCTTATCAGACACAGAAGCCAAACATGCACTCCGGGAGCCTCACGATGGAGTTTCTGGTGCACATCAACCAGGCCCCAAATTACAAGATTGCCTCAAAAGAATGGGTTATTACTGGCCCACAATGACAGCAGATGCTGTTGAATACGCAACAAAGTGTAGAGCTTGTTAGTTTCACACCGATTTCATTCATCAACCTTCGGAGTTCCTACACCCGAATGCAGCATCTTGGCCATTTGAAGCCTGGGTATGGACGTCTTTGGACCAGTCAGCCCGCCATACACCAAAGGATATCGGTTCATCCTAACCATAACCGATTACTTCTCCAAATGGGCGGAAGCTATACCGCTCACCGAAGTGAAGGCGTCAAACGTGATCAGTTTTATCAAACATCACGTCATCTACTGCTTCGGCCTACCTCGCAGGATTATCCATGATAATGGTCCACAGTTCGCAAGCCATACATTCTATCGGTTCTGCGATAGGAATCGAATCCAGAACATAGCCTCTACTGCCTACAATCCAGCGGCTAAGAGGCTAGCAGAAGCCTTCAATAAAACCATCATAAAACTTCTCAAGAAGTTCGTGTCTTCAAACAAGCACGATTGGAATGAGAAGCTCGGTGAATGTCTATGGGCCTATCGTACAACGGTCCGGACTCCAACAGGAAGTACGCCATTCTTTCTGGTTTATGGGAGCAAAGCAGTTCTTTCCTTAGAAATCCAGATTCTTTCTATTCGAGTAGCCTTAGCCAGCGAGTTGACTACTGAAGAAAGCTACCGTCTGCGACTCCAGGTGCTCGAAGCGCTAGATGAAAAATGCTTGTTAGCTCAGCAGTACATTGAGCTATACCAAGTGTAATGCCCCAGTCCCAAAATACGTAGGACCAAGTACGTGAACATGCCAGCTGCACATATACGAAGAATACTCCAATATATGGAATCCTCATGTATGCACATAAGCTGTAAATAAAAATAATCACAGGCCAGAATAATATATCTAATCTCATCACATCTCAACACGAAGATAATGAAGTCAAAATAAATAAGTAAGAGTATCAAAAGATAGCCGGGTGAACATACTCACTCCAAACAGCTATAAAAATAGTCTCACAAGATCGGAGTCCAACCTCCGTAAAATAGAAAGAAAAGAGATGTAAACTAATGTCTACAACTGTCTCAGATAAGAAATAGTCTAGAACTCAAGAGGCACTGCCTCGTCATTAATGTATGATAGCTCCAATGTCGCTCCGTACTCTTGTGAAAAATCGTCTAAACCTGGAGAGATAACCAGGTCCTCAGGGGACATAGCAAGATACAAGAAAAAACTATGCCGTATAAACTGTGATAATATAATAAGAGAAAAAGGTATGCATGCAATTGGGTTCCTGACCATTCTACTGTGAATATGCAGTTGAGATACAATCCTTCGACGCATGAGCCCTGGCTGTAAATGGGATCAGCATAGTTCCCATAGAGGGTACCAGGGGCCTACGTCCATAACGCTCTGGAAGCATCAGAGGGCACCATGTGCAAGGGCTACGTCCATAACACTCTGGGAAACATCAGAAGGCGCCTGGAGCCTGCGTCTCCGGAGGAGCGCACAGGTTATCAGGGAAGTGCAAAGAAGCCCATACGTCAGGTATTGTTCTCTCCACCTAATGCCTAGTATGATCATCTCTATAACTGATATGAACCTCTAGTAACTGCCAAGTCTTCTAATATGCAATACTATTTGCAGTTACTCCTATCCGTCGCACGCTCCATACGTATCGGTGGCCAGCCGACTATGGGGATATGTGTCCTAAATGTGACTCACATCACGTGATACAACAAGTGTCAAGGCCGTATGAGATATACCAATACTTCAACATCCATGGGGAGGTCACTAAGCTAAGTCAATGCAAGAGAAGTAAATAAGGCAAGGTAAACGACCGATAGAGTCGCTTGCACCCAAGTGTGACTTGGACGCACAGTTTAAATATCAAAAAAACAAAATGCTGATAATAACAACTGAAAATAAGAAATATAATAATCACAGAGTAAGGTGGCAAGGTATCTTTCCTGATGGTGCAAAGTGGCAATCCCAAGTAATCACAATATCAGCAAAGAAATGTCACAATCTCCAAACAACTCCGGACGTTGAAACAAACATCAAAAATGCACTCGGTGTAAAAGATATACCTAGGAAATGCCTGTCCAAAAGTCAAATTTTGGAACAGGGGCAAAATCATAATTTTGGATCAAAACGATGTCCGTCGTTGGACCCGCTTCGCACCTAAACACGTGCCAAGGTCTATGGTCTCTAAAGTCGTCGAACTACATGTCTACGATTTCAGTTTGAGGAGAGGAAATCAATAGTATGTCTAGTTTTAGATTCCGATGAGCCGTGTACAAATTTGCCCGTTTGAGTGGGTCGCGGGCCCTGCCAAAAATGGGTTCTGATTCGACCTTCTCAGAATCGAACCAAACTTGGCACACATGACCAAAATTTCAATTCGGACCTGTTGGCACAAGTTTTGTCTCGATCCGACAACCGTACATGAAGTTATAGGCAAGTTTGCAAAATGGGGGTATCTCGACGGATACGCGTTGGTTTCGTCACGCACACGCGACGAAACTGAGTTCCGTCAGTTCCCACACGTCCGCAACGTCCATATGCGCCTTTCGATGCGTATAGCGTGCGACCACATCGCCCGGTTTATCGGGGTGTACATCGTATCGGAGAAAATTCTAAAATTTTATATAAATTAACACAGGTTTTCTCCAACTTCAACATCAGTTTATTTCTTACACGTTAATCGAAACAACGATCCAGAAGATGCGTTGTGATCTCGGTTATGTTGTCTTTTACTGTTTTAGATTAGTTCCTACATTACTTTACTGTACAGCAAGAAAATTGGCCGACAAGTTGTCTGTTTAAAACAGTTTTATAGTAGTACAGAAAACAAATTTTTGTTCAACTTCGTCTCTATTTTTCGAGCAAGTCGATGGGTTGTTTTTGAAATCCACCTAGAGGATCTCAAAGAGGGTCAATTCTACTTTCCAAAAAAATTTACGGATCGATAATCGGTGATACGAGTAAAAAGTTACGTCGTAGGGAAGTAGGGTACCTTGAGTGGGAAAACTGCTTCGTGGGTGACACGAGGCTGACTTCCGATGCTCCGTTCATCGTACACAAAACTCCGTCGCTAGTGAAACGAACTCGTAGGCGAAGGGGGTATGATCAACTGCAACTTTCGTTTTGGAAGTCTAGGGTTTTGAGGTTCGGGAAAAAAGATGTATTTATAGCAACTTGGTAGCAATACATAATACTAATAGGTTTGTGAATAGGTGAATCCCACGGATTTGTGGGTCGTACGAGCTTGCTGCTATAGACAGCAAGCAAGGTATTGGAGTGGGGCCCGTCCACTTTAAGTGGGTGGGTGAGTTGTATTTTATTTTATTTTTTCATATTCTTTTCTTTTTTTTCCTTAACCAATGTTGGGTGCTGTGGTCGGTCCCCTCTCTTGGGCCGACCACCACAGCTATATATATATATATATTTTTAACAACTACTATATTTTTAACAACTATATATATATATATTTTTAACAACTACTATATTTTTAACAACTACTTTATATATATATATATATATATATATATATATATATATATATATATATATATATATATTCACATAAAAATCCTATAAATGGTAAATAAGTAACAAAATATATGTAATAATGTAGGCTATATTTAGTAGCGGTAAAAATATCAAGCACACAATCATACGTATTATGAATATATCTATATTTACATACATAAATTTTTAATTACCACTTTAAGTCCAAATAATATAGAAAAATAATTTTTAAAGCACTAAAATAGTTAAAAAATATTGGGGGTTTACATCCTACCCAACTTGAAGAAAATTTCGTCCTCGAAATTAAACTAAGATCGGGGGATCAAATTCAATGCAAGGACATTGATAATAATTTAAGAGCTTAAAATGCAAGACGTACCTTCGCCTTCGAACAAATATGGGTAGCGATTTTGGATGTCGTCCTCGCGCTCCCAAGTAGACTCCCCTGGCGAGTGATGCTTCCATGCCACGCAAACCAATGGAATAGATTGGTTCCGCAACACCTTCATTCGACGATCGAGGATACCTACTGATTGCTCTTCGTACGACAAACTCGGTCCAACTGTGATCTCGGAGTGATCAAGCACATGATTGCTGTCCGCCACGTACCTCCTCAACTGAGGTACATGGAATACGTCATGCACTCCCTCTAGCGACGGTGGCAAGGCCAATCTGTAGGCAACCTTTCCAACACGTTCCAAGACATCGAAAGGCCCGATGTACCTTGGACTCAACTTGCCACGTCCTCCGAATCGAATCGTGCCTCTAGTGGAGGATATCTTCAAGAACACATGGTCACCCTCTTTGAACTCTAAGGGTCGACGACGATTATCTGCCCACTGCTTCTGACGATCATACGCTGCTCGCAGGTGGTCCTGAATCCTCTTTACTGTCTCCACTATGCTCAAGACCAACTCGGGATCCAATAGCTGTCGCTCTCCTACGTCGCTCCAACAAACAGAAGACCGACACTTCCTACCATACAACGCTTCAAACGGAGCCATCTTAATGCTCGCTTGATAGCTATTGTTGTAGAAAAACTCAACAAGGTAAAGATGGTCCTTCCATAAACCACAAAAGTCAAGCATGCACGCTCTCAACATATCCTCTAGCGTCTGCATGGTACGCTCCGACTGGCCGTCTGTCTGCGGATGGTATGATGTGCTAAACTTTAATCGAGTGCCCAAACTCTCTTGCTTGCTCCTCCAAAAATACGAGGTAAATCTCGAGTCACGGTCCGACACAATACTAACAGGCACACCATGTAATCTTACAATCTGCTCCATATACATCTCTGCTAATACCTCTGTCGACTGGCCCACTCTAAAAGGTAAGAAATGTTCTGACTTCGTAAGTCTATCAACAATCATCCACACTGCGTCACGTCCCCTCGGACTCCGAGAAAAACTTATAACGAAATTCATAGTAATGTGCTCCCACTTCTACTCGAGAATGGGTAGCGGCTGCAATAATTCGGCCGTCCTCTGGTGTTCCGTCTTAACTTATTGACATACCAAGTACTTGGCAACGAAACAAGCTATCTCCCGCTTCATTCCATGCCACCAATAATACTATCGTAAGTCACGGTACATCTTGGTTCCTTCGGGATCAATGGAGTATGTCGAACTGTGAGCCTCGGCCATCAGCTCCTGACGTAGCTCTCCATTGGATACATAAATACGATCACCACATTGTAATGTCCCATCTGATTTGATCCTCAAACCTGTCTGCTCTCCTGCTTCGGTCCTCTCTCTGAGCCGTCGAAATCTAGCGTCATTGGGCAATGCTGTCTTGATGCGCTCTACCAATGATGATTGCCCTTGGAGGTTGGCAAATACGCCGTCTGCTCCAGGCAATACTACCTCAATACCAAGCTGCTCTAAGCCTCTAATCAACTCCTCTACGTTGTCAAAAAGTGTGCCATGGGCTTGCGACTCAATGCGTCTACCACGATATTAGCCTTGCCCGGATGATAATGAAGCTCGATCTCATAATCCTTCATTAACTCCAACCAACGTCGCTGTCGCATATTCAACTCTTTCTGTGTGAACATGTACTTGAGGCTCTTATGATCAGTGTAGATATCAACCTTCTCGCCGTACAAGTAGTGTCTTCATAGCTTCAAAGCAAAGATAACTGCTGCGAGCTCTAGGTCGTGGGTCGGATAATTCTTCTCATGCACTCTCAACTGTCGTGATGCATATGCTACTACACGCCCGTGCTGCATCAATACAAATCCTAATCCTTTCCCGGATGCGTCACTGTATATCACAAATCCTCCCGGGCCCGATGGTAGTGTCAAGATTGGTGCTGTGGTCAATCGCTTCTTTAACTCGTCAAAAGCGGCTTGACACTCATCTGTCCATAGAAACTCCTGATCCTTGTTAGTCAATCGAGTCATAGGCCCCGCTATTCGAGAGAAATTTTCTACGAACCGTCGGTAGTAACCGACAAGTCCGAGGAAACTTCTCACCTCAGAAGCTGATGTGGGTGCGGGCCATAATTCGACTGCTGTAATTTTTTCTGGGTCTACCGATATACCGTCACCCGTAACAATATGACCAAGGAATGATACCTCCTTGAGAAAGAAATCACACTTGCTAAGCTTCGCGAAAAGTCATTCATTTCTCAATGTTCCCAAAATTATCCGTAGATGCTGCTCTTGCTCCTCTTGACTCTTGGAGTAAATCAAGATATCGTCTATAAAGACTACTACAAATTTTTCCAAGTACTGGTGAAAGATCTTGTTCATTAAATTTATGAAAACTGCGGAGCATTGGTCAAACCGAAAGGCATGACCAAGAACTCGTAGTGTCCATACCTCGATCGAAAGGCCGTCTTTGTAATGTCTTCCTTCAGAACCTTCAATTGGTGATAGCCTGATCGTAAGTCAATCTTGGAGAATACTTTTGCTCCACTCAGTTGATCGAATAGATCATCTATATGTGGCAAGGGATACTTGTTCTTCATCGTCACTGCATTCAATGCTCTGTAGTCGATGCACATGCACTATGTCCCGTCTTTCTTAGGCACAAAAAGAATGGATGCTACCCATGGTGACGCACTGGCACAAATAAATCCCTTCTCTAATAAGTCATCAATCTGTGTCTTCATCTCTACCAACTACTTGGGTGCCAGACGTTATACTCGAGATGAAATAGGCTCGGCTCCGGGAATAAGCTCAATAGAAAACTCAATATCTCGGTCAGGTGGTAGTCCTGGCAATGCCTCGGGGAATACATCCTCGAACTCGGTGATAAAAGGGTGCTGAGGGGTGTCATACATCATCATATGAGTCCCTGATGTGGGTGTATCACAACTCTCTCCGTCTTCTTTGGTGAACTCAAACTCTGCCGCATTCGGTGGTCTAAAGATAATACTGCTCCTATGGCAGTCTATGAGAGCAAAATACTGGCTCAACCAGTCCATTCCAAGAACCACATCTAATGTCGGTATAGTAAATACAAGAAGTCGTGCCATCATCTCTCTACCATTTATCACTAAAGGACAAAGTCTACAAACACCACTAACAGGTACAACTCCTCCTCTAGTGAGGACTTTAACATTCTTAGCTAAAGATGTGATGGGAATGTTGTGTCTAGTGGCAAAACTAGTAGCTATAAATGAATGTGTGGCTCCAGTATCAAATAATATAATAGCAGGAAAAGATGCAACTAAAACCATACCTGCTATAACCTCGGCCTCTGTCTTTATATCCTCCATAGCAAGTGAGAATACCTGTCCATAATTCTGTCCTGGGCCCTGAGCTCTGGCCTTGTTGTACTGTACGCCTTGGGGAGCAATGGTGGACGAGGTGCTCCTGCTATGGGCCGTGGTGCTGGAAGAGCTGGGGCTGTGGGCCTCGGGTTCTGCCGAGCTTGTACTATCGACTGTTGCTCCGGACAGTCCTTGAGCATGTGCTGATTGGATCCGCATCTCAAGCATAATCCAAGACGAGTCCTGCAGTCGTTCTGGAGATGTCCTTGTTTTCCGCAGTAATGGCAAATGGGCTTCTGATAAGGTGAGGGCCTCTGCTGGAACTGTCCTGTGGCCCTCCTAATAGGTCCACTCTGGGTGGCTCGGGCTGGTATAGCTGCTGGTGTATGACGTCTCGAGGTCTGCTGCTGTTACTTGCGAAGAATCTTCTAAGCACGAGCTTCTTCCAAGACAGCTGAATGGGAGACTCGAGACTGGGTAGTCGTATAAGACTTGAGCTCTGGTGCAAGCCCCTGGTGAAATCTCCTCGCCTTCTCTAACTCTGTCGGAATCAATCCCGCACCAAATTGACTCAGGCGATTAAACTCCGAGTCATACTCATCAACTGTCATATTCCCTTGCTTCAGATGAAGGAACTGGTCATAGAGACCATCTCGAACATGAATAGGGAAGAATCTCTCATAAAATGCATCATAGAACTGCTTCCAGGTGATCCCAGTGCCTAATCGTCTCTTTTCTGCCTTCCACCAGTGGTGAGCAGTATCTTCTAACAGTAGGTCCGCTGCTGTCATCCAATCACGAGCTGGCAACTGGGATGCCTTCAGTAGCTTTTCGGTACCAATAAGCTACTGTGACACCTTTAATGGCTTCTCCGTCCTGTTTGCCATGAAATATAAAAGAACAGAACAATTATCGGAGGACCGGACTTTTACTTCACGTTACAAACTCGCTTGTACAAAGAAGGCCTAGGGACAAAAACCTAGGTACAGCAGTCTAAGTACAATTGTTTATATTAGATTTTGGAGGGTGACGGTAGAGGCTCGGGAAGGCGACGGCAGCCCTGCCTTACTCCTTGGACGATCGGTATGCGGCCTTGGCTCCTTGTGAAAAGATGTTTGGCGTTGATGAAGAAATGCTCTTCTTGCTCTCCTCCTCTTGCTCTTCTGGCTTCTCTCTCTCTGTGTGTATTTTCTCTCTGACTATTGGGGGAGTCTCTCTGTATATGCGTATTTCTCTCTGATATTGTATATATTACAAGGGAATGGCACCTTGCTATTTATAATAGTGGGATATGATCATTAGGGTTGCCAATGATTAGCTCTTGGGGATGGCGACGGCCTGTAGATTGGTTAATCCAGGCCGTTCAGTTTTGATTGTGACGAATCCGAGCCATCGAGTATATATTACACCAAATTCCATTAGCAATTAATGCTGATTGGAATAAATCTTCCTCATAATAATTTTCTGATGTCTGCGAATAAATTAGATTTATTCTCCAGCTACGTGTCCCAGATTATTGGGATTTGACCCAATCTTTGATGGCAGTAAATCTGAGAAATTAATCGGCTTAGGACACGTGTCCTAGGAGCCACTGGAAGATCCGAACCATATGACGAGTGAGCCGCATATGACTTTGGGCCGCATAGGGTTAGGGCCACGTGTCAGGGCTGTCTGGATAGTGGCCCTCCCTTGAGCCTTTGAACCACAGGGAGGTAATCATTGTGAGCCGTATAGGGATACATCCACCTGAGCCGCATGGAGATGATCCTCTTGAACCGCATGAGAAGTTTTTACTTGAGCCGCATGAGGCTTTTTCGGCCTGAGCCGTATAGGACGGATTCACTCTGAACCGCATGAGAAGTCTTTGCTCGAGCCGCATGAGGCTTTCTCGGCCTGAGCCGCATAGGACGGATTCATTCTGAACCGCATAAGAAGTTCTTTGCTCGAGCCACATGAGGCTTTCTCGGCCTAAGTCGTATAGGACGGATGCACTCTGAACCGCATGAGAAGTGAGCCGCATACGAGCACCCACGTGGCAAGGCCACGTGGCATTTTTTTATGGCTCTCGGGGGATTTGTGTCAGAGATCTCTTTTCTCTTTCCTAGAGATTCGTCATTATGACAGAGTCATAATTACTTCTTTTTGTGTTAGGGCTGTCACTTTTTCAGAGTTGGCAGCCGTCAAGCAATTAATGCGAGAGGGCAGAGGAGAGGACTGTCCTGCCACGTGTCTTTTTGAGCCGCATGGGATGTCTTGGACCGCATAGCCCCTTATGCCGCATGACTCTCCAAGCCACACGGGCTTTCTGAGCCGTATGGGGTTCTTTGGCCGCATGAGTCATTTTCTTTAGTATTTTTCTTGCTTCTACAAGACCCCCTTCAAAGTTTTCAATTTGCAAAATTGAAATACTTTGAATAAGAAGCATAGCTGTATTCTTCTAGCCGCATATGAAACCCTGACCGCATAGAGATCTTGGCCGCATAGGTTGTTCAGCCGCGTCGGTGGTTCAGCCGCAGGGGACTGTTCAGCCGCATAGCTTCTCGCCACGTATGCGGGTCTTTAATTGCCTCAAATTCGTTTCAGCGCCGTCTTTGTAGGGGGGAATCCCAAGGGTCAACTCATTAAATCTTTCGAATTTGACGCCTTGGGTGAATCTTGGAGACGAAACCCAAGGAGTCGGTTTTGTTTTTCATGAGTCGGTCATTGGCCCACGTGTCCTCCTTCCCCCGTCTTTCTATAAATATGAGGAGTTTTGAAGAGAGAGAAGGCTTCTTTATTTTCTTTCTTCTTCCTCAGACCTTCCCTTTCTCGATTGCCCTTCCTCTCTTCGATAATTAATGGCTCCCAAGAAGACCGTGGCAGCAAAGGGCAAGAAGGCGGCCTCCACTTCCGCCTCGGCTGCGGCTGCTACTCCACCGGTCGTCGTACCTGATGTTTATCCTGACGTTCACCCCCCCATTACTGGTAAGGACAATGTATGAGTTAAAGAACCCCAATTGCCATGACTACATCGCATACTTTATGCACGAGTCTTTGTAAATCGCATGTTCGCCCTACGGCTGAGCTGCGAGCCGCATAAGAAAACCACCGTATCTGTATGCGCGCCTTGTCGGCAAAGCTGCATAAGTGACGCTAGACAGCATAGAATTTTATTGTACGGAGCCGCATAATCGTTCTTCTGAGCTTGAGCTGCATGAGGCTTTTTGGAGCCACATAAGACTTATGAGAGCTTCATGGGGCCACGTGGATGTTTTCTTGAGCCGCCTGGGGTTTGAAAGCACCCAATCAGCTCTTTTTATCCCTCCGTTTAACTTACTTTTCTCTGTCTGTTCTTCAGTGAATCTGCCGGTTAACGCTGCTGGAGAACTCTTGGTGGGTAGCGCTCAAGCTGCGCTCGGCTATAGGTACGACCATATTATTCAGCATATGACGGACCAGTTTCCGAGCGATGAGCCTATGGCTAGATTGAATGCCATCAAGAATCAGTCTTTCCATTTCCTTAATGCTATGATGAACTCCGAAAAATTTGAAGGGGAGTATTTGAAGCCTGCATTCTTTTTTGGAGATGCCTTGACCGTGGAGAACGATCATGTTCTGGAGGTGTCGGAGGATTGGAGTTTTGCTTCTAACGGGATGGCGATCCGCATCCCCCAGATGGAGTGACACTTCCTATTATCTTGGTTCAATATGCTCCCGTTGGACCGAAAGATAGGGGAGACTTTAACCCCTACCAG
The DNA here is from genome assembly GCA_029216955.1 of Iris pallida. NCBI lineage: Eukaryota > Viridiplantae > Streptophyta > Magnoliopsida > Asparagales > Iridaceae > Iris > Iris pallida. Next base: position 3,065,184 of record JANAVB010040620.1, read on the forward strand.
AAGTGGGATGTTTGTGGGGAACATCCATTACAATAACAATCTGAAGTCCGTGACTGCCGACAAAGTGCATACTAGTTGTTCTGTGACGGGGTTGGTCCCAGGTTCTTTCCTGAATGTGGCGGGCCCTAACTTCACATTCTCTACTGCCGATACTTTTATAAATCAACTTGCTCGGAAAGGCTCCTATCCCGTTGGTCGGTTGACGTTCCCAGGTTGGGTACACCCTATTTCCTCGTGGATCAATTTGTCTACTTGGATCTTGCAGAAGTATGAGGCCTTTTTGTGCGAGATTGGCCTTTACCACGCTATCCGAGGTACCAGTCATGGCTTGTCCATAAACAAGAAGCTGTTTATGTCTCTGCTGGAGATGTATAATTGCCGTACGGGGACCTTTTACACACCTGTAGGGGAGATGGGACTCGTGCTCCATGAGATGCACGCGGTCTCCAAGCTTCCTTGGGAGGACGAAGCGTTTGAAGCGTATACTCCCACTAATGAGGAACTCGAGGATTTTGAACGACGGTATCCTGGCTTCGTGGCTCTTTACCAGGAGATATTATGCCATTATAACACATGCCATCAAATAACCCGAAAGGATAGTAACTCGGAAGGGAATGCTCCCTATACCAAGGATTGGGTGCACTATCTCTTCCCGGCAGATGCCTCGGGTCGAGTCACCTCTCGTCGCCCTCGATCTCGGAAAGCGGTTAAGGACTTGGTGTCGTCGGCTAAGAGAATGGCCACTACCAGTGACGGATTAGGGAGCAAGACTGACACTTTTGGTTATTTTTACCAGGATACTCAAGAGCTATCCGAGAAAGCGCTTCTGGCAGGATTTTTGATGATCTGGCTACAAAATTGTGTAGTCTCGGGAGGAGCCAGTTCTATTGAGAGAATTAGTCATAATTTTATCCTTCCGACTGTGAAGTTAGTCTTGCGAATCAGGCTAGCTCTCCTCCCGGCCATGGTGTGTAGCATACATTGTGGCCTTTGTACTTTTACATCCAAAGTCTTTGCCCGTGATGTGACCAAGGATTTTGAACGAACTGAGTTGCCTTATCACTATTTGATGGGGTGGCTGCTGATACATTATCCGTCTTTGATAAGACCGGGCTCTGAAGACGGTGTGACTGATGACGACGCATTTATCTTCCGCTATCGTGACGAGCCTTGGAAATATGAGACCATACGGGCTTGCCGGATGGCCTTGGCAAAGGCAGATAAGTATCGTATTTTTGTATCCGTCCCTCGCTTTACCGCCAGGGACATAGAGACTGTACATATTGACGGTGTCGCGCCCCCTCAGCTTCTGGATGGCCAGATGCTCTTATGGCTGCGTAACATCCGTCCCGCACATCTGGTGTATCGTAATCGCAATACTATTTTTCTGGAGCCTTATCTGCCTAGGAGGTTTGCCCGGCAGTTTGGATACAACCAACTTTGTCTGGACAGCCCCAGTTCTTGTCTGGGTTATGAAGGTAGTCTTCTTGATGGTATCAGAGCTTGGCAATATTATGATTCGTTCCATACTCGTACCATTTTTTTGGTCCATGCCATTAAGGAGTCAGTGGAGATCTTGTATATGGCAGCTCTGTATCATGTCATGGCGAACAAGCCTCCGGTCAGTTTTAACCCAGGTACCAGTTTTATTGTTGGTACCGGTCTGGAGGAAGGCTCTCAAGGGGCCAAGAAAAGAAAGACTAGAGACGAAGTGCCAGATTTGGATTTCGCTGCTGAGGGTGATGAAGGCAATGAGCATGATAAAGATGACTCTATCCTTCCATTGGTAGACGCAGAGGTGGGTCAGTTGCATGTTTTGTCAGATGAGATGTTGGGGGATCAGTCCCTTGTTGCGCCTGGTCCTATTCCGAAACGTAGCAGGCAAATTTCTCATGTAGGCAGTGTTTCTCGATCCCGAAATCTAGTTACGACTAGGCACCGTCCGCTAGCCATAAAATAAAGTAGAGAAGAAGTCAACCCTGCGTCAGAGGTAACAAAACTGCTCTCGATCCCCTCTTCCTTCTTTCTTTTGAGTTTCAATCCTGATTGTCTTGGTTCCCTCTTTTAGGTGTCGGGGGAAGAAGAAGAGTTTCAGGATGTCGAGGCGGTGACCCAGAATGACGAGGACTTCCATGAGCCTATTCCTTTTCAAGAGGAAGCAGATCAATCTGTATCCCCCTTCAAGGTGACGTGGGCAGAGGATGTGACTGAGTTTAACTCGGGGATCGCGGGTGAGGGGACCATGCCAGTTGTGGATAAGCAGCAGCCTTTATGCCCCTCTCCTGGTAAGATTAGCCGAATCTTAACCTGTGAGGAAGCCTATCTGCTCTATCATTATGTCCTTCAGGTTACGTCGATTGATTGTTATTCTGGACATTCAGGTCCTGCCCCTTCAGTGCCGAGGATGGACGTTGTTGAGACAACCCCAACCGAAGGGGCATCGGTGGAGAGGGGTGTACCTCACCGCCCGACTCGTCTTGATGGGCCTTCTGGGGGCTCGAGTTTAACAGGCCAGTCCTCGGGGCAGTCGGGGCAGGGAACGATGGTCCTTGCATCATCCTCTGCTCCTATGGCTTCGAGAATCGACCTTTCTTCCCTGCCGAGCATCCAAGCTCTCCGGGCGGCGGAAGACGAGTTGGCCCTATTCATGCATCGTTCTACTCGGACTCTGTTCCCCTGGTGGCAAGCTCTAGCGTTATTCCTCCGACGTTGCCGCTCTGGCTTCCCCTGACGCCCTCCTCTGCTGAAGTTTTGAACGACGCGTTGTAGGACGTGGTTGCCAGTTTCCATCGTCATTTGAAGAGGGGAATCGAGGCCGTTGTGGAAAGAGGGACCTCCTTTACCTTGGCCCGACGATGGGCCCATGGTCAAGTAAACATCCTTAGGGATCTTCCTGATGATGCAGGGATGACTTCGTTTCTGGAGGCGAAATTGCTGGAGGCTGATCAGCTGGTGTCCGAGCTTCGAGTATTGCGGCAGGCTAATCTGCCTGCTGTTATAAACGAAGAGCGGGATTCCCTTATTGCTGTTATAGAGAGGACCAGAGCTGCTCGAGATAAGACCAGACCGGCCGCACTGAAGGATCTCAGCGACTTAGCTGATCGGTATGATCAATTGAGTTATGCGACCGAAAACGTTGTGGCTCGGGAGGAGTCTGTCTCTCTTGAGATGACTGACACGCGGGAGCAGATCCTTGCGCTTCAGACGAAGTTGACTTTCTTGGAGTCTGAACTCGAGATTGCCCGCAATGACAGGGGGCTAATTGTTCAGGAGGCTGACAGGGTTACTCAAGCTTCGACTGACCTGGAGGCTGTCTTGAAGAAATTGGAAGATGACTGTCAGGCGCTCCTGGACTTGGACAATGAGGAGCGGTTACCCCAGGAGGCCGAGCGTCGCGCTCGGCAACGGATTGAGCGGGGGACCGCCTCGGTGAGAAACTGCCTCATAGAATTGAGTAACACTGAAATGTAGTCGACCTTTTCTTTTCCCCCCTTTTTTTTTGAAAGGGACATGGTTCCGAAATATGTAATACTTCTTTTCTTCCTTCAAATAAAGAGTACTTTCAATTCTACCCTTCATTTGTATTGCCTGCTGTGCCTGTGATATTGTGGTGATGTTCTCCCCCGCATAGGGGATATATTTGTGGACCTGTTCCCCATGGCGTACTTTGGTTTTAGGTAGAGATAACAAGTTTTGGTCAGGGTACCTGAAGCAGCCATAGCAAAGTGGTCATGGGTGCTCTTGGTATTGAGGAAAGGAATGCCGTAGAGTAGCTGGGCTCCCGGGGCATGATGAGGTAGTAGGTTTGTGCTAAGAAATTTAGCTGAGGCTATTTATGGGCCTATTATCCTTGGCATACCCTGGTTTAGGATACGGATAATAGGATGAAGGGGAACCGACATACTTGCTCAGAGGTAACGAGGACATGGCAAGTAGGCAAGTTTTTTAAACGTAGAGTCTTCCTACTCAGAGGTAATGAGTACATGGCAAGAGTGAACTCGACGGAGGGTACTGGTGGTCGACAGAGGGCATTTGTGGTCAACAGAGGATATTTGTGGTCAACAGAGGACATTTGTGGTCAACAGTGGACATTTGTGGTCAACAGAGGATATTTGTGGTCAACAGAGGACATTTGCGGACCCATTACCCTTGGCGTACTCCGGTTGTGGGTACTGGTAATAGGTCGAAAGGGGATCATCATACTTACTCAGAGGTAATCAGGACATGGCAAGTATGAAGGTTTCTTCGACGGAGCCTTCCAATTCAGAGGTAATAAGGACATGACAGGAGTGGGCTCACTGAAGGAGGGCTCATAGAACGACTCAGAGGTAATGAGGACATGGAAGTTCTATGTAGGGGGTGATTTGTTTTTGGCGGAAATGGGACGACTCAGAGGTGATGAGGACATGGCCGTCTTGGAAGTTTGTAGACCCGTTACCCTTATTGTGCACTGGAAGTGCAGGTAGTGGATCATGAGGGAGGATCTCTTGTAGGAAGAAAGTTCAGCGGTATGGTTATACATGACTTTCTTTCAAAAGAGTGACCGGGATGTAAGTTCAGGGGTACCAGCGGGTACATAACTCGATAACCCATGAATGTTGGAATCAAAGTGTAAGTTCAGAGGTACCAGCGGGTACATGACTTGGAAATCTGGCAAACTATGAGGGTGAGTTCAGTGGTATCAGCGGATACATGACTCAAAAATCTGGAAAATTATAGGGGTGAGTTCAGTGGTACCAGGGGGTACGTGACTCGACGATCTAGAGAATGTTGTTTAGACATAATATTTTTTCAGGAACTTACCGTTGACGGGCAACATAAGCAAGTCTCCGTTTTGCTTGGCGAGGCGGTAAGCACCGTTGGAGAACACGGCCTCGATGACAAATGGACCTTCCCATTTTGGCTGGAACTTGCCGGTGGTCTTGTGAGTCATGACCATTGGCCTACGGACTGCCAGAACAAGGTCGCCCACTTGGAATGTTCTGATTTTAACCTTCTTGTTGAAGGCTCCTGGATGCGTGCTTGGTATAGCTCGATCCTTTGCTGAGCTAGGAGGCACTTTTCATCTAAGGCCTCCAACTCTTGTAGTCGACGTCGGTAGTTATCATCCGTCGTCAATTGATAAGTGAGGGCGACGCGGAGTGAGGGTATTTGAGTCTCAAATGGGAGAACTGCCTCACTCCCGTACACTAGGGAGAATGGCGTATTCCCGGTGGCTGTTCGAACTGTGGTGCGATAAGCCCATAAGCATTCGCCGAGCTTCTCATTCCAGTCGTATTTGTTGGAGGAGACAAACTTCTTAAGGAGTTTGATGATTGTTTTGTTGAATGCCTCTTCCAACCCGTTCGCCGCTGGGTTGTACGGTGTCGAAGCGACATTTTGAATATGGTGCTTATCGCAAAATCGATAGAATGCGTGGCTTGTAAATTGCGAACCATTATCATGGATGATCCTTCGGGGCAGTCCAAAGTGATAGATGACGTGATGCTTGAGGAAGCTAATCACTTTCGAAGTCTTAACTTCTGAAGAAGTAATCAGTGATCGCAAGTATGAAGCGATGTCCTCGAGAGAAAGGTGGGGTGATTGGACCAATGATATCCATTCCCCATGCTTCGAATGGCCAGGACGCCACTGTCGGATATAGAAACTCGGATGGTTGGTGAATGAAGTCCGCGTGGACTTGGCAGGCTTTGTATTTTCTAGCATAATCTATCGCATCTGCCACCATTGTGGGCCAATAGTAGCCCATTCGGTGAAGGCGGTCTTGCAGTTTTGGGCCAGGCTGGTGGGCCCTGCAGACACCGTCATGAGCTTCTCGTACGGCTTCTTTGGCTTCTGTATTTGACAGACACCGAAGTAGTAATCCGTCGTAGGAGCGACGATATAGCATTTTCGTCTCTGTATCGTTGAAGAATCTGAGAGAACGCCGTCTGATGGAAGTGGCTTCCTTTGGGTTCTCGAGCAGGATGTCATAGACGATGAAGTCGATGAATGGTTTTCTCCAATCTGGGGCATCCTTGATCGTCTGTGCGAAATAACTCGCCATGAATTGCACATTGTTCTTGGGACAGACCAGTTCGTGGCCTATCACGTCAACCGAATGATGAGCGTGGTTCGGCACCGCTAAGGAAGCGGCAAGGCCTGCTAGGGCATCGGCTTCGATATTTTGGAGTCTGGGGACATGTTCGATGAAGAACCCTTCAAACGATGAGATGATGTCAATCGCTATTTGGTGATAAGGGATCATGTCTTCGTGGTGGACCTCGTATGAGCCCCGGATCTGATTGACGATTAGTTGGGAGTCGTCGTATGCTTCAAGGTATTCTACCCCCAACTCTCTTGCAAGTTGGAGGCCAATGACCAGAGCGTTGTACTCGGCCATATTGTTAGAGCAGGGTTCTGAGAGGGAATAAGCGCGGTTAATCACTAATCCGGAAGGGGAGACCAGCACCACCCCGACTCCGACGACGATGTTGCCTTTAGGTCCGGTCCTCGAAGCACCGTCGAAGAACATTCGCCATATATTATCGTGTGAGGTTGCATGCGAGTCGGCGACCTCATCTGGATCTCTTCATATATTCTGGAGGACTCCGAGCCTGGATGGGCTGCTAAGAAGTCTGCCAGAGCATGACCTTTGACCGCCTTTTGTGGGACGAAGATCATATAATAAGGGGACAGCAGTATTGCCCATGTAGCGAGGCGAGAGCTGAGTGCCCCTGGTTTAGTCATGAGGACCCTGAGAGGGTTGACTCGTGAGATCACATGTATCGTTTGTCCGGTGACATAGTGCCGCGTTTTCTGAATGGCGAACACCAGGGCAAGGCATTCCTTCTCCACAGCGGTGTATCGGTGCTCTGGCCCAATCATCATTCGGCTGAGGTAATATATGGCTTGCTCATGGCCTGTGTCGTTGTTTTGTGCCAACAGAGCCTCGAGGGAGTGTTCCATTGCTCGTACATAGAGCAGAAATGGTTTTCCAGAAACCGGGGCCACCAGAACTGGAGGGTTTGACAAATATTCTTTGATGCTGTCGAAGGCGCGCTGACATTCCTCGTTCCATACGAATGAGACTCCTTTCTTCATAAGGTGGGTGAACGGTCGGCATCGCCCGGAGAGGTTAGAGATGAATATTCTGATGTAAGCTAGCCTCCCTTGAAGGCCTCTGAGTTCGCGGAGATTTTTTGGGGGACCCATCTCCATGATTGCCTTTGTTTTTTCAGGGTCTACATGAATGCCCTGAGCGGTGATAATAAATCCCAAGAACTTTCCGCTGGATACGCCCAAGAAGGATTTCGTAGGGTTCATTTTCAGATTGTGGGCTCGTATCAGGTCGAATACCGTCCTCAGGTCCTGCAGATGATCCCCCTTACAGCGACTCTTGACGGCGATGTTATCGACATAGCATTCCACCGTCTTGCACAGGTGTTCTCTGAAGATGATACTCATGGCTCGTTGATACGTGGCGCTAGCATTCTTTAAACCGAAAGGCATGACTGTGTAACAGTATGTGCCAATCGGTGTTCGGAATGACGTATGCTTTTCGTTGTCAGGAAACATCTTGATTTGGTTGTACCCCGAGAATCCATCCATGAATGACATACGTTCGAAGCCGCATGCGTTGTCGATCATGATGTTTATGATAGGGAGGGGGAATTCGTCTTTCGGACATGCCTTATTCAGGTTGCGGAAGTCGATGCAGATTCGGATCTTCCCATTCTTCTTGAGGACCGAAACTATGTTGGCGACCCAGTCAGGATGTTGCTCCTCATGAATGAAGCCACTGGCTATTAGTTTGTTGACTTCGGCTTCGATCGCGTCCATGACGCCTGGACGGAAGCGTCGTTGTTGCTGCTTGACTGGCTTTGCATCCGGTCGTATGTTGAGCTTGTGGAGGGCAATATCGGGGTCTAACCCCGGCATGTCTTCATAACTCTATGCGAACACATCAATATATTCTCTGACAAGTTTCAGCAGCGATTCTCGCTCTTCGTCTGTTAGGCTTTTACTGACGAAGATTGGCTTTGGAGAGGATTCGCTGCCGAGGTCGACCTGCATAACCTCATCTTCGGTAGGAGGTTCTTTCTGCTCGAACCGCTTTTTCCATTGTGTATCCAGCTGTTGGGCCCACGGCTCTAGCTCGAGGATTTCGGGAATGTCTTCGTCTTCTTCGTAAGTGTCGACGAATGCCATATTGACTGACAGGACTTATCTAAATGTCTCCAATACTGGTATCCGAGTCGGAGGTTGGTGACCCGGTTGAATGTGACTGCCAGTCGCATTCTTCGTCTGAACTCTCGGGGGTCGTAGTGGGAGTTACATACCCTAATCCACATCGAGTTTGCTGTAGTAGTCCCGTGGCTTGCCAGCCGGGACTGGGGGCTTCAAAGGTAGTCGTCGTCCAGTGCCGTAATTCAAACCTGGTGTAGTCTCCAGATCATATCCCTATTTTTGCATGAGATATTTGGACTGGGGGCTATTAAGATACAGAGGCAGTCTCCCGACATCTGACCCAAGATCGACTTCTTTTATGGTGAAGGGGCGCGGATCGTCCTTCCGGCCGAAAATGATTGGATGATCCCCTCCCTCGATTATGCGGTAAGCGTCTTCTGCTGGAATAAGCTGGATTACGGTGTGCACATTTGTCACCTGTGTGTGTAGATGGGTGCCTATACCATATTCCATAGCATACATTGTACAAAGCTTATTGAGATCGATGTAGTTCAAAGATAGCCCTTTATTGATGAAATAAGGTATCTTTTCTAGGGGGATTACATCATCTGCGGAGGGAACATCGGTGTGGGCAGCCACATACTTGGCTAGTTCCGGTTCTTCTTCGGCTACCCCCTGTATAAATGAAGACTGAAAGGACGACCTAGTCAGCTTGACCTTCAGAGGTTCAACTGGCGGAGCAGAGCGTAGAGTTGTCGGTAGACTAGCAACCCCCAGCCTGGTACTCGATGCTGGACGGGGAGTGGTTGGTTCGCTAGAAGTCCCGGGCCTTGCATCAGGGTGATGACTCTTCTTGGGAAAACGTATCATCATTGGTTTGTCAGAGGGATTGAGCTTCCCCTTTTACAGTTGGCCGATTTTTGACAGCATGATTGTCAATGGTTCCGTTGTAGGTCTCGGCACTTGGCCCAATCTCGGCAGTTGGATTATCATCTGTTCTTCTTGTGCCGAGAGACTGATCGCGTCCTTACGTAAGGTGGCCGTAAGGGGTACGGACTTGCCTGGTTTGCGAGCCTGGAGGTGGATCGTCAGAGGTTCCTCTGATTCCGTGGCTGTCTGGGCTTGCACATCTTCCTCACCCAAGTGCTTCTTTGATTTTTCATACAGGCAGGAGTCTGAGTAATAAGATTCGACCCCCTTGAAGGGATCGATATCAGCAAATTTTGTCCTCACGAAGCCATGCTTATCGACATATTTGAAGCATTGGTGCAGCGTAGAAGGCACGATCATGTAATCGTGTATCCAAGGGCGCCCCAAAAGGATGTTGTAAGAAGTGTCGGCATCGATGACGTAGCGGGTGACTTCTGATTGGAGATCGCCAATCTGGCATTTCAGACGCATCTTCCCGATTGGGTAGCTCCTGTCCGAATTGAAACCGCTGATGGTGGTGCTTGTAGGCGTCAGGCGATGCATCGGAATACGAAGATGATGTAGTAGACCCTTCGGAATGATGCTTATGGAAGACCCAGGATCAATGTGCATCCGGTCCATTTTTACGTCGCCAATGTATCCAGTGTAGTATAATGGGCGATCGTGCAGGTTGGTTTTGATGAGCATATCCTGCGGAGTGAAGACGATATTGGGCATCGCTCCTGTACATGCGCTGTCTTGGAGATCTGCGGGCTGATTTTCGCCCGTGAGGTTGACCTGAGCCAAGTATACGTCGATATTTTGGAGTGCATCGCTCAAAGCCGCGCGGACATCCTTCGAGAGCCTCAGGAGTTCATATAAGGATAATTTGGCCGGTGTATTGGCCAATTGTGCCAAGATGTCGAAGTTGTAGGGCCTCTCCAGCCCTTGAGGTGTTACTTTTCGGAGGGATTTGTCGAAGCGAGTCTCCTTCGGCCTAGGCTTGTCGGTCGTCGGAGGTTGAGGAGGCCCCGGAGCGTCAGTGGTAGTGGGCGGATGATCATCAGTCGAGTTCTCAGCCACGGGTTAAGACTGTGCTCCAGATCGAGCAACAACGGCCGTGACTTCTTCCATATCTGTCGAGATGGTGCGACAGGCTCTGACTTTTCCACTTCTTTTCCTGTGAATGGGAGGCGTCGTGGACTGAGTCACCTCGTGGACCAGGTCCGGATGGACCCACATGATTTCTCCTTGCGATGTGGTGAGAGGTACTAGACCGGCAGCTTGATCTCGGGGAGGTGGAAGATTTGTAATCTCTATTGTCGCCAGAGGGATGGGAACCATCCCGTCTTGAGTTTTCGTCGGAGGAAAGCTGCCGAATTGTACGGACACCATATTGGCTACCACGGTTACCTCTTCGAAATCGATGGCTAGAGCGTTCGAATCGATGAGGTTTTGGATGTACCGTTTCAGTTGGTAGCAGTCGTGTGTAGCGTGGTGTACATAGCGGTGGTAATGGCAGAACTTTGGGTTCTCCAGATCAGCCGGCCGAGGCTCCCGTCTTGGTGGAGGAAGCTGAATTCTATCTCCTTGTATGAGCATGTCCAAGATAGGCTTGACGTGGCCGTCTTCAAAAGAGTAAGTGATTTGAGGCCATTGTTTGTCTGCGGGTTGTAACTCGGGCTTCTGGGCTGTGTCGGCCACCATAGCCTGCTTGCCTCTGTTGTCCCGATTGTTGGAGGGGCTACCCCCATTGTCGTTGTTGGTGTTGGGACGCTTGCACTTGTTCTCTCCCTCCGAGATGTGCAACCCCAGTTGGCGAGCCTTTCTCAACCGTTCTTCGGCACTTGTAGCGCTGATGATAAAAGCCTTCCAGTCCTTGAATTGACTTTCGCCCATCCAGAGACTAATTGTTAGGAGTAGTCTCTTTTGGCAAATTTCAATCAAGGAGGAATCTGGATTACCAAATGGTAACTTCATTGCGGTTTGACGAAACCGCTCAATGTAATTCCTCGTCAGCTCTTTCTCTCCTTGGAAGACGTCCATGAGGGTAGACATTGTGACGTCCTGCCCTACCTCATAGAATCTTTCCAAGAACAAGAGTTTGAAGCCAGCGAAGGAGTGGATGCAGTTGTCTGGCAGGTTGCGGTACCAGTCGAAGGCGACTCCTTCCAATGCCTCGATGAATAATCGTGTGAAGATAGCATCATCATGGGGCAGATGGTCGGTGGTGACCTCGAAGTAAGTGATGTACCGACTTGCTGAGGTCTTGCCATCATATGGGTTGATGTTGAACGGCTTATATCTTGGTGGAAACGGAACATCCCTCCATTCAGCGGGATATGGTTGCCGTGTTCTGAGGTCTTGAGAGTTTTTTCGGGCGTGGAACATGGCTCGGAGCTCCTGAACCTCTCTTCTTACTTCTCGGGCCTCGTCTGTCGCGGTGGGGGCCGTTATTTCAGGAGGATTATTGCCCGAGTTTGGTGCTGCTGAATTTGAGTCTACATTGATTGCGGGACCCGCGCTTGTTTGGCCAGGTGTTACTCCTTGCAGAGTAGGAAGAGCCGCTTTGATCTCGTCTACAGATTTGACCAAGGCATGCAGTATGGCCTCCAAAGTATCGATGCGTTGGCGATCACTGGAACCGCCTTGATTGCTGTCCGTCATGAACACCGTCCTTTCATGAGGAGTGACGGAAGGAACGGTGGAGGATGTGCCCTCCGAATCGTACCCATGTATTGAGAAATCGTCGGGGTAGGTGGGAATATTCTCTTCGGGTTCGGACTCGGAGGGAACAGTACCCCCAGCCTCGGAGCTTGCTTCGTCTTGAGAGTCATGGATGTCCTCGGGGACATCAGCATTTGTTGTACCTGACGGGAGGGTTGTTTCTCCGGGCTCGTCTCTTTGAAACATCGGATTGTTGTGGACGTTCAGAGGAGTGCTACCCCCAGTTCCTACGACCCCCAGTGACGTGGACGATGAATCTCCCGTTGCAGCAGATTTTGTCTTCGAACGGGTGTGTTGAAATACTCCGGTGGAGGACAACCGTTTAGCCGACAATATCTTAGTTGTAGTGGTTGATATCTTCGGGCTGGAGCTGCTTGTCTTCTTCCCTCTCCCCTCGGCGGGGACTTTTTGAATGGAATTGCAGGAGACAACAGGAGGTGCCTCATCCTCCGAGTTTGGATGCTGTAGTCTTTGGAAGACGGACGGCCGATCTTCCGTCACCGCCACGTTGTTGCAACAGCAGTTGACGATGATTTGGGTGCAGTGACGTCCTTGTGAGGACTCTTTGCATACTGAGGCCCCTTCTCTTTCCTTGCGTTTGTGGAGGATAACCTCACGCAGGTCAGAGGAACCACTTTGTTCGTTCGCCGCCGGGGGCTGGACTCGAGCGGTTCTGTACAACTTCCCATCAGAGGCCCGTGTGATAACCAGCGGGACGCCCCGATAGTCAGAGATTGGGGTAGCTGACTGGGCTTGGTAAGCCCGCACTGCCCTAGACTTCCTCCTTTTAGCACTTGCGGGTGCGTAATAGGAGGAGTCCAAGTTGAATACCACAGAGTCTAGCTTATCGTTCAGAGAACCATCAGAGTCAGGACCACATGAGAGACGGTCGAAGACTGATCGAGAGAAGCATGGAGCGGACGCTATGCGGCTAGCTGTAGAAGCATGGAAAATGATCCATGCGGCCAGGAAATCTCATGCGGCTCAGAAAGCCTATGCGGCTCAGAAAGTCATGCGGCATAAGGAGCTATGCGGCCCGAGGCATTCCATGCGGCTCAGAAGACACGTGGCCTGACAGTGCTCCCCTCCGACCCATGCTGCTTTGATTGCTTTGACGGCTGACCCCTCTGAAAAGTTGACAGCTCTAACACAAAAGCAGGTAATTATGACTCTGTCATAATGATGAATCTCTAGGGAAGAGAAAAGAGATCTCTGACACAAATCCCCCGAGAGCCATGAAAAATGCCACGTGGCCTTGCCACATGGGCGTTCGTATGCGGCCCACTTCTCATGCGGTTCAGAGTGGATCCGTCCTATGCGGCTCAGGCCAAGAAAGCCTCATACGACTCGAGCGAAGACTTCTCATGCGGTTCAGAGTGGATCCGTCCTATGCGGCTCAGGCCAAGAAAGCCACATGCGGCTCGAGCAAAGAACTTCTCATGCGGTTCAGAGTGAACCTGTCCTATGCGGCTCAGGCCAAGAAAGCCTCATGCGGCTCGAGCGAAGACTTCTCATGCGGTTCAAGAAGATCATGTCCATGCGGCTCAGATGGATATGAACCTATGCAGCCCACAAAGATTACTCCCCTGTGGTTCAAGGGCTCAAGTGAGGGACACTGCCCAGACAGCCCTGACACGTGGGCTTAACCATATGCGGCTCAAGTTCATATGTGGCTCACTCGTTATGCGGTCTAGATCCCCCAGCAGCTCCTAGGACACGTGTCCTAAATCGATTAATTCCTCAAATTTGCTGCCATTAAAGATTGGGTCAAATCCCAATAATCTGGGACACGTGGAAGGAGAATAGATCTAATTTATTCGCAGATATCAGAAGATCATTATGAGGAAGATTTATTCCAATCAGCATTAATTGCTAATGGGATTTGGTGTAATCTACACCTAATGGCTCGGATTTGTCACAATCAGAAACGAACGACCTGGATTGACCAATCCCCAGGCCGCCGCCATCTCCAAGAGCTAATCATTGGCAACCCTAATGATGCTCCCCACTATTATAAATAGCAGGGTGCCATTCCCTTGCAAAAATATACAAGGAGAGATATACAATATCAGAGAGAAATACGTATATACAGAGAGACTTCCCCCCATAGTCAGAGGGAGAATACACACAGAGAGAGAAGCCAGAAGAGCAGTCAGAGGGAGAGCAAGAAGAGCATTTCTTCATCAACGCCAACCATCTTTTCACAGGAGCCAAGGCTGCATACCGATCGTCCAAGGAGTAAGGCAGGGCTGCCGTCGCCTTCCCGAGCCTCTATCGTCACCCTCCAGAATCTAAAATAAACAATTGTACTTAGACTGCTGTACCTAGGTTTTTGTCCCTAGGCTTTCTTTGTACAAGCGAGTTTGTAACGTGAAGTAAAAGTCCGGTCCTCCGATAATTGTTCTGTTCTTTTATATTTCATGGCAAACACGATGGCGACTCTGCTGGAGAGTAACTTCTCCACGGCTGAGGAGTTGGTAACGTAATCGGATGCAGCCAAAATTGGCTCCATGCAACAAAAGATGGTCGTCCACTTCGACCAACAGGAGTTTGAAGAGATGCTCTCCGAAGGAAGCGCTGGCCCGGTCCAGAAGCGAACCCGCGGGAAGAAGGCTCGCAAAGAGTGGAGGCCAAAATCATTTGCTCCTCCCCAAGCCCTCGATGGGATACCCTCTGTTGCTCAAGAAGGCGAGAAAGACTCTCCTGCGGCTCCACTTCAGACCGTAGACAACTCTGCTGTCCCCAAGTCCGGCAGAAGAAAATACTATGATGCTGGACTTGTAGGGGCAAAGAGGAACTCTATGTGATCCGAGCCGCATAAGGGTATTTCCCGCAGAGAGAAAGCTCATACGGCTACATCCGCCAACCGCATGAAGAAAACTCATGCGGCCACATCTGTCAGCCGCATACCTTATGCGGTTACAGTCGCCAATCGCATGGATGAGACTCATGCGGCTACTGAAGTCAATCGCTTGCAGAAAACCCATGCGGCCACTATTGCCAACCGCATGCGGCCAGCCTGCACGGTCGTAACTCCTAGCCGCATAAGAACACCTCATCCCACAGCAGAAGACAACCGTATGCAGACAGCCTGCACGGTATCCAATGCTAGCCGTATAGCGTCCGTTCCACGCTTCTCTCGATCGGTCTTCGACCGTCTCTCATGCGGTCCTGACTATGATGGTTCTCTGGACGATAAGCTAGACTCTGTGTTATTCAACTTGGATGATTACGCACCCGCAAGTGCTAAAAGGAGGAAGTCTAGGGCAGCGCGGGCTCACCAAGCCCAGTCAGCTGCCCCAACCTCTGACTATCGGGGCGTCCCGCTGGTTATCACGTGGGCCTCTGATGGGAAGTTGTACAGAACCGCTCGAGTCCAGCCCCCGGCGGCGAACGGACAGAGTGGTTCCTCTGACCTGCGTGAGGTTATCCTCCACAAACGAAAGGAAAGAGAAGGGGCCTCAGTGTGCAAAGAATCCTCATATGGACGTCACTGCACCCAAATCATCGTCAACTGCTGTTGAAACAACGCGACAGTGACGAAAGATCGGCCGTCCGTCTTCCAAAGACTACAGCATCCGAGTTCGGAGGATGAGGCACCTCCTGTTGCCTCCTGCAATTCCACTAAGAAAGTCCCCGCCGAGGGGAGAGGGAAGAAGACGAGCATCTCCAGCCCGCAGATATCAACCACTACAGCTAAGAAATTGTTGGCTAAACGGTTGCCCTCCACCGGAGTATACCAACACACCCGTTCGAAGACAAAATCTGCTGCAACGGGAGATTCATCGTCCACATCCCTGGGGGTCGTAGGAGCTGGGGGTAGTACTCCTCCGAACGTCCACAATAATCCGATGTTTCAAGGAGACGAGCCCGGGGAAACAACCCTTCCATTAGGTGTAACAGACGCTGATGTCCCCGAGGACATCCGTGACTCTCAAGATGAAACAAGCTCCGAAGCTGGGGGTACTGTTCCTTCCGAGTCCGAACCCGAAGAGAACATTCGCACATATTCTGATGATTTCTCGATGCATGGATACGACTCGGAGGGCACATCCTCCACCGTTCCTTCCGTCACTCCTCATGTAAAGACGGTATTCATGACGGACAGCAATCAAGGCGGTCCTAGTGATCGCCAACGCATCGACACTTTGGAGGCCATACTGTACGCATTGGTCAAGTCTGTAGACGAGATCAAAGCGGCTCTTCCTACTCTGCAGGAAGTGATACCTGGCCAAACAAGCGTAGGTCCCGCAATCAATGTAGATTCAAATTCAGCGGCACCAAACCCGGGCAATAATCCTCCCGAAATAACGGCCCCTATCGCGACAGATGAGGCCCGAGAAGTAAGGAAAGAGGTTCAGGAGCTCCGATCCATGTTCCACTCCCGAGAAAACTCTCAAGATTTCAGAATACGGCAACCATATCCTGCTGAATGGAGGGATGTTTCGTTCCCACCAAGATATAAGCCGTTCAACATCAACCCATATGATGGCAAGACCTCAGCAAGTCGGTACATCACTTACTTCGAGGTCACCACCGACCATCTGCCCTATGATGACGCTATCCTCACGCGATTATTCATCGGGGCATTGGAAGGAGTCGCCTTCGACTGGTACCGCAACCTGCCAGACAACTGCATCCACTCCTTCGCTGGCTTCGAACGCTTATTCTTGGAGAGATTCTATGAGGTAGGGCAGGACGTCACAATGTCTACCCTCATGGACGTCGTCCAAGGAGAGAAAGAGCTGACGAGGAATTACATTGAGCGGTTTCGTCAAACCGCAATGAAGTTACCATCTGGTAATCCGGATTCCTCCTTGATTGAAATTTGCCAAAAGAGACTACTACCAACAATTAGTCTCTGGATGGGCGAAAGTCAATTCAAGGACTGGAAGGCTTTTATCATCAGTGCTACAAGTGCCGAAGAACGATTGAGAAAGGCTCGCCAACTAGGGTTGCACATCACAGAAGGAGATAACAAGGGCAAGCGTCCCAACACCAATATCGACAATGGGGGTAGCCCCTCCAACAATCGGGACAACAGAGGCAAGCAGGCTATGCTGGCCGACACGGCCCAGAAGCCCGAGTCACAACCAGCAGACAAACAATGGCCTCAAATCACTTACTCTTTCGAAGACGGCCATGTCAAGCCTATCTTGGACATGCTCATACAAGGAGATAGAATTCAGCTCCCTCCACCAAGACGGGAGCCTCGGCCGGCTGACCTGGAGAATCCAAAGTTCTGCCATTACCATCGCTATGTACACCAGGCTACACACGACTGCTACCAACTAAAACGGTACATCCAAAACCTCATCGATTCGAACGCTCTGGCCATCGATTTCGAAGAGGTAACCGTGGCAGCCAATATGGTGTCCGTATAATTCGGCAGCTTCCCTCCGACGGAAACTCAAGACGGGGTGGTTCCCATCCCTCTGGCGACAATAGAGATTACCAATCTTCCACCTCCTCGAGATCAAACTACCGGTCTAGTACCTCTCACTACATCGCGAGGAGAAATCATGTGGGCCCATCCGGACCTGGTGCACGAGGTGACTCAGTCCACGACGCCCCCTATTCACAAGAAGAGAAGTAGAAAAGTCAGATCCTGCCGCACCGTCTCGGCAGATGAAGAAGAAGTCACGACCATCGTTACTCGATCTGGAGCACAATCTCAACCCGTGGCTGAGAACTCGACTGATGATCATCCGTCCACTACCACTGACGCTCCAGGGCCACCTCAGCCTCCGACGACCGACAAGCCTAGGTCGAAGGAGACTCGCTTCGACAAATTCCTCCGAAAGGAGATACCTCAGGGGCTGGAAAGGCCCTACAACTTCGACATCTTGGCACAATTGGCCAATACACCGGCCAAATTGTCCTTATATGAACTCCTGAGGCTCTCGAAGGATGTCCGCGCGGCCTTGAGCGATGCACTCCAAAATGCCGACGCATACTTGGCTCAGGTCAACCTTACGGGAGAAAATCAGCCCGCAGATCTCCAAGACAGCGCATGTACGGGAGCGATGCCCAATATCGTCTTTACCCCGCAGGATATGCTCATCAAAATCAACCTGCACGATCGCCCATTATACTACACCGGATACATCGGCGACGTAAAGGTAGACCGGATGCACATTGATCCTGGGTCTTCCATAAGCATCATCCCGAAGGGTCTGCTACATCATCTTCGCATTCCGATGCATCGCCTGACGCCTACAAATACCGCCATCAGCGGTTTCAATTCGGACAGGAGCTACCCAATCGGAAAGATCCATCTGAAATACCAGATTGGCGATCTTCAATCAGAAGTCACCTGCTACGTCATAGATGCCGACACTTCTTACAACATCCTTTTGGGGCGCCCTTGGATACACGATTATATGATCGTGCCTTCCACGCTGCACCAATGCTTCAAATATGTCGACAAGCATGGCTTCGTGAGGACAGAATTTGCTGACATCGATCCCTTCAAAGGGGTCGAATCCTACTACTCGGACTCCTGCCTATACGAATAGTCGAAGAGGCACCTTGATGGAGGAAATGAGCAAGCTGGTACCGAAGCGACCGTGGAATCAGAAGAACCTCTGACGATCCACCTCCAAGCCCGCAAACCGGGCAAATTTGTACCCCTTACGGCCACACTGCGTAAGGACGTAATCAGTCTCTCGGCACAGGAAGAGCAGATGAGAATCCGGCTGCCGAGGTCCGGCCAAGTGCCGAGACCCACAACAGGGCCACTTACAATCAGACTGCCGAGAGTCGGTCAACCCCAAATGGAGAAGCTCAATCCCTCCGATAGGCCACTGACAATACGCCTTCCCAAGAAGGGTCGTCACCCCGATGCGAGGTCTGATACTTTTAGCGAACCGGCCACTCCTTGCCCCACATCGAATACCAAACTGGGGGTTGCTAGTCTACCGACAACTCCATGCTCTGCTCTGCCAGTTGAACCTCTAAAAATCAAGCTGACTAGGTCGTCCTCTCAGACTTCATTTATACAGAGGGTAGCCGAAGAAGAACCGGAACTAGCCAAGTATGTGGCTGCCCACACCGATGTCCCCTCCGCAGATGATATAATCCCCCTAAAAAAGATACCTTATTTCATCAATAAAGGGCTATCTTTGAACAACATCGAGCTCAATAAGCTTTGTACAATGTACGCTATGGAGCATGGTCTAGGCACCCATCTACACACACAGGTGACAAATGTGCACACCATAATTTAGTTTATTCCAGCAGAAGACGCGTACCGTATAATCGAGGGAGGAGATCATCCAATCATCTTCGGCCGGAAGGACGATCCGCACCTCTTCACCATAAAAGAAGTTGATCTTGGGTCAGATATCGGAAGACTGCCTCTGTATCTTTATAGCCCCCAGTCCAAATATCTCATGCAAAAACAGGGATATGATCTAGAGACTACACCAGGTTTGAATTACGGCACTGGACGACGATTACCTTTGAAGCTCCCAGTCCCGGCTTGCAAGCCACGGGACTACTATAGCAAAACTCGATGTGGACTAGGGTATGTAACTCCCACGACGACCCCCGAGAGTTCAGATGAAGAGTGTGACTGGCAGTCACATTCAGTCGGGTCCCCAACCTCTGACTCGGATACCAGCATTGGAGACATATTTAGACAAGTCCTGTGAGTCAACATAGCATTCGCTGACGCTTACGAAGAAGACGAAGACATTCCTGAAATCCTCGAACTAGAGCCGTGGGCCCAACAGCTGGATGCGCAATGGGAAAAGTGGTTCGAGCAGAGAGAACCTCCTACCGAAGATGAAGTTATGCAGGTAGACCTCGGCAGCGAATCCTCTCCAAAGCCAATCTTCGTCAGTAAAAGCCTAATAGACGAAGAGCGAGAATCGCTGCTGAAACTTGTCAGAGAATATATTGACGTGTTCGCATGGAGTTATGAAGACATGCCGGGATTAGACCCCGATATCGCTCTTCACAAGCTCAACATACGGCCAAATGCAAAGCCAGTCAAGCAGCAACAACGATGCTTCCGCCCAGGCATCATGGATGCGATCGAAGCCGAAGTCAACAAACTAATAGCCAGCAACTTCATTCGTGAGGAACAACATCCTGATTGGGTCGCCAACATAGTTTCGGTCCTTAAGAAGAATGGGAAGATCCGAATCTGCATCGACTTCCGTAATCTGAATGAGGCATGTCCGAAAGACGAATTCCCTCTTCCTATCACAGACATCATGATCGACAACACATGCGGCTTTGAACATATGTCATTCATGGATGGATTCTCGAGGTACAACCAAATCAAGATGTTTCCCGACGACAAAAAGCACACATCATTCCGAACACCGATTGGCACATACTGCTACACAGTCATGCCATTCGGTCTAAAGAATACTGGTGCCACATATCAGCGAGCCATGAGTATCATTTTCAGGGAACACTTGCGCAAGTCAGTAGAATGCTATGTTGATGACATCGTCGTCAAGAGTCGCCTTAAGGGAGATCATCTGCAGGACCTGAGGACGGTATTCGACCTGATGAGAGCCCACAATCTGAAAATGAACCCTACGAAATCTTTCTTGGGCGTATCCAGCGGGAAGTTCTTGGGATTCATTATCACCGCTCAGGGCATTCATGTAGACCCTGAGAAAACAAAGGCAATCATGGAGATGGGTCCCCCGAGAAATCTCCGCGAACTTAGAGGCCTTCAAGGGAGGCTAGCTTACATCAAGAGGTTCATCTCTAACCTCTCCGGGCGATGCCGACCGTTCACACACCTCATGAAGAAAGGAGTCTCATTCGTATGGGACGAGGAATGCCAGCGTGCCTTCGACAACATCAAAGAATATTTGTCAAACCCTCCAGTCCTGGTGGCCCCGGTTGCCGGAAAATCGTTCCTGCTCTATGTACGAGCAATAGAACACTCCCTCGGTGCCCTGTTGGCACAAAACAACGATGTAGGTCACGAACAAGCTATATACTATCTCAGCCGAATGATGGTTGGACCCGAGCACCGATACACCGCGGTTGAGAAGGAATGCCTCGCCTTGGTGTTCGCCATTCAGAAGACGCGGCACTATGTCACCGGACAAACGATACATGTGATCTCACGAGTCAACCCTCTCAGGGCCCTCATGACTAAACCAGGGGCACTCAGTTCTCGCCTTGCTACTTGGGCAATATTGATGTCCCCTTATCATATGACCTTCGTCCCGCAAAAGGCAGTCAAAGGTCAAGCCCTGGCAGACTTCTTAGCAGCCCACCCAGCCTCGGAGTCCTCCAGAATATATGAAGAGATCCCAGATGAGGTTGCCGACTCGCATGCAACCTCTTACGAGGCTATATGGCGAATGTTCTTCGATGGTGCTTCGAGGACCGGACCTAAAGGCAATATAGTCGTCGGAGTCGGGGTAGTGCTGGTCTCTCCTTCCAGATTGGTGATCAACCGTGCCTATTCCCTCACAGAACCCTGCTCTAACAATGTGGTCGAGTACAACGCTCTGGTCATTGGCCTTCAACTAGCAAGAGAGCTAGGGGTAGAATATCTTGAAGCATACGGTGACTCCCAACTAATCGTCAATCAGATCCGGGGCTCATACGAGGTCCGACACGAAGACATGATCCCTTATCACCAAATAGCAATTGACATCATCTTGTCGTTTGAGGGTTTCTTCATCGAACATGTCCCCAGACTCCAAAATATCGAAGCTGATGCCCTAGCTGGTCTTGCCGCTTCCCTTGCAGTTCCGAATTTTGATCGCCAATCAGTGGATGTAATAGGCCACGAACTGGTCTGTCCTAAGAACAATGTGCAATTCGTGGCGAGTTATTCCGCCCAGACGGTCGACGAAGCACCAGACTGGAGACAGCCGTTCATCGACTTCGTCGTCTACGACATCCTGCCCGAGAACCCAAAGGAAGCCACTTCCATCAGACGGTGTTCTCTCAGATTCTTCTACGATACAGAGACGAAAATGCTGTATCGCCGCTCCTACGACGGATTACAGCTTCGGTGTCTGTCAAATACAGAAGACAAAGAAGCCGTACGAGAAGCTCATGACGGTGTCTGCGGGGCCCACCAGCCTGGCCCAAAACTGCAAGACCGCCTTCGTCGAATGGGCTACTATTGGCCCATAATGGTGGCAGATGCGATAGATTATGCTAGAAAATGCAAAGCCTGCCAAGTCCACGCGGACTTCATTCACCAACCATCTGATTTTCTACATCCGACGGTGGCGTCCTGGCCATTTGAAGCGTGAGAAATGGATATCATTGGTCCAATCACCCCACCTTCCTTCTGAGGACATCGCTTCGTACTTGCGATCACTGATTACTTCTCCAAATGGGCGGAAGCTGTCCCACTCGCAGAAGTTAAAACTTCGTACGTGATCAGCTTCCTTAAGCATCACGTCATCTACCGCTTTGGACTGCCCCGAAGGATCATCCATGATAATGGTCCACAGTTTGCAAGCCACGCATTCTATCGGTTTTGCGATAAACACCGTATTCAGAATGTCGCTTCGCCACCGTACAACCCGGCAGCAAACGGGTTAGCAGAGGCATTCAACAAAATGATCATCACACTACTCAAGAAGTTTGTCTCCTCCAACAAACGCGACTGGAATGAGAAGCTCGATGAATGCTTATGGGCTTATCGTACCACAATTCGGACCGCCACCGGGAATACACCATTCTCTCTAGTGTACGGGAGTGAGGCAGTTCTCCCATTAGAGACTCAAATACCCTCACTCTGCGTCGCCCTCACTTATCAATTGACAACGGATGATAACTACCGACGTCGACTATAAGAGTTGGAGACCTTAGATGAAAAGTGCCTCCTAGCTCAGCAAAGGATCGAGCTATACCAAGCACGCATCTCAGGAGCCTTCAAAAAGAAGGTCAAAATCAGAACATTCCAAGTGGGCGATCTTGTTCTGGCAGTCCGGAGGCCAATGGTCATGACTCACAAGACCGCCAGCAAGTTCCAGCCAAAATGGGAAGGTCCATTTGTCATCGAGGCCGTGTTCTCCAACGGTGCTTACCGCCTCGCCAAGCAGAACGGAGACTTGCTCATGTTGCCCGTCAACGGTAAGTTCCTGAAGAAATACTATGTCTAAACAACATTATCCAGATTTTCGAGTCACGTACCCACTGGTACCACTGAACTCAACCCCACAATTTTCCAGATCTTCGAGTCACGTACCCGCTGGTACCACTGAACTCACCCGACAATTTTCCAGAGTTTCGAGTCATGTGTCCGCTGATACCACTGAACTCACCCTCATAGTTTGTCAGATTTCCAAGTCATGTACCCGCTGGTACCTCTGAACTTTACTTTGATTCCAATATTCATGGATTGTTGAGTTATGTACCCGTCGGTACCCCTGAACTTACATCCTGGTCACTCTTTTGAAAGAATGTCATGTATAACCATGCCACTGAACTTTCTTCCTACAAGAGATCCTCCTTCGTGATCCTCTACCTGTACTCCTAGTGTACAATAAGGGTAACGGGTCCACAAACTTCCAAGACGGCTATGTCCTCATCACCTCTGAGTCGTTCCATTTCTGCCAAAAACAAATCACCCCCTACATAGAACATCCATGTCCTCATTACCTTTGAGTCGTTCTATGTGCCCTCCTTCATTGAGCCCAATCCTGTCATGTCCTCATTACCTCTGAATGGGAAGGCTCCGTCGAAGAAACCTTCATACTTGCCATGTCCTTATAACCTCTGAGTAAGTATGATGATCCCCTATTACCTGTACCCACAACCGGAGTACGCTAAGGGTAATGGGTCCACAAATGTCCTCTGTTGACCACAAATGTCCTCTGTTGACCACAAATGTCCTCTATTGACCACAAATGTCCTCTGTTTACCACCAATATCATCCGTCGAGTTCACTCCTGCCATGTACTCATTACCTCTGAGTAGGAAAACTCTACGTTTAAAAAAAATTTCTACTTGCCATGTCCTCGTTATCTCTGAGCAAGTATGTCGGTTCCCCTTTATCCTATTATCCGTATCCTAAACCAGGGTACACCAAGGATAATAGGCCCACAAATATCCTCAGCTAAATTTTTTAACACAAACCTACCACCCCATCATGCCCCAGGAGCCCAGCTGCTCTACGGCATTCCTTTTCCCAATACCAAGAGCACCCATGACCACTTTGCTATGGCTGCTTCAGGTATCCTGACCAAAACTTGTTACCTCTACCTAAAACTAAGGTACGCCAAGGATAACAGGTCCACAAATATATCCCCTATGCGGGGGAGAACATCACCACAATGTCACAGGCACAGCAGGCAATACAAATGAAGGGTAGAATTGAAAGTACTCTTTATTTGAAGGAAAAAAAAAGTATTACATATTTCGGGACCACGTCCCTTTCAAAAAAAAAAAGAAGAAGAAGGGAAAAGAAAAAGCCGACTACATTTCAGTTTTACTCAATTCTAGGAGGCGGTCTCTCACTGAGGTGGTCTCCCGCTCAATCCGTTGTAGAGCCCGACGCTCGGCCCCCTAGAATAACCGCTCCCCATTGTCCAAGCCCAGGAGCGCCTGGCAGTTGTCTTCCAATTTCTTCAGGGCAGTCTTCAGGTCAGTCGAAGCTTGATTAACCCTGTCAGCCTCCTGAACAATTAGCCCCCTGTCATTTCGGGCAGCCTCAAGTTCAGACTCCAAGAAGTCAATTTCTTCTGAAGCGTAAGGATCTGCTCCCGCATTTCAGTAATCTCACGAGAGACAGACTCCTCCTGAGCTGTGACGTTTTTATTCGCGTAACTCAATTGATCATACCGATCAGATAAGTCGCTGAGATCCTTCAGTATGGCCGGTCTGGTCTTATCCCAAGCAGCTCTGGTCCTCTCTGTAACAGCGATAAGGGAACCCCGCTCCTCGTTTATAACAGCAGACAGATCAGCCTGCCGCAATACTCAAAGCTCAGCCACCAGCTGATCAGTTTCCAACAATTTCGCCTCGTAGAAGGCGCAATCGACTCCTCGGATTTCGTCCCCAAGATTCACCCAGGGTATAGTATCTAAAAAGATTTAATGAGACAACCCTTGGGATTTCCCCTAAAGACGACGTTAACGAATTCGAGGCAATTAAAGGCCCGCGTACGTGGCAAAGAGCTATGCGGCTGACACACCCCTGCGGCTAAGCCATCCATGCGGCTGAAATATCTCTGTGGCTTAAACATCCATGCGGACAGGACTCCATATGCGGCCAGAAGAATACAACCATGCTTCTTATTCAAAGTATTTCAATTTTGCAAATTGAAAACTTTGAAGGGGGTCTCGTAGAAGCATGGAAAATGATCCATACGGCCAAGAAATCTCATGCGGCTCAGAAAGCCTATGCGGCTCAGAAAGTCATGCAGCATAAGGAGCTATACGGCCCGAGGCATTCCATGCGGCTCAGAAGAAATGTGGCCTGACAGTGCTCCCCTCCGACCCATGCTGCTTTAATTGTTTTGACGGCTGACCCCTCTGAAAAGTTGACAGCTCTGACACAAAAGCAGGCAATTATGACTCTGTCATAATGATGAATCTCTAGGGAAGAAAAAAGAGATCTCTGACACAAATCCCCCGAGAGCAATGAAAAATGCCACGTGGCCTTGCCACGTGGGCGTTCGTATGCAGCCCACTTCTCATGCGGTTCAGAGTGGATCCGTCCTATGCGGCTCAGGCCAAGAAAGCCTCATGCGGCTCGAGCGAAGACTTCTCATGCGGTTCAGAGTGGATCCGTCCTATACGGCTCAGGCCAAGAAAGCCTCATGCGGCTCGAGCAAAGAACTTCTCATACGGTTCAGAGTGAACCTGTCCTATGCGGCTCAGGCCAAGAAAGCCTCATACGGCTCGAGCGAAGACTTCTCATGCGGTTCAAGAAGATCATGTCCATGCGGCTCAGATGGATATGAACCTATACGACCCACAAAGATTACTCCCCTGTGGTTCAAGGGCTCAAGTGAGGGCCACTGCCCAGACAGCCCTGACACGTAGGCTTAACCATATGCGGCTCAAGTTCATATGCGGCTCACTCGTCATGCGGTCCAGATCCCCCCAGCAGCTCCTAGGACACGTGTCCTAAACCGATTAATTCCTCAGATTTGCTGCCATTAAAGATTGGGTCAAATTCCAATAATCTGGGATACGTGGCAGGAGAATAGATCTAATTTATTCGCAGATATCAGAAGATCGTTATGAGGAAGATTTATTCCAATCAGCATTAATTGCTAATGGAATTTGGTGTAATCTACACCTAATGGCTCGGATTCGTCACAATCAGAAACGAATGGCCAGGATTAACCAATCCCCAGGCCGCCGCCATCTCCAAGAGGTAATTATTGGCAACCCTAATGATCCTCCCCACTATTATAAATAGCAGGGTGCCATTCCCTTACAAAAATATACAAGGAGAGATATACAATATCAGAGAGAAATACGTATATAGAGAGAGACTTCCCCCCATAGTCAGAGGGAGAATACACACACAGAGAGAGAAGCCAGAAGAGCAGTCAGAGGGAGAGCAAGAAGAGCATTTCTTCTTCAACGCCAACCATATTTTCACAAGAGCCAAGGCTGCATACCGATCGTCCAAGGAGTAAGACAGGGCTGCCGTCGCCTTCCCGAGCCTCTATCGTCACCCCCAGAATCTAAAATAAACAATTGTACTTAGACTGCTGTACCTAGGTTTTTCTCCCTAGGCTTTCTTTGTACAAGCGAGTTTGTAATGTGAAGTAAAAGTCCGGTCCTCCGATAATTGTTCTGTTCTTTTATATTTTGTGGCAAACACTAGCATTGGGTACCGTGCAGGCTGTCTGCATGCGGTTGTCTTTCGCTGTCGGATGAGTTGTTTTTATGCGGCTGGGAGTCAGGACCGTGCAGGCTGGCCGCATGCGATTGACTTTCATAGCCGCATGAGTTTCATCCATGTGTTTGGCAACTGTAGCCGCATAAGCTATGCGGCTGACAGATGGGGCCGCATGAGTTTTCTTCATGTGGCTGGCGGATGTAGCCGCATGAGCTTTCTTCCTGCGGGTAATACCCTTATGCGGCTCGGATCGCATAGAGTTCCTCTTTGCCCCTGTAAGTCCAGCATCATAGTGTTTTCTTCTGCCGGACTTGGGGACAGCAGAGTCGTCTATGGTCTGAAGTGGGGCCGCAGGAGAGTCTTTCTCGCCGTCTTGAGCAACAGAGGGTATCCCATCGAGGGCTTGGGGAGGAGCAAATGATTTTGGCCTCCACTCTTTGCGAGCCTTTGTCCCGTGGGTGCGCTTCTGGACCGGGCCAGTGCTTCCTTCGGAGAGCATCTCTTCAAACGCCTGTTGGTCGAAGTGGACGACCATCTTTTGTTGCGTGGAGCCAATTTTGGCTGCATCCGATTGCGTCACCAACTCCTCAGCCGTGGAGAAGTTAGTCCCCAGCAGAGTCGCCATCGTGTTTTCCATAAAATATAAAAGAACAGAACAATTATCGGAGGACCGGACTTTTACTTCACGTTACAAACTCGCTTGTACAAAGAAAGCCTAGGGACGAAAACCTAGGTACAACAGTCTAAGTACAATTATTTATTTTAGATTCTCGGGGGTGACGGTAGAGGCTCGGGAAGGCGACGACAGCCCTGTCTTACTCCTTGGACGATCGGTATACGGACTTGGCTCCTTGTGAAAAGATGGTTGGCGTTGATGAAGAAATGCTCTTCTTGCTCTCCTCCTGTTGCTCTTCTGGCTTCTCTCTCTCTGTGTGTATTTTCTCTCTGACTATTGGGGGAGTCTCTCTGTATATGCATATTTTTCTCTGATATTATATATATTTACAAGGGAATGGCACCTTGCTATTTATAATAGTGGGATGTGATCATTAGGGTTGCCAATGATTAGCTCTTGGGGATGGCGGCGGCCTGTAGATTGGTCAATCCAGGCCGTTCAGTTTTGATTGGGACGAATCCGAGCCATCGAGTATAGATTACACCAAATCCTATTAGCAATTAATGCTGATTGGAATAAATCTTCCTCATAATGATTTTCTGATGTCTGCAAATAAATTAGATTTATTCTCCTGCCACGTGTCTCAGATTATTGAGATTTGACCCAATCTTTGATGGCAGTAAATCTGAGAAATTAATCGGCTTAGGACACGTGTCCTAGGAGCCACTGGGAGATCTGAACCATATGATGAGTGAGCCGCATATGACTTTGGGCCGTATAGGGTTAGGGCCACGTGTCAGGGCTGTCTGGGTAGCGGCCCTCCCTTGAGCCTTTGAACCACAGGGAGGTAATCGTTGTGAGCCACATAGGGATACATCCACCTGAGCCGCATGGAGATGATCCTCTTGAACCGCATGAGAAGTTTTTACTTGAGCCGTATGAGGCTTTCTCGGCCTGAGCCGCATAGGACGGATTCACTCTGAACCGCATGAGAAGACTTTGCTCGAGCCGCATGAGGCTTTCTCGGCCTGAGCCGCATTGGATGGACTCATTCTGAACCGCATGAGAAGTTCTTTGCTCGAGCCGCATGAGGCTTTCTCGGCCTGAGCCGCATAGGACGGATGCACTCTGAACCGCATGAGAAGTGAGCCGCATATGAACGCCCACGTGGCAAGGCCACGTGGCATTTTTTTATGGCTCTCGGGGGATTTGTGTCAGAGATCTCTTTTCTCTTCCCTAGAGATTTGTCATTATGACAGAGTCATAATTACTTCTTTTTGTGTCAGGGCTGTCACTTTTTCAGAGTTGTCAGTCGTCAAGCAATTAATGGGAGAGGGCAGAGGAGAGGACTGTCCTGCCACGTGTCTTTCTGAGCCGCATGGGATGTCTTGGACCGTATAGCCCCTTATGCCGCATGACTCTCTGAGCCGTATGGGCTTTCTGAGCCGCATGGGGTTCTTTGGCCGCATGAGTCATTTTCTTTAGTATTTTCTATGCTTCTACACGTCCATCTAAAGGTCTTGGGGTTCATATCTGTGAAATTCTTGATAGAGCCTTCATAGGGATGCAGAGCCGGTGCTGGTACTGGTACTTGAGGTGGTGGTGGAGGTCTAGCCATGGCTGCCATCATCGTTTGTCTCATCAGCCCAGTCTGCTGCCACTGAGCCTGCATCATGGCATACATAAACTGAGTAGTAGGGCTCCCATCAGTCGGTGGGGGAGGCATCTGAGGTCCCGACTGTGGGGGAAACTGTTGAGGGAATGGTGATGGGGGAGGCAGTGGTACATTACCTTCCGATGGCATGGTAGTGGTCTGCACAGCCTGGCTGCCTGGGGGTGCTGCGATCTCTGGGTACTCCGTCGTCGGTGTCGTAGTAGGCTGCGACAGTCATGGCTGGTATGGTGTTGCTGGAGTCATGGGAGGATTCTGTCCCTCCGGGGTAGCCTCTTCACTAGATGTGAGGGCCAAAGCAGAAGTGCGTCCGCTTCTTAAATGCATACTGTTGGCATGAAGAGGATAAGTTGATATTAGGAAAGATTAGATATGAAGTAAATCGAATAATCAAGGAAGTTTCGAAAGGATTGGAAGTCAAGAGATACTAGTAGTTCTGGATGAGATATTCCTATTCCTATATGCAGGCTTGTTGGGCACAGTCATGTAACCCAACAATATTAACGTTGACCTGCATAGGCCACCACAAAAACATGTAACGCCCCAGTCCCAAAATATGTAGGACCAAGTACGTGAACATGCCAGCTGCACATATACGAAGAATACTCTAATATATGGAATCCTCATGTATGCACATAAGCTGTAAATAAAAATAATTACAGGCCAGAATAACATATCTAATCTCATCACAGCTCAACACAGAAGATAATGAAGTCAAAATAAATAAGTAAGAGTATCAAAAGATAGCCGGGTGAACATACTCACTCCAAACAGCAATGACAAATAGTCTCACAAGATCGGAGTCCAACCTCCGTAAAATAGAAAGAAAAGAGATATAAACTAATGTCTACAACTGTCTTAGATAAGAAATAGTCTAGAACTCAAGAGGCACTGCCTCGTCATCAATGTAGGATAGCTCCAATGCCGCTCCGTACTCCTGTGGAAAATCATCTAAACCTGGAGAGATAACCAGGTCCTCAGGGGACATAGCAAGATACAAGAAAACACCATGCTGTATAAACTGTGATAATATAATAAGAGAAAAAGATATGCATGCAATCGGGTTCCTGACCATTCTACTGTGAATATGCAGTTGAGATACAATCCTTCGACGCATGAGCCCTGGCTGTAAATGGGATCGACATAGTTCCCATAGAGGGTACCAGGGGCCAACGTCCATAACACTCTGGAAGCGTCAGAGGGCACCGTGTGCAAGGGCTACGTCCATAACGCTCTGGGAAACGTCAGAGGGCGCCTGGAGCCTGCGTCTCCGGAGGAGCGCACAGGTAATCAGGAAAGTGCAAAGAAGCCCATACATCAGGTATTGTTTTCCCTACCCAATGCCTAGTATCATCATCTCCATGACTTATATGAACCTCTAGTAACCGCCAAGTCTTCTAACATGCAATACTATTGGCAGTTACTCCTATCCGTCGCACGCTCCATACGTATCGGTGGCCAGCCGACTACGCGGATACGTGTCCTACATGTGACTCACATCACGTGATACAACAAGTGTCAAGGCCGTATGAGATATACCAATACCTCAACATCCATGGGGAGGTCACTAAGCTAAGTCAATGCAAGAGAAGTACATAAGGCAAGGTAAACGACCGATAGAGTCGCTTGCACCCAAGTGTGACTTGGACGCACAGTTTAAATATCAAGAAAACAAAATACTGATAATAACAACTGAAAATAAGAAATATAATAATCACAGAGTAAGGTGGCAAGGTATCTTGCCTGATGGTGCAAAGTGGCAATCCCAAGAAATTACAATGTCAGCAAAGAAACGTCACAATCTCCAAACAACTCCGGACGCTGAAACAAACATCAAAAATGCACTCGGTGTAAAAGATATACCTAGGAAACGCATGTCTAAAAGTCAAATTCTAGAACAGGAGCAAAATCGTAATTTTGGATCAAAACGATGTCCGCCGTTGGACCCGCTTCGCACCGAAACACGTGCCAAGGTCTATGGTCTCTAAAGTCGTCAAACTACATGTCTACAGTTTCAGTTTGAGGAGAGGAACTCAATGGTATGTCCAGTTTTGGATTCCGATGAGCCGTGTACAAATTTGCCCGTTTGAGTGGGTCGCGGGCCCTACGAAAAGTGGGTTCCGATTTGACTTTCTCAGAATCGAACCAAACTTGGCACACAGGACCAAAATTTTGATTCGGAACTATTGGCACAAGTTTCGTCTCGATCCGACGACCGTACACGAAGTTATAGGCAAGTTTGCAAAACACCGATATAGGGGTATCTCGACGGATACGCGTTGGTTTCGTCACGCACACGCGACGAAACTGAGTTCCGTCTGTTCCCACACGTTCGCAATGTCCATACGCGCCTTTCGATGCATATAGCGTGCGACCGTATTGCCCGGTTTGTTGGGGCGTACGTCGTATAGGAGAAAATTCTGAAATTCTATATAAATTAACACAGGTTTTTCTCCAACTTCAACATCAGTTTATTTCTTAAACGTTAATCGAAACAACGATCCAAAAGATGCGTTGTGATCTCGGTTATGTTGTCTTTTACTGTTTTGGATTAGTTCCTACATTACTTTACTGTACAGCAAGAAAATTGGCCGAAGTTGTCGGTTTAAAACAGTTTTATAGTAGTACAGAAAACAGATTTTTGTTCAACTTCGTCTTGATTTTTTGAGCAAGTCGATGGGTTGTTTTCGAAATCCACCTAGAGGATCTCGAAAAGGGTCAAGTCTACTTTCCAGAAAAATTTACGGATCGAAAATCGGTGCTACGAGTAAAAAGTTACGTCGTAGGGAAGTAGGGTACCTTGAGTGGAAAAACTGCTCCGTGGGTGACGCGGGGCTGACTTCCGATGCTCCGTACGTCACGCACAAAACTCCGTCGCTGGTGAAACAAACTCGTAGGAGAAGGGGGTATGATCAGCTGCAAATTTCATTTTGGAAGTCTAGGGTTTTGAGGTTCGGGGAAAAAGATGTATTTATAACAACTTGGTAGCAATACCTAATACTAATAGGTTTGTGAATAGGTGAATCCCACGGATTTGTGGGTCGCGCGAGCTTGCTGCTGTAGGCAGCAAGCATGGTATTGGAGTTGGGCCCCCCCACTTTAAGTGGGTGGGTGAGTAGTATTTTATTTTATTTTTTTCCTATTCTTTTCTTTTCTTTTCCTTAACCAATGTTGGGTGCTGTGGTCGGTCCCCTCCCTTGGGCCGACCACCACAGCTATATTTTTTTTAGCAACTACTATATATATATATATTTTCAACTACTATATATATATATATATATATATATATATATATATATATATATATATATATATATATATATATATATATATGTATATTTTTAATATATATATATATATATATATATATATATATATATATATATATATATATATATATTCACATAAAAATCCTATAAATGGTAAATAAGTAACAAAATATATGTAATAACTGTAGGCTATATTTAGTAGCAGTAAAAATATCAAGCACACAATCATACGTATTATGAATATATCTATATTTACATACATATATTTTTAATTACCACTTTAAGTCCAAATAATATAGAAAAATAATTTTTAAAGCACTAAAATAGTTAGAAAATATTGGGGGTTTACACCAAGCACGCCTTTCCAAAGACTTCAATAAAAAAGTGAAGGAAAGAATCTTCCATGTCGGCGATCTAGTCTTAGAAGTGAGAAGACCAATGGTTATGACGCACAAAACAAAAGAAAATTTTCAGCCTAAATGGGAAGGCCCTTTCATCATAGAATCAGTGTATTCTAATGGTGCGTACCGACTAACCAAGCCCGATGGTGACTTGCTCATGATGCCTATCAACGGCAAGTTCTTGAAAAAATACTATGTGTAACCTTTTATATAATGTTCACACATGTTCAGTCATGTAAATGTACCGTGCGATGTTTATGTGATTCAAAAAATTATCTAACTATTATCCGTATTTCAAGAGTCTTGAATACGCCCTGGATAATAGGTCCTCTAAAAATTTCCCCAGTGGAATCATTTCCATTTTTGACTCCGTCCAAACTTGGTTTGACGAAAACAATTCACGTCCCTATTACCTCTGAATTATTTTTCGATAATTATTTTCCCAGTGAAATGATTATGTTTTGCCATGTCCATATAACCTCTGAGCAAAGCATTCATCAAGGATAATCACGTCCTTACTACCTTTGAATTATCCACTCCGACCTAACGTTATATATCTTTCCACGTCCATATTACCTCTGGTTAGATATAGAATATCCTCTGCTCTTACGTCCATATTACCGCTACTAGCAGCTTCACTCAACTTATTATCTATATTCGAATAACTTGAATATAAAACGGATAATAGGTCCGCATCAAAATTCTCCAACGAAATACCTACCAGAAATATCCTTGCTACGTCCACATTACCTCTATTTTCGATATTTCATAAAACCACATTCACTTCTGAAAAGATTCTTTATTTTTTACGTATATTAAGAGGCAGAAAAAAGGTACAAGAGCTATGACGGCTGAAAAGGAAAAAAAAAGAAAAAGAAATGGAGAAGAAAGTTACAAAAATCTATGGGATACATAGGCGGTTTATATTATCTCATAGAGCCACAACTTCGGCTTCAGACTTCGCAGTAGCTCGACGGCGCGCCTCTTCTTGACGAGCAGCTTCATCCTCGAAAAGGATCAGACCCAGATGCTCTTTCTCCAACTTTGCCAGCTATTCTTCTAAATTGGCAAAAGTGGTAGCATTCATTGCAGCCTGAGCCAAATAATCCTCCTGTTCAGATGTCGCCGCCCTCAAGTCAGCTTCCAGTTGGGCGATCCCGTTCGTGATCTGTACAATGTGATTAAACCTTTCGATGATCTTTACATCCAGTTTGTTCTTCGAGGCGGCACGCCCCTCACTTGCAGCGTTGAACTGACCATACTGGTCCGCCAATTCGTCGATCTCCCGAACGAGGGCATCCTTCCTCGCCTGAAAAGTGGCCTTCTCATCCGCGAGAGCCTTGATCAGAGCCTCATCTTTCGCACGAAACAGAGATGATGGGCTCCATTGTTTAGCATCCCGGAATCGAGCTACCTGGCCCTCCAGGTCATTCAGAACATTCCTTAGAGTATTAGCCCGCTCTTCATAGCCGACAATGCTCTAGAGGGCGGCCACTTGGCACTCTACAACAACCTTCATAGGGCCCAAGGTAGTATTTCGATTTAAGACCCCAGGAAGCTTCACTTTTAATACATAGTAGAAAGCTTTGACGACTTCCTTGGCCATCTCATCGTCTTCTGTAGAGGTCGTCGGGGAGGAGGCTTGGAAAGTTTCTTCCACTCCAGGAAAGGATACCTGACAAAAAGCCGAACTTGGCAAGAAAATCCATTCCACCAAAAACTACTCCTGATTATCATATGTCACGCCCACATTACCTCTGATACCGATCATCTTCCGACACGACACCTATACCCAACCCGGGATAAAAGACACGGTGTCAAGATTACAAAACCTATCACGGCCATATTACCTCTGTTGGGTTTTGTTTCAAATCTATTACCCGCACCGCCGGTGTACAAAAGGGTAATAGGTCCACGAAAGTATCATTCCAATCTATTTGCTCACATTCCCAGATACACAAAGGGGCAATAGGTCCAAAAAAAAAGGAGGGGAAAAGTCCTCCAGTGGGATACCCTGTACACAAATGCTGTATTAGGCCCTCTAATACAAGCACCACAAATACCACAAGCAAAGAATAGAGTGAATGTATTCTGTTTATTCAAAATCAGTTATATTCACAGGACTACATCTCATGAGAAAACCAAAAAGTTCTCCATCTCTTTATTTGGGCAAGAAGTAAAGGATTACATTGATGTCCAAAAGAAGTAAAACATAAACTACAGCTAATGATAGACAGAAATAACAAGACAAAATACGAACATTTATGGGAACCCACGAATCCTAGTTATGGTAAGGCATATACCATTTTCTCAACCATTTCGCAATTGAAGGATCTATTTGATCAAGGTCCTTGGCTGGGGCAGGAAGGTCAGAACTCCCAGTGCTACTACTCTCAGGCTTGTGCTCCTCCTTTACAGCAGCTTCAATCTTGGGAGTAATTCTCTCACCGATGGGCGCCAGCTCTTCTTTTTTCCTTATTTTTTGTATCATCTCCTCCTTTACAACGGTCTTAGCCTTCGGCATGGATGATGCAAGAGTCAAAGACAGAAGATAAAGTCAGATTCAGAAATCCGCAGGAAAAAACTAAGTGCTGGAGGACCCTTATGCGCCCAAAAGGATATGGGCGTAAAATAAACAAGTAGGCGCATAACACACGAACAGTACGTGGGCACATAATATGCCACAGAATGCGGGCGCATAACATGGCAACATGTGGGCTCATAGCACACCACAGTGTTGGCGCATGACTTCTGTGGGCGCAAATGATTCTCACAGAAGTATGTTGCCTTAGGCGCATGGGCCCAAGCAAAAGAAAAGTTTGAGCGTCGCAAATTAACGCTCGAGACTTTGTTTTTGAAGCATGCCCTCACCCAGAAATGGGTCATGGACTGCCGAAGACGCCGCCGTAGGAGGGGAGCCACTCGGTGTAGCCTCTTTGTCCTTCGCGGATCTCTTGGCGACCTTGGGAGACATGGTTCTCAAAGAAAGAAGATGAAAAGTTTCTGAAAAAATATAAGAGAGAAGAATAATGAGCTTTCTCTCTCCTTTAGAGCCTATTTATAGGCACAGGCCACTTCCTATGTGCCTACTATCTTTATGCGCCTATGCGCCCATTGCGCAACATGCGCCCACAATGGCCTATGCACCAACGTGAAGATCCAGCCTCTTGCATACTATGCGACTGCCACTTTCTGACGTGGACGACGTATGACGGATGGACCTCTTCAAATTCTACTCCAATGAATCTGTCAGTTCAGACTTTGAGGAAGATCTCAGCAGTCATATCTCTCTGAAAGGCTGGCCAAATACTATGCGCCTAAAGAGAGAGCCGTGCTATGCGTCCATTGTATCACTAGAAGACAGTCCATGCTTCTTTCAAAGTATTCCGAAATCGTTCAAGTATAAAAAACTTTGAAGGGGGTCTTGTAGAAGCATGAAAAATTTCCAGCAATGAAGCCTTATGCGCCCAAGCCAGTAAAGGACTATGCGTCCGGCCAGTGAACCTCTATGCGCCCAGCCAGTGAAGCTCTATGCGTCCAACCAGTGAAGTTCCATGCGCCCAAGACTAGCTCTCCCAAAAGAAGGGCACATAGGCTGAGACATGGCTATGCACCCAAGCCTGACTCGGTCAACGCCATGATCAAAATGTGCATCGAAGCGTACGACCACGTCAGTCTCCACGAGCAATCGTACACCGAAGCATACGGCCACGTCAGCACCACGATCAACCCACGACTACGTAGCCCGCATGCGCCTACACCCTATGCGCGCACGGCAGAACTATGCGCCCACATTAAAACCAGTCTGTTTTCCTTATGTGGGCGCATAACATCATTCCAGTTCAAGAATAACTGTAAAAATGGGGCCTCATCCCTCTACAAAAGATGAACGAAAAACATTTTCAAGAGCCAAATGGCTGCACTTCTTTCCAGTGAGCCGAGAGTTAGCAATTTTCTTAGGTTTTCTTCCACTTTTGCAATCGGAGTGTCAACGGAATAAAGGAGCAACAGTCGCTCGATCTCTATCGTCCTATTCTTCAGAATTCTGTTTTGTACTCGGGGATCCTCAGCGCAGGATCTCTCAGGCCTACTCGATTTGTGGTGCCTTGCGCCAATAAAGAAAAGACAACATTTTTTTCTTCTTTTTTGTGTGTGTCCGCAGTCTACTCACGTCTCACGTCTTATCTTTTTGTCAGAGTGTCAGAGCTGTCATTTTGTCAGTTATGACAGAATTTGTCAGCTTTATCAGACGAACTAACCAACTTGGCCGCATATCTTTCTTATGCGGCTCGAATCAGTCTGGTTGTCGATAGGCCGTATAGGGTGTTGAATCTGTCATACGGCTCTCCTTTATGCGGACCAGCTTGGCCCAAAGTACTTATGCGGCAAATTGTGACCCGCATGAACCCTATATTTTCTATGCTTCTACAAGACCCCCTTCAAAGTTTTCAAATTGTAAATTTGGAATACTTTGAATAAGAAGCATGGAGATATGTCAAGTCGCAGGGAGTCTTCAAGTCAGGAGAGATCTTTAGTCGCAGGGGGATTTGAGCCGCATAGAGACTTCGAGCCGCAGAGGGATCTTGAGCCGCAGGAAAATTTTGAGCCGCAGGAAAATCTTGAGCCGCAGAGAGACCCCATCCAGCCTGCCAGCTATCACTGCTGCATTTAATTTTTTGATTCGATTGTGGATCTCTTTTCGAGATAAAGCCGACGGTTGCTAGGGATAAAATCCCTAAACGTCGTCATTATCTTTAATGATCTCGAGAATCGAAGAGGCACTTTTTGAGATAAAGTCGACGGTTACTAGGAATAAAATCCCCTAACGTCGTCATCATCTTTAATGATCTCGAGAATCGAAGAGGCATTCTTCGGAAACTCTATAAATAGGGGTCATTCGAAGAGAGATTTTTCTCTTTTTACCTTCTTCTCATTCGTCTTCATCTTTTTGTCTCAATTTAGCCATGGCTCTAAAGCTTCCAATTCGACTAGTGTTGCGGCCAAAGGAAAGGGACTTGCCTCTCCGTCGAGAGCGACAAGATCTTCTTCCATTCATCCGACGTACAACCCCCTATCAAGGGTAAGGACGGTGGGAAGACGACCGCTGACATTTCGAATGGCCATATCGTATATTTTTATGCGCGGGCATGTCATATATTGCCGCTGTGCTTTAAGCCTGATCGATGCATGCCCTATCTCATTTAGACCGCATGTGTTTTATGTGATAGGGCCGCATGGGCTGAGCCGCATAAGCGCTGATCATTCAAACTTTAATCACATAAGTGCCCCATGACTGATCCGTATGAACACTTCATGATTGAGCAGCATAAGTGCCTTATGATTGAGCCATATGAGCACTTCATGACTGGGCCGCATGAACCACATAGGCGTCTCGTGACTGAGGCGCATAAGTACTTCATGACTGAGCCGCATGAGTACTTAATGACTGAGCTGCATAAGTGCCTCATGACTGAGTCGCATGAGCCGCATAGGTGCCTCATGGCTGAACCGCATGAGTACTTCATGACTGAGCCGTATAAGTGCCTCATGACTGAGCCGCATGAGTTCTGTTTGGCTAGGCCGTATAGCTGAAAAGGAGCCCATCCACATTTCTTTGTATGACTATCTTCTTTCTTTGATTTTTGCAGCATCCATGCCGAAGGTTGAGACCATTGTGAAAGAGGAAATGCTGCCTCCTTTTATCAAACTAGAGTCACCGTTTGCTAAG
Organism: Iris pallida; assembly: GCA_029216955.1. Taxonomy (NCBI): domain Eukaryota; kingdom Viridiplantae; phylum Streptophyta; class Magnoliopsida; order Asparagales; family Iridaceae; genus Iris; species Iris pallida. The sequence goes on from JANAVB010040620.1 coordinate 3,103,477, forward strand.
GAGGAGGTGATACCAAAAGTTGAGGTAAAGGAAGAGCTGGCGCCCATCGGGGAGGGAATTACTCCTAAGATTGAAGCTGCTGTAAAGGATGAACCCAAGTCTGAGGGCAGTAGCACTGGGAGTTCTGACTCCCCTGCCCCCATCGAAGACCTCAATCAAATAGATATTTCGTACGCGAAATGGCTAAGGGAATGGTATATGCCTCAACACAACTATGATCCTTGACTGTAGGGATCCGTGGGTTGTCATGTAATTATTGTTTTCGAGAATGTAAAAAATAAACATTCGTATTTTGTCTTTGTGTTTCTGCCTGTCTTTAGCTGTAGTTTGTGTTTTGCTTCTTTTGGACTTCAGTGTAATCCTTGACTAGAGGTGTAGTCCTATGAATGTAACTATTTTTGAATAAACATAATACATTTACTCCATTCTTTATTTGTGGTATTTTTGTGGTGCTTGTACTAGAGGGTCTAATACAGTATTTTGTGTTTGATAAAGGACATCCCGTTGGGGGACTTTTTTTGTGGACCTATTGCCCATTTGTGCATCTGGAAATACGAGCAAATGGATTTGAATGATATTTTGTGGACCTACTACTCTTAGGTACACCGACGATGAGAGTAATAGAGTAGGATAAGTTTTATGGACCTATTACCCTTCTGTGCACTGGTGGTGCGGGTAATAGATTAGAATAACTTTTGTGGACCTATTACCCTTATGCATACTGGCGGTACGGGTAATAGATTTCAAACAAAACTAAACAGAGGTAATATGGACGTGGAAGGTTTTGTGGTCTTAACACCATGTCTTTTATCCCGGGTTGGGCACTGGTGTTAAGTCGGAAGACTATCGGTATCAGAGGTAATATGGACGTGACGCACGATAATCAGGAATGATTTTTGGTAGACCTACTACCCTTTTGCGTACTGGTGGTGCGAGTAATAGATTCGAGACAAAACCCAACAAAGGTAATATGGACGTGATAGTTTTTGTGGTCTTAACACCCTGTCTTTTATCCCAGGTTGGGTACAGGTGTTAAGTCGGGAGATTATCAGTATTAGAGGTAATATGGATGTGACATACGATAATTAGGACCAGGAAGTTTGCTCAGAAAAAATGATAAACTGGACAGACTCCTGTGAGATAAAGCATTAGAGTGGGAGTTCAGAGGTATCATCATACATGACTCGCCACTCAGGGAGATGCAGTAGAGTGTGAGTTCAGAGGTACTTGGTGTACATAAGTCGATAATCTGAGAAATTTAATGGTTTGAGGGAGTACCAGGATGTCTTTAGACATAGTATTCTTCAGGAATCTGTCATTTATGGGCATCATTAGCAAGTTCCCGTTCTGTTTTGTGAGCCGGTATGCGCCGTTGGAGAATACATTCTCGATGATGAACGGACCCTCCCATTTAGGCTAGAATTTTCTGGGGGTCTTGTGAGTCATGACCATTGGTCTTCGAAGGGCCAAGATGAGATCGCCGACTTAGAATATTCCCTGTTTGACTTTCTTGTTGAAAGCCCGAGAGATGCACGCTTGGTAGAGCTCTATGCTTTGTTCAGCTTGTAAATGCTTCTCGTCTAACGCTTCTAATTCTTATAGCCGTCGGCGGTAGTTCTCGTCCGACGTTAACCGATAAGTAAGGGCAACTCAAAGTGAGGGGATCTGAGTCTCCAATGGGAGGACTGCCTCGCTCCCGTAAACCAAGAAGAACGATGTATTTCCTATAGCTGTCTGAATCGTAGTACGATATGCCCATAAGCACTCGCCAAGCTTTTTATTCCAGTCGCGTTTGTTTGAAAACAAACTTTTTGAGGAGCTTGATTATGGTTTTGTTGAAAGCTTCAGCCAGACCATTAGCCGATGGGTTGTAGGCCGTTGAAGCCATATTCTGTATCCGATTCTTGTCACAGAATCGATAGAAGGCATGGCTTGCAAACTGCGAACCATTGTCGTGAATAATCCTCTGGGACAGTCCAAAATGGTAGATGACGTGATGTTTTATAAAACTAATCACGTTTCATGTCTTTACTTCTGCAAGCGGAACAGCTTTCGCCCATTTGGAGAAGTAATCGGTGATTGCAAGTATAAACCAATGCCCCTAGACGACGGTGGGGTGATTGGCCCAATGATGTACATTTCCCATGCTTCAAATTGCCAATAGGCCACTGTTGGGTACAAGAATTCGGATGGCAGATATATAAAATCTATATGGATCTAGCAAGCCTTACATTTTTTTGTATAATTAACTGTATTTGATACCATTGTGGGCCAGTAATAACCCATCCGGCGGAGACGATCTTGCAAATTCGGGCCAGGTTGGTCAGCCCCACAAGCGCCATCGTGAGCCTCGCATAAGGCTTCTTTGTCTTCTGCATTTGATATACATCTTACTAGTAGCCCATCGTAGGATCGTCGATATAACATTTTCGTCTCGGTATCATAGAAGAATCTGAGAGAGCGCCTTCTGATTGAAGTTGCTTCCTTTATATTCTCTGGCAGAATTTTATAGACTGCAAAGTCAATGAACGGGCATCTCTAGTCTTCTATGTCATTGGTTATCTGGGCAGAGTAACTCATACCCAGTTGAACATTGTTCTTGGGACAGACCAGCTTATGGCCTATCATGTCGACTAGATGATGAGTATCATTTGGAAGTGCCAAGGAAGCGACGAGGCCTGCTAGGGCATCGGCTTCGATATTTTGGAGCCTAGGAACATGCTCTGTAAAAAATCTTTCTAAGGTTGCAATGATGGCAATTGCTGTCTGATAGTAGGGAATCAGGTCCTCGTTGCGAACCTCGTATGAGCCTCGGTTCTGATTAACAATCAACTGCGAGTCGCCATATGCTTCCAAACGAAAGATACACCTTTCCTCATGAGTTGAGTGAAGGGTTGACATCTTCCTAAGAGATTAGATATGAACCTCCTGATCTAGGCTAGTCTTCCCTGAAGGCCGCGGAGTTCACGGAGGTTCCTCGGTGGACTCATCTCCAGGATTACTTTTGTTTTATCGGGATCTATGTGAATGCCCTGGGAAGTAATGATAAAGCCCAAAAACTTCCCGCTGGATACGCCCAGGAAATACTTGGTAGGATTCATCTTAAGGTTGTGCGCTCGTATGAGGTCGAACACTGTTCTCAAATAATTTAAGTGATCATTTTTTGAGCGGCTTTTGACGACGATGTTGTCAACGTAAAACTCTACCGTCTTGCACAAATGATCTCTGTAGATGACGCTCATAGCACGTTGATATGTAGCACCGGCGTTCTTCAGGCCGAAGGGCATGACCGTATAACAATACACGTCGATCGGTATTTGGAATAACGTATGCTTCTCGTCATTAGGAGATATTTTGATTTGATTGTATCCTGAAAAGCCATCCATAAAAGATATGCGCTCGAAGCCACACGTATTATCAATCAATATATCGGTGATCGAAAGAGAGAATTCATCCTTTGGGCATGTCGCATTCAGATTATGAAAATTGATGCAAATTCGAATCTTTTTGTTCTTCCTGATGACTGGTACTATATTGGCTACCCAGTGTGGGTGCTGCTCTTCATGGATGAAACCGCTAGCTATAAGCTTGTTTACTTTTGCTTCAATGGAGTTCATGATGTCTGGACGAAACTACCGCTACTGTTGTTTGACTGGTTTTGCATCCGGGTAAATGTTGAGCTTATGAAGTGCGATCTCGGGATTTAACCATGGCATGTCTTCATGGCTCCAGGCAAAGACGTCGATGTATTCTCTGACGAGTTGTAATAATGACTCCCGTTCGCCATCTGTCAGGCTTTTACTGGCGAAGATTGGCTTTGGAAAGGATTAATCATCGAGGTTAAGTTGCATGACCTCGTCTTCAGTGGGAGGATCACGAAGTTCAAATTGTTTCTCCCATTGTGCATCTAGTTTTTGGACCCATGGCTCCAACTCAAGTGGTTCAAGTAGATCTTCGTCTTCCTCTTCAATATCAGTAGATGTAATATTGGCAGATAATATCAGTCTGAATATATCTCCAATGCTGCCATCGAAGTCGTAAGTGGGTGACTTGGACGAATGAGAGTGCCACTCGTATTCTTCATCGAAACTCTCGGGCATTGTTGCTGGTGTAACATACCCGAGGCCGTGTCTTGATTTGCCGTAATAATCCAGAGGTTTCCCAGACGGAGTTGAGAGATACAGAGGCAATCGTCGACCGCTGTCGTAATTCAGACCTGGGGTAGCCTCCATGTCATACCCCTGCTTTTGCATGAATTACTTAGCCTGAGGACTATATAGGTAGAGCGGTAGTCTTGCAGTATCGGGTTCGAGATCAAACTCTTGAGGCATGAAAGGTTGAGGACCTTCTTTTCGGCCACCGTAATCCCCTTCTCTTCTGTCTGGGACTAGGAAGTAGGCATCTTTAATGGGAGCAAGTCGGTTTGCGGTATGGACGATTGTCACCTGTGTGTACAGGTTAATGTCCCGACCGAGTACCCAATATACATCAGATTGAGTTTATTACACTCATGATAGTTCAATGGCAACCTCTTATTGATAAAATAAGGAATTTTGTCGACATGAATTACATCATCAGGAGAGGGGCTATCCACCTATGCACACAGGTACTTGGCGAGTTCTACGTCCTCTTCGGCTACCCCCTGCGAGCTCAGAGGTCGGGATGCTATCTTGGGCAACTTGATCACCAAGGGTTTAGCTTGTGGTATTGGCTTGCCTGAGGGTATCGGATCAACGCTTGGTTGCCAGCTCATCTTGGGAAGACGGATGACAATTGGCTCGGCAAGGGACTTTGTGTCTTCCGGTTGCCTTTGGTTGGATTTTGGCAATCAGATCACCATCAGTGTCATAGAGGGCCTCACATCTTTCTATTGCCTTTGATTGGATTTCGGCAATCGGAACACCATCGGCCTTATGACGGGTTTTGCCTCCTGGCTGGATCTCGAGAGCCGGATGACCATCGGTTCCAACTGTGGAGGTGAGGCAGGAGAACCGGGCACCTCTTTATGCACATCTACGACAAGGGGTGCGGCTTTGCCCGGTTTACGGTCCTGGAGATGAATTCTCAAGGGTTCCTCTGGCCCTGTGATGGCCTCCAGTTCGTCAGTTATGTGTTATTTGGATTCGTCATATAGACAAGCCTCCGACGAGTAATAGGATTCAACCCCTTTGAAGGGATCGATGTCGGCGAATTCAGTCTTCACGAAGCCATGGTTACTGACATACTTGAAGCATTGGTAAAGTATGGATGGCACGACCATATAATCATGTATCTATGGATACCCCAGAAGGATGTTGTAGGACGTGTCTGCATCTATGACATAGCAGGTAACCTTAATGGCAGTGTTGGTCGCCGCTAGCCGGTGCATAGGGATGCCCAGGACTTGAAGTAAGCTTTTCGGGATGATGCTTATCGACGAGCCAGGATTGATATGCATCCTATCCACCTTGATGTCGCCTATGTATCCAGTGTAGTACAAGGGACGATCATGCATATTGGTCTTGATCAACATGTCCTGTGGAGTAAATATGATGTTGGGCATTGCATCTGTGCCATTGCTACCCGAGAGATCTGCTGACGGGTCTTCCTCTGGAGGCTTGACCTGGGCTAAGTAAGCGTCAGCATTTTGGAGTGCTTTGCTCAATGCGACACGAAGATCCATGGAGAGCCTTAGGAGCTCGTATAACGACAACTTTGCTGGCGTATTAGCCAATTGTGCTAATATGTCAAAGTTGTAAGGTCTCTCCAGCCCCTGAGGTACGTCGTTACGGAGTGGCCTATCGAAGCGGGTTTCCTTTGGCTTGGACTTATCTGCCGATGAAGGTTAAGACGGCTGTAGAAACATAAAAAATATGGAGTTCATGCGGATTACGAATTACAGCATAGGTACTTCGGGCCAAACAGGTCTGCATGAAGGAAAGTCGCATGATATATACGGGCCATCGACAAACAGCTGTAAAAAGAAGACATGCGGCCAAGAGGAGCAGTTGGACTGATAAAGCTGACAAGTCCTGGCAAAATATGACAATTCTGACACTTCGACAAGAAAGATAAGACGTGAGACGTCGTCCAAAAGCAGGGTTCGTACGTCTCCATGCAGCCAAAAGAGTGTCATCCAAGCCGTATGAACCTCATGCGGCCCCAAAGTTCACAAACTTTATACTGCCAAGAGTAACTGTGATTCAAGCCGCAGTAGTCTCATGCGACCCCACATGATCGAAGGCGAAGAACACCATACGCAACGGGACACGTGGTAAATGGACCAAGTCCCTAACTGCCCAGATTTGCTGCAACAAAATCTCAACAAATCGACAGATGGCAGCCCAATAGCGGGTCTTCGCGTGCTAATCAGCCACATGGCCGCAAGCCATCCATACGGCTCAGAATACATCCTATTATAAATAGCATGGTGCCACTCCCCTGCAAAGGCTGGCAACCTTCAAGAGAAAATCAATTTCTTCACGAGCTAGAGACTGCATCAAATAGTCTACGGAGTAAGGCAGAGTTGATAGCATTTTCCCGAGCCTCCACCGTCACCCCCCAGAATCAAAATTAAATAATTGTACTTAGATTGTTTCACAGGATTTCTTTCTAGGCTTTCTTTTATACAAGAGAATTTGCAATCAAGTTCAGTGTTCTGTAATACCTTTCTTTGATTTTTTATGGCAAACACGATGGCGAATCTGCTGGGGACTTCCTTCTCTTCCGATGAGAAGTTGGTGACGCAAATTGATGTGTCCAAGCTCGGTTCAACACAACAAATGCTTATGGTTCGCTTCGACCAACAAGCCTTTGAAGAATTGCTCTCTGAAGGGAGCGCCAGCCCGTCTCAGAAGCGAGCTAACCCAAAAAGGACTCACAAGGCGTCGGTGTGTAAAACTGTTGCCCCCGACCAAGTTCTCGAAGAAGCTCCTTCTGCAGCCCAAGACGGTGACCAAAGCTCTCTTGCGGCTTTACTTTCGACCGCAGAGGACCCCACTGTCCCCAAAACGAACAGAGGAAAACACTACGATGCTGAGTTCTTGGGGGCACAAGGGAACTCCATGCGGACAAAGAAGAAGCTGCATAGAAAAGATCGACAGTCTAGCCATATGACAGCCAAATCTGGCCGCAGGTAGACGATTCATATGGCAGCCATCTGTGGCCACTAAAAAATGATCCATGCGCCAACGCTAACCGCAGAAAGATGGTCCATACGACGTCCAATCCTGGTCTCAAACAGGACGTCTCATGCAGCCCTGTCAGAAGCTCCGTGTTCGACCGTCTCTCATGCGGGCCCGACGCCATGCGGCTTACTAAAGATGCGGGATGTATCAATCTGGACACTTTTTACTATGCGCCTTTGGGTGCTAAGTCAAAGACGTCTAGGGCAATGCAGACCCAACCAGTCCAGTCAATTGTCCAAGTTGCTGACTGTCAGCGGGCCCCATTGACTGTTACACGAGCTCCTGACGGAAAGTTGTACAGAACCACCCGTGTCCAGTCCCGCAGGGCTAACGGACAGGATGGATCTTTAAAGTCTCCCTCTGAAGATCCAGAGCAAGTGCATTTACTAGACACGGATCAGGGACCAAACATGATGCCTAAGCACCTGTGCGCTCGGGATTCCCGAGTTCATAAGTTTGGTGCCAAGGTAGAGCAGCTTCCTACCGAATTACGTGACATGATTACTCACAAACGGAAGACGGTAGCATCAGAATGCAATGAGTCCCTCTCGGGGCGTCGTTGCACCCAAGTCATCATCAACTGCTGTTGCAACAAATCAGCAGCACCTGAAGATCGGCAGTCAGTTTTCCAGCGACTGCAGCAGCCAGCACTTATGCAATTTCCAGGGGCCGAAGAGTTTTCTTTTGCCTTCTCTAATTCAACTCAAAAAGTTCCTCATGGCAAGGGCAGAAAGAAGATAGGCTCTTCCATCCCGGCCATCTCGGCCAGTATTGCAAGGAGACCCTCATTCGGGGGGTTTCCATCAACCACAGGGCGTGTCTATTTAGGCACTCGATCCAAGAAGAAGCTTTCGGTACCCCGGGTGCACCGTCGCCCTCCTTAAGAGTAGATGGAGCTGGGGGTAGCAGTACCCTCAATGTATGTGATAACCAGGGTACCAGGAACTCACACATGGGATAGAGATCCTCCAGAACTTTGTAACAGAATTAGATTTCCCTGAAGGCCACCACCCTCACCAAGACGATACAGCTTCCTGCACAGGGGGTAGCACCCCTTCCGAGTCGGAGAAAGATGATTTTCCGACGTTCCCTGACGATTTCTCTATACAAGCGGCACAGAGAGTACCTCTACCATAATCTTCTCCATCTCTACCTACGTAAAAACAGTCTTTATGACTGATAATGATCATGAAGCGCCTTCTGACCGACAACAGCAAGAAGTTTTGGAAGCCATGCTCCTGTCCTTGGTCAAGTATATGGACGTGATCAAAGCCGCCTTGCCAGCTCAACCAGCAAGAACCCCCGGACAGACAAGCTTGGGACCCGCGGTCAACATGGACTCCAATACGACCACCCCTGCTTTGGGGGATGATCCTGTAGCACCATCCATTCCTTCAGCTGCTGATGAAGCCAAGGAGGCAAGAAGGGAAGTTCAGGAGCTTCAAGCGATGTTCAATGCCCGGGACTCCTCTCAGGACCTCAGAAGACAGCAGCCATACCCCGTTGCATGGAGAGATGTGCCTTTTCCACCGTGGTACAAGCCGTTCCATATCGATTCTTATGATGGGAAGACCTCTGCTAGTCGGTACATGACTTATATTGAAGTCACAACCGACCATTTGCCGCATTGTGATGCCATCCTCATACGACTATTCATCGGAGCATTGGAGGGGATCGCATTCGACTGGTACCGTAACCTTCCTGACAATTGCATTCACTCTTTTGACGGCTTCAAGCACATGTTCCTGGAGAGATTCTACGAAGTGGGGTATGATGTGACGATGTCATCTCTCATGGACGTCGTTCAGGGAGAGTGGAAGCTCACAAGGAACTATATCGAGCGGTTCTGCCAAACCGCAATGACATTGTCCCAAGGCAATCCTGAGAGCTCCTTAATTGAAATCTGCCAGAAGAAGCTGCTTTCTGCAATTAGACTCTGGATGGGCGACAATCAGTTCAGAGATTGGACGACCTTCATCATAAGTGCTACCAATGCAGAGGAAAAACTAAAGAAGGCTCGCCAGCTGGGATTACACATCCCAGACAGAGAGGACAAGGGCAGACGTCCTGGGTCCACCGCCAGCAACAACAACAGTGGTACCACCACTAACTGGGACAACAAGGGCAAGCAGGCCATGGTCGCATCGACTCAAAAGCCTGAACAAAAATAGGCGGAAGGTTCGTGGCCCAAGATCAACTATTCATTTGAAGATAGTCATGTCAAACCTATCTTCGACATGCTCCTGAAAGGGGGTAGGATCCAGCTCCCTCCACCAAGACGTGAGCCTTGAGCGGCAGAAATGGAGGATCCAAAGTATTGTCACTTCCACCTCTATGTCCATCATGCCACTCATGATTGCTTCCAATTGAAGCGGTACATTCAGAGTCTTATCGACTCAAAAGCTCTGTCGATAGACTTTGAAGAGGTTACCATGGCGGCGAACATGGTATCTATTCAGTTCGGCAACTTCCCTCCAACAAGTACTCTATATGGGGTAATACCTATCCCTCGAGTAATGATCGAGTTAACTAATCTTCCACCCGTCCGGAGCTAAACATCTTGATTGGTACCTCTCACCACATCGCGAGGAGAGATCATGTGGGTACATACAGACTTGGTGCCCAAAGTTACCCAGGGGTGTCATCTCCTACCCACAAGAAGAAGGGCAGGAAGTCTAGAGCCTGCCACACAATTTTAGCTGAAGCTGACGAAGCTCAAAATGTTGTTACTCGGTCTGGAGCACAAGTCCAGCCCGTACGGGCTAGTCCAGCCGAAGATCCTCAGCCAGCAACGTTGCCTCCCTCTGATATTCCAAGGCCATCTCAGCGTCCACTGGCGAATAAGTCCAAGATAAGGGAGACCCGCTTCAACAAGCCACTCCGCAATGATATACCTCAGGGACTGGACAGACCTTACAACTTCGACATATTAGCACAATTCGCTAATACGCCAGCAAAGTTGTCACTATACGAGCTCCTAAGGCTCTCCAAGGATCTTCGTGTCGTATTGAGTGAACTTCAGAATGCTGATACCTAGTTAGCTCAGGTCAAGCCTCCAGGGGAAGACCCGCCAGTAGATCTACAGGGCGGCGATAGCACAGATGCAATTCCCAACATCATATTTACTCCACAGGACATATTGATCAAGTACAATTTGCATGATCTCCCCTTGTACTACACTGGAAACATAGGCGACACCAAGGTGGATCAGATGCATATCGACCCTGGCTCGTCAATAAGCATCATCCCGACTGGGTATCCCTATGCATCGGCTAGCGACGACCAACACTGCCATTAACGGTTTTAACTCGAAAAGAAGCTATCCCCTAGGGAAGATCCGGTTGAAGTGCCAGATTGATGACCTAAAGACTGAGTTACCTGCTACGTCATAGATGCAGACACCTCCTACAATATCCTTCTGGGACGTCCATGGATATATGATTATATGATCGTGCCATCCACCCTTCACCAGTGTTTCAATTATATCAGTAAGCACGGTTTCGTGAAGACCAAATTCGCCGACATTGATCCCTTCAAAGGGGTTGAAGCTTATTACTCTTCCGAGGCTTGTCTATATGACGAATCCTGGAAACATATAACGGACGAGCCGAAAGCCATCACAGGGCCAGAAGAACCCCTGAGAATTCGTCTCCAAGCCCGTAAACTGGGCAGGGCCGTACCCTTTGTCGTGACCTTTCAAAAAGAGGTGCTCGGTTCTCCTGCCACACCTACGCAGTTGGAACCAATGGTCATCCGGCTTCCGAGATCAAACCAAGAGCCAAAACCTGTCATAGCATCAATGGTAATCCGTCTACCAAAATCTATTCCAGGGCGACCAGAAGATACAAAGACCCTTGCTGAGCCCATTACCATCCGTCTTCCCAAGACGAGTCAGCAGCCAAGTATCAATTCAACACTCTCAGGCAAATCAATACCTCAAGCAGGACCCCTGGTGGTCGAGTTGTCCAAGACGGCGTCCCAACCTTTGGGATCGCAAGGGGTAGCCAAAGTAGATGAGGAACTCGCCAACTACGTGGTTTCATAGGCGGATAGCCCCTCTCCTGATGATGTAATACCGGTGGATAAAATTCCTTATTTCATCAATAAGAGGCTGCCGTTAGACTACTCTGAGTATGATAAGCCTAATCTAACGTATGCCGCACGAGACTGTCTTGATGTGAGCCTGCACACACAGGTGACAACCGTCCATACCCCAAATCTACTTGCTTCCATAAAAGGCACTTACTTTCCGGTCACAGATAGAAGAGAATGGAATCACACAATCCTTTTTGGCCGAAAAAAAGGTCCTTTATCTTTCACGCCACAAGAGTTCAGCCTCTGACCCGACGTTGGAAGATTACTGCTCTACTTGCATAGTCTTCGAGCCAAGTACTTCATGCAAAAGCAGGGGTACGACATGGAGGCTACCCCGGGTCTAAATTATGGCAGTAGTCGACGATTGCCTCTACAGACGTCGGCACCGGCAGGGAAGCCTCAGGATCATTATCACAAATCCAGGCGCGGCCTCGGGTATGTTACTCCACCAACAACGCCTGAAAGTTCTGACAAAGAATGTGAGTGGCACTCTCATTCGTCCGAGTAACCCATTTACGACTCCGATAGCATTATTGGAGATGTATTCAGACAGACATTATCTGCCAATATGATATTAGTTGATTTCAAAGAAGAAGACGACGACCTACTTGAACCATTTGAGTTGGAGCCGTAGGTCCAGCAACTCGATGCACAATGGGAGAAACGCTTTGAACTTCGTGATCCTCCCACTGAAGATGAGGTTATGCAAGTTAACCTTGGCGATGATTCCTCTCTAAAGCAAATCTTCGTCAGTAAAAGTCTGACCAACGATGAGCGGGAGTCGTTGTTACAACTCGTCAGAGAATACATTGACGTCTTTGCTTGGAGCTATGAAGACATGCCAGGGCTAAACCCCGAGATTGTACTACATAAGCTCAATATTTATTCGGACGCAAAACCAGTCAAGCAATAGCAGCGGTATTTTTGTCCAGACATCACGAATTCCATCAAGGCGAAAGGGAACAAGCTTATAGCTAGCGGTTTCATCCGTGAAGAGCAGCACCCAGACTGGGTAGCCAACGTAGTACCAGTCTTTAAGAAGAACGGAAAAATCCGAATCTGTATTGATTTTTGCAATCTGAATGTGGCATGTCCTAAGGATGAATTCCCTCTTTCGATCAACGATATAATGATCGATAATACGTGCGGCTTCGAGCGCATATCCTTTATGAATGGCTTTTCAGGGCACAATCAAATCAAGATGTCTCCTGATGATAAGAAGCATACAACATTTCGAACGCCGATCGGCATATATTGTTATACGGTCATGCCCTTTGGCCTGAAGAATGCCGGTGCTACATATCAACGAGCTATGAGTGTCATCTTCAGAGATCATTTACGTAAGACGGTGGAGTGTTACATAGACGACATCGCCGTCAAGAGCCGCACCAAAAATGATCATTTGCAAGATTTAAGAACATTGTTCAACCTCATGCGGGCACACAACCTGAAGATGAATCCCACCAAGTCTTTTCTGGGGGTGTCCAGCGAAAAGTTTTTGGGCTTTGTCATTACTTCCCAGGGCATTCACATAGATCCCGATAAAACGAAAGCAATCTTGGATATGAATCCACCAAAGAATCTCCGCGAACTTCGTGGCCTTCAGGGAAGACTAGCATATATCAGGAGGTTTATATCTAACCTCTCAGGACAATGCCAACCCTTCACTCAACTCATGAGGAAAGGTGTCTCTTTTGTATGGAATGAGGAATGTCAACGTGCCTTTGATGATATTAAGGAGTACCCGATGAATCCGCCAGTTCTGGTAGCTCTGGTCGCCGAAAAGCCCTTCATGCTCTACGTACGGGCGATGGAACACTCCCTCGGTGCTCTGCTAACACAAAATAATGACGTAGGACATGAACAAGCCATTTACCATCTCAGCCGAATGATGGTAGGACCGGAACATAGGTACACTGCCGTGAAGAAGGAGTGCCTTTCCCTAGTGTTCGCCATTCAGAAAACACGATACTATGTGACAGGGCAGACCATCCATGTTGTTTTACGAGTTAATCCCCTCAGGGTTCTCATGACCAAGCCAGGCGCACTCAGTTCTCGTCTAGCCACCTGGGCGATACTGTTATCCCCATACGATATGGTCTTTGTTCGCAAAAGACTATCAAAGGTCAAGCCCTGGCTGACTTCTTAGCAGCCCATCCGGGCTCAGAAACAGCCAGAATTTATAAAAAAATTCCTGATAAAGTCGTCGCCTCGAACATGACTTCGCACGACGCCATTTGGCGAATATTCTTCGATGGTGCCACAAGGTGATATCATCGCTGGAGTCGGGGTAGTATTAATTTCTTCCTCCAGACTAGTAGTCAATCGGGCATATTTTCTTACGGAACCCTGTTTGAACAACGTAGCCGAATATAACGCTCTAGTCATTGGACTCCAACTCGCAAAAGAAGTGGGGATCAGATACCTGGAAGCTTATGGTGACTCACAGTTGGTGGTTAACCAGATCGGAGGTTCATACGAGGTTCGCAACGAGGACCTGATTCCCTATTATCTGATAACAATTGCCATCATTACAACCTTTGAAGGGTTCTTTATAGAGCATGTTCCTAGGCTTCAAAATATCGAAGTCGATGCCCTGGAAGGTCTCGCCGCTTCCTTGGCACTCCCAAATAGCACTCATCATCTAGTCGACACAATAGGCCATGAACTGGTCTGCCCCAGGAACAACCTTCAACTGGGTATGAGTTACTCCGCCCAGATGACCAACGACATGCAAGACGAGAGATGCCCGCTCATCGACTTTGCGGTCTAAGGAATTCTGCCGGAGGATGTGAAGGAAGCTACTTCAATCAGAAGACGCTCCCTCAGATTCTTCTACGATACAGAGACGAAAATGTTATATCGACAATCCTACGATGGGCTACTACTAAAATACCTGTCAAATATAGAAGCCAAAGAAGCCCTACATGAAGCTCATGACGGTACTTGTAGGCCTCACCAACCTGGCCAAAAATTACAAGATCGTCTTCGCCGGATGGGTTATTATTGGCCCACAATGGTCACAGATGCAGTTGATTATGCAAAGAAGTACAAGGCTTACCAGATCCACACAAATTTTATACATATGCCATCTGAATTCTTGTACCCGACAGTGGCCTCTTTGCCATTCGAAGCATGGGGAATGGACATCATTGAGCCAATCATCCCGTCGTCGTCTATAGGGCATCGGTTCATACTTGCAATCATCAATTACTTCTCCAAATGGGAAGAAGCTGCTCCGTTGGCAGAGATCAAGATATCAAATGTGATTAGCTTCATAAAATATCACGTCATCTACCGTTTTGGACTGCCCCAAAAGATTATCCATGACAATGGTCCGCAGTTCGTAAGCCACACTTTCTATCGATTTTGTGATAAGAATCGAATTCAGAACATGGCCTCGACAGCATATAACCCCTCGGCCAATAGAATGGCTAAAGCATTCAACAAAACCATAATCAAGATCCTCAAAAAGTTCGTGTCTGCAAACAAGCGCGACTGGAATGAAAAGCTTGGTGAGTGTTTATGGGCGTATCGGACGACAATTCGGACGGCTACAGGAAATACACCGTTCTCCTTGGTTTACGGTAGCGAGGCAGTCCTCCCATTGGAATCCTAGATCCTCTAACTTCGAGTGGCCCTCACCTACCGGTTAACGGCGGACGATAACTACCGCCGACGGCTACAAGAGTTAGAAGCATTAGACGAGAAGCGTTTACAAGCTCAACAAAGCATAGAGCTCTACCAAGCGCGTATCTCTCGGGCATTCAACAAAAAAGTCAAACAGAGAATATTCCAAGTTGGCGATCTTGTCTTGGCCATTCGTCAACCAATGGCCATGACTCACAAGACCCCCGGCATATTCCAGCCTAAGTGGGAGGGTCCGTTCGTCATCGAGACTGTATTCTCCAACGGCGTGTATCGTCTCGCAAAACAAAATGGAGACTTTCTCATGATGCCCATCAATGGCAAGTTCTTCAAGAAATACTTTGTCTAAATGACACCTTCCAACTATCTCTCGGATTGTGAGTTATATACCCTCAGGTATTGGTGAACTTACTCTGACTTCAAATCTCCCAGATTGTTGAGTTACGTACCCTCAGGTACCACTGAACTTACTCTCTGACTACTCCGAATGAATCCATATCTCATCCCGTGGTCATATCTATGAACTTCCTGGTCATAGCTTTTGTCTCAAAAATCTATTACTCGTACCACCAGCGCTCAGAAGGGTAATAGGTCCATACAACTTATCCTAATCTATTACTTGCACTGTCAGTGCACAAATAGGATAATAGGTCCGCAAAATTCCCTAACGGGGAAAAACAACCATGTCCATGTTACCTCTTAGTTGTTTTTCCATCCATCACAAACAAATCACCCAATACATAGAACTTCCACGTTGATAGCACATCTGAGTTGTTCTGTGTACCTCTATTATGCCTACCCCTACCATGTCCTCATTACCTCTGAGTAGGAAGGCTTTGTTTTGCCCCGTATTTACTACGTCCTTATTACCTCTGAGTAAATATGTTGGTTTCCTTTCCACTTATTATCCGTACTCGTATTGCCAGTACACAAAAAAGGTAATGAGTCCACAAAAGTTATTATAATCTATTACTCGCACCATCAGTGTACCAAAGAGTAGTAGGTCCACAAAATATCATTTAAATCTGTTTGTTTGTATTTCCAGATGCACAAAAGGGCAATAGGTCCACAAAAATCCCCCAGTGGGATGTCCTTTATCAAATACAAATATTATATTAGGCCCTCTAGTACAAGCACCATAAAATATTACAGATAAACTGTGGAGTGAACATACTTTGCTTATTCAAAATCAGTTACATTCACAGGACTATACCTCTAGTCGAAAATAGAAAGGCAGATATGAACGTCTAGTTATATGCATTTCCGAAAAGAACAAGTACATGGTAGCCTATGGATCCCTGCAGTCAAGGATCATAGCCGTGCTGAGGTATATACCATTTCCTTAGCCATTTCGTATACGAAAGATCTATTCGACCATAGTCTTCGGTGGGGGCAGCAGGGTTAGAACTCCCGATAATACTGCCCTCAGACCTGGGCTCCTCATTGAGAGCAATCCCCTCCCCGATGGACGCCAGTTCTTCTTTCACTTCAACTTTGGGTATCACCTCCTCTTTAACAAACGGTGACTCTTGTTTGATGAAAGGAGACAACACCTCCTCCTTCACAGTGGTTGTAGCCTTTAGCACGGATGCTACAAAAAATCAAAGAAGGGAAGATAGTTATATAACAAAGAACTTTGTTATGCGGCCAAGCCAGTTATACGGCCCAGCCAAAACATACAGCCCCAAAGTCATGAAGTACTCATGCAGCATTTATACGGCTCAGTCATTATCATGCGGCTCAATTCGGCTCAGTCATAAAAAATCCATGCGGCCCGATCATAAAAAGCTCATACGGCTTAGTCATGGAAAATTCATACAGATCCACCTTGAGGCACTCAGGCGGTTCAAGTTTGAATGAGCAGCAGTTATGCGGCCCAGTCCATACGGCCCTATCGTACAGAACACATGTAGTCTAGACGAGATAGGATAGACATCGACCTGGCTTATAGAAGAGGCAGTATATGACAGGCCCACGCACGAAAATATGCACTATGGCCATTGGAAATTTCAGTCATCATCTGCTCACCATGAATGGAAGGAGTGTCTGCCGCTCTCGACGGAGAAGCAAGTTTCTTTCCTTTGGCCACCGCACCAATCGACTTAGAAGCTTTTGGAGCCATTATAAAAAGTATGATGAAGTCAAAGGAGGAGAAGGTAAAAAAGAAAAATATCTCTCCGAATAACTCCTATTTATAGAGTTGCTGAAGAGAGACTCTTCGATTCTTGAGATCATTAAGGATAGGGCAACGTTTGGGGACTTTATCCCTAGTAACCGTCGAGCATCTCTTCGGTTTTCGAGATCATTAAAGATAAAGTCGACGTTTGGGAACTTTATCCCCAGTAACCGCCGGCTTCATCTCGAAAATAGATCCACAACCGAGTCAGGAGAATTAAATGTAGCAGTGACAGCTGGCAGATTCTCTGTGGCTCGAAGCATCCCTGCGACTCAGTATTTTTCTGCGACTCAGGATCCCCCTGCGGCTCAGTATTTCTCTGTGCAGTTCAAAAACAACTTCCTGCAACTTAAAGACTCCCTATAGCTTGACATATTTTTCATGCTTCTTATTCAAAGTATTCCAAATTTGTAATTTGAAAACTTTGAAGAGGGTCTTGTAGAAACATAAAAAATATAGAGTTCATGCAGATTACGAATTGCCGTATAGGTACTTCGGGCCAAACAGGTCCGCATGAATGTAAGCCGTATGACATATGCGGCCCGTCGACAAACACCTGTAAAAAGAAGACATGCGGCCAAGAGGAGCAGTTGGACTGATAAAGCTGACAAGTCCTGGCAAAACATGACAATTCTGACACTTCGAAAAGAAAGATAAGTCGTGAGACGTCGCCTAAAAGCAGGGTTCATATGCCTCTATGCAGCCAAAAGAGTGTCATCCAAGCCGCATGAACCTCATACGGCCCAGCTTATGCGGCCCTAAAGTTCTCAAACTTCATACAGCCAAGAGTAAATATGATCCAAGCCGCATGAGTCCCATGCGACCCAACATGATCGAAGACTGAGAATACCATATGCAACGGGACACGTGGCAAATGGACCAAGTCCCTAACTGCCCAGATTTGCTACAACAAAATCCTAACAAATCGACAGATGGCAGCCTAATAGCGGGTCTTCGCGTGCTAATCAGCCATATAGCCGTAAGCCATCCATGCGGCTCAGAATACATCCTATTATAAATAGCAGGGTGCCACTCCCTTGCGAAGGCTAGCAACCTTCAAGAGAAAAGCAATTTCTTCACGAGCTAGAGACTGCATCAGATAGTCCACAGAGTAAGGCAGAGTTGATAGCACTTTCCCGAGCCTGCACCGTCACCCCCCAGAATCAAAACTAAACAATTATACTTAGATTGTTTCTTAGGGTTTCTTTCTAGGCTTTCTTTCGTACAAGCGAGTTTGTAATCAAGTTCAGTGTTCAGTAATATCGGCCTTTGATTTTTTTATGGCAAACAACGACCTTGGAATATCAGAGGGAGGCAACGTTGTCGGCTAAGGATCTTCGACTGAGCTGTCCAGTGTGGAATGGACTTATGCCCCAGACCGGGTAACAACGGCTGTCGCTTCTCCATCTTTGGCTAAAATTGTGTGGCAGGATCTAGATTTCCAGCCCTTCTTCTCGTTGGTAGGAGATGACACCGTATTGGTAACTTCTGGCACTAAGTCCGAATGTACCCACATGCTCTTTCCTCGTGATGTGGTGAGAGATGCCAATCCAGATGTCTGGTTTCGGACGGATGAAAGATTAGCAACCTCCATCGTTGCCCGAGGGATAGGTATTACCCTGTCTGGAGTGCTTGTTGGAGGGAAGTCGCTGAACTAAATTGACACCATGTTCGCCGCCACAGTAACCTCTTCGAAATCTATCGACAGGGATTTGGAGTCGATAAGACTCTGGATGTACTACTTTAATTGGAAGCAGTCGTGAGTGGAATGATGGACGTATCGGTGGAAGTGATAATATTTTGGGTCTTCCATTTCTGTCGCTCGGGGCTTGCGCCTTGGTGGAGGGAGCTGGATCCTACCCCCTTATAAGAGCATATCGAAGATAGGTTTGACATGACTATCTTCAAAGGTGTAATTCACCTTGGGCCACTGACCTTCCGCCTGTTTTTGTTCGGGCTTCTGGGTCGCATCAGCGATCATGGCCTGTTTGCCTTTATTGTCCCAGTTGGAGGTGTTGCCACAGTTGTTGTTGTTGGAGGTAGAACCATGACGTTTGCCCTTATCCTCTCCATCTGGGATGTGTAATCCCAGTTGGCGAGCCTTCTTCAACTTTGCCTCTACGTTGGTAGCACATATGATAAAGGTCGTCCAATCCCAGAACTGATCGTCACCCATCCAGAGGCTAATTGCGAGGAGCAACTTTTCTGGCAGATTTCAATCAAGGAGCTCTCGGGATTGCCTTGGGGCAATCTCATTATGGTTTGGTGGAACTGCTAGATATAGTTTCTTGTTAGCTCCCTCTCTCACTGAACGACGTCCATGAGAGACGACATTGTCACATTATGCCCAACTTCGTAGAATCTCTCAAGAAACATGTGCTTGACACCGTCAAAAGAATGGATGCAGTTGTCGGGAAGGTTGCGGTACTAGTCGAACGTGATCTCCTCCAATGCTCCGATGAATAATTGCATGAGGATAGCATCACTATGCGACAAGTGGTCGGTTGTGACCATAAAGTAAGTCATGTACCGACTAGTAGAGGTCTTCCCGTCATATGAATCAATATGAAATGGCTTGTATCGTGGTGGAAAAGGCACATCTCTCCATGCAACAGGATACGACTGCCATATTCTGAGGTCCCGAGAGGAGTCTCAGGCATTGAATATTGCTCGAAGCTTCTGGACTTCCCTCCTCGCCTTCTTGGCTTCATCCGCAGCTGAAGGAACGGATGCTCCTAAGGGATCATCACCCAAAGGAGGGGCAATTTTGTTAGAGTCCGCGTTGACTGCGGGTCCTAAGCTTGTTTGTCCAGGCGTCCTTGCTGGTTGAGTTGGAAAGGCGGCTTTGATTTCGTCTACAGACTTAACCAAGGACAGGAGCATGGCTTCAAGTACTTCTAGATGTTGTTGGTCAGTAGGCGCTTCATGATCATCGTCGGCAATAAAGATTATCCTCAAGTAGGTAGAGGTGGAAGAGATCATAGCAGAGGTGCTCTATTTGTCGTACCCTTGTACAGAGAAATTGTCGGAGAATGTCAGAATGTCATCTTCCTCAGAATCGAAAAGGTTGCTACCCCCCTGTGCAGGAAGCTGCATCATCTTGGTGAGGGTGGTCGTCCTCAGTGAAGTCCAAGTGTGTTGCACAGTTCTGGGGATCTCTACCCCCTGTATGTGCTCTTGGTATACCGGGTTGTCGCATATATTGAGGGGACTGCTACCCCCAGCTTTATCTACTCCCATGGAGGCTAAAGGTACACCCCTAGGTGCTGGAAGCTTCTTTTTGGATCGAGTGCCTAAATAAACACCCCTTGTGGTTGTCGACGGCAACCCTCCAGATGAGAGTTTCCTTGCAATGTTGGTCGAGATTGTCGGGCTGGAAGAGCATGTCTTCTTTCCTCCCTTGTCAGGAGAAACCTTTTGAGTTGAATTACAGGAGGCGAAAAGAAACTCCTTGTCTCCCGAAATTTGAATATATTTCTTGAGTTGTTGTCAGACAGGTGCTGGCTGCTGTAGTCGTTGGAAAATGGACTGTCGATCTTCAGGTGCTGTCGACTTGTCATAACAGCAGTGGATGATTACTTGGGGGCAACGATGTCCCGAGAGGGACTCATCGCATACTAAGGTTGTCTTCTTGCATTTGTGAGTAATCACCTCACGCAAGTCGATAGCAGGCTGATCTACCTTTGCACCAATCTTGTGGACTCGAATATCCCGAGCATATAGGTGCGTAGGTATCATATTTGCTCCCAGATCTGAGGCTAGTAAAAGCACTTGCTCTCGATCGTTGGAGGAAGACTTTAAAGACCTACCCTGTCTGTTAGCCCTGGAGGACTGGATGCGGGTGGTCCTGTACAACTTTCCATCAGGAGCCTGTATAACAGTTAACGGTGCCCGCTGACGGTCAGTAGCTTGGACAGTTGACTGGGCTTGTTGGGCCCGCACTGTCCTGGACTTCTTCAACTTAGCGCTTGAAGGCGCATAGTAAGAAGAGTCCTGATTAGAATATTCCATATTCTTAATGGGCCACATGGAGTCGGACCCGCATGAGAGACGGTCGAACACAGAGCTTCTGACTGGGCCGTATGAGACATCCTGTCTGAGGCATGGATTGGCTGCCGTATGGGCCATCTTCCTACGGCCATAGTTGGCTGCCGCATGGGCCATCATTCTGCGGCCAGAGTTAGCTGTCGCATGGGACGTTCTCCTGCAGTTAGAGTTGGCTGTCGCATAGGTCGTATGTCTGCGGCCAGAATTGGCAGCCTCATGGGTGGTCTGTTTGCGGTCAGAGTTGGCTGCCGTATGGACAGACTGTCCATTTCTCTTATGCGGTCTCTTCTTCGTCCGCATGGATTTCCCTTGCGTCCCTAAAAACTCAGCATCGTAGTGTTTTCCTTTGCTGGATTAAGGGACAGTGGGGTACTCTGCGGTTGGAAGCAAATCCGTAGGAGAGCTTCGATAACCGTTTTGGACCGCAGAAGGAGATTTTTCGAGAACTTGGTCGGCGGTAACAGTTTTGCGTGCCGACGTCCTGCGAGTTCTCTTTGGTTGGCTCACTTCTGTGACAGGATGGCACTCCCTTCAGAGAGCATTTCTTCGAAGGCTTATTGGCCAAAATGAACAACAAGCATTTGCTGCATAGAGCCGAACTTGGATGCGTCGGATTTCATCACCAGCTTCTCATTAGAAGAGAAGGACGTCCCAAGCAGAGTCGCCATCGTGTTTGCCATTAAATATCAAAGACAGGTATTACAGAATCACTGAAATTGATTACAAACTTGCTTTTACAAAAAAAAGCCTAGAAAGAAATCCTATGAAACAATCTAAGTACAATTGTTTAGTTTTTGATTATGGAGGGTGACGGTGGAGGCTTGGGAAAGTGTATAAACTCTGCCTTACTCCTTGGACTATCCGACGCAGTCTTTAGCTCTTGAAGAAATTGCCCTTCGCAGGTTGCCAGCCTTTTGCAGGGGTATGGCACCCTGTTATTTATAATGCTATGTATTTTGTGCTGCATAGATGGCCTATGGCCATGTGGCTAATCAACATACGAAGACCCGCTCTTTGGCTGCCAGCTGGCGATTTGTTAGGATTTTGTTGCAGCAAATTTGGGTGGTTGAGACTTGGTCAGCCTGCCACGTGTCCTATCGCAGGATAGGAATCATTTTGAGCCATGTGAGTCTCTCAGTTTTTGACCATGTTGGGCCGCATAAGACTCATGCAGCTTAAGTCACAATCTTTTTTAGTCCATATGTAGCTTAAGGACTTTTAAGCTGCATAAATTCTGTATTTTAGGCCGCATAAAGCTCATGCGGCTTGGGTAACAGTCACCCTTGGCCGCATGAAGCTCAGAGACTTTAGGGCCACATATGTTTGAGCCGCATAAGGTTCATGCAGCTTGGGCAACACTTCTTCTAGTCGGATGACTATGTCTAAATACATGAACCTATTTTTGGTGACATGACATTTTGTCTGCTAACGTATCACGTCTTATCTTTTTGTCAGAGTGTCAGAGCTATCATTTTTGTCAGTTTTGACAGAATTTGTCAGCTTTATCAGATAGAATGACCAACTTGGCGCATATCTTTCTTCTGCGGCTCGAAACAGTCTGGTTGTCGACGGGCCGCATAGGGTGTTGAATCTGTCATGAGGCTCGCCTTTATGCGGACCAGTTTGGCCTAAAGTACTTAAACGACAAATTGTGACCCGCATGAACCCCATAGTTTCCATGCTTCTACACAAGGTGTCACGACCCGCACCCTAGAGTAAGGGCACAAGACGTGGGTACGTCCAGCCTACGCCGCAGTGTCGGCGGTAGAACGCTATCCTAGGTCACAACATCTAACAATATAAAGCTAAACAGTTTATACTCCCCGAATGGGGGTGATATAGAAGAATGTAAACTCAATCACAACTAAGGAAGAAGAAGCACGATATGATATGGAACTCAAAAAAATACAGAAGATCAGAAGAGTCTATGATAACATCTCAGCAAATATCCAGAATACAAGTCTCAACTGCTGAATACGAAAGAATATATACAACCCAGATCTCAGGACAGAATAAAGTCTAACTAACTAGTCTCAAGACAACATAAGTAAGACAAAGCCTAACTAAGCTAGTCTAGGCAATAGGGGTAATGAGCTAGAGCTTGGTCCTCCTGAGAGTCCAGCTCACAAGTGTCGTCTATGGCTGCCCCGTAGAAGGTATCCACACATGCCTCCTCCTTGTCCTCTATAATATTTTCAACAGGTCCAGTCAGGACAGGAGCGAGCACAATACATCTCAACAGATCATAGCAGGTTAGAAAATATAAGCATGCAGTAGAGTAAGATACATGAAACTGAAAGAAAGTACATGATGTAAAAGAAGAGAACTGTATGTAAATAGCTACTGTATATAGGGAACTAATAGTGGCTAGTGATGTAGAGTACATGATAGCACATGTGAACAGGACAGATTAGTACATGATCTACATTAAAGAGTTTCACATGATCTATACTACTATGGAACTTGTTCACATGACTATTAGCACTCTCCCGTTCCCCAATCAATACACAAGGATCTAAGCAGGTTATGTTATTATACATGATATCACATGAAGGCCCATGAAAGAGTGCACATGATAGTATACATGAGAGCTCTATGAACATGAGAGTACATGATTCACAAGAGTGTATATGTATGGTGAAAGCACAGGAGTACATGATGAAAGTGAAACGCACATGACACAATGTAACCGATGCTTCCGACGGGGATAACATCACATGAAGAGATCCATATAGTACTAATCCGTGATAATGTCGTGACAACATCAAGTAAAGTACTCTAAAGCAGGAATATAATTCTAACAAGTTATCAAATGATCAGAGAATGTACTCGCCTACTATCTGAGTGTCTGGATGAAATGTACTGTCCGAGGAGAGGTGTCTGGCTCCTAATCAGAACAGCACAAGTCACAACAAGTCTAAAATGACAAAATGAAGTACTACAATGCATTATACATGAATCTAGGTCAATCTAGGCCAAAGTCAACTCTTTGTCAACCCTGGTCAACCAAGAAGTCAAACCTAGGTCAACTATGGTCAAACTAGGCCTAACAAGTCTAAATAGTTTGTTCTAGGCCTAATCAAGACTAAACAAGTCTAACTAAACTCTCACTAGGAAACAGACACATCATAGGCCATATACCTATGTAGAGTCATAACCATGTAGGCCATGAGCTAATACAACATAACCTATAGGCCAATACCATATATATATATATATATATATATATATATATATATATATATATTTTATATATATATATATATATATATATATATATATATATATATATATATATATATATATATATATATATATATATAAAATATATATATATATAAAATATATATATATATATATATATATATATATATATATATATATATATATTTTTATATATTTATATATATATATATATATATATATATATATATATATATATATATTTATATATATATAAAAATTAAATATATATATTTTTATATATATATATATATATATTTATATATATATATATATATATATATATATATATATATATATATATATATATATATATATATATATATATATATATATATATATATATATTATATATATATATATATATTTACTTTTTATTTATATATATATATATATATATATATATATAAATAAAAAGTAAATATATATATATATATATAATATATATATATATATATATATATATATATATATATATATATATATATATATATATATATATATATATATAATATATATTTATGTAGATATATATATATATATAAATATATTTATATATATATATATATCTACATAAAATATATATATATATATATATATATATATATATATTTTATATATATATATATATATATATATATATATATATATATATAAAATATATATTTTTATATATATATATATATATATATATATATATATATATATATATATATATATATATATTTTATGTATATATATATATATATATATATATATATATATATATATATATATATATATATATATATATATATACATATACTATAGAATATGCCTAGCACTTTAGCTATCACACTTATAGAAATATGTAAATCCCACATGGCTTTACATTACACATTGAAGTTCCCAATACTAGCTACATGTATCTCACCACAGGCTATTGGCCTTCCTACCCAGGCCATGAGCCATATGCACAAGGCCAATGAAATATGATTTCAAATACCCCTTACTCTTTACACTACCATCCCACATTCACATTAGATTAGGCCCTAGGCACACACTATAGACATACTTATATATGAATATGTATACATAGAAAGGGGTTATGAGATGTGTGTGTGTCTAAAGGGAAACCATGTGTGGATGTTCACAGAGTTATATGTGATAGGATATGGGGTTTTAGTGTTCAGGTGGGGTAAATGTATGTGTGTGTTAGACATGATATGTGACCTGTGTATGTGTGTTAAAGATGCAATGTGTGTGTAGGAGAGTATCAATAGGAATATGTGTATACTAGAGTGTGTGTCACAGGAAAATGAGTGTGCTGCTGTGTGTGTATGTTTTAGACATACAAAACAGTGTGTGTTCAGTCAGAAAAATGAGTGTGTGTCTTCATGAGAGGCAATGTTCTCAGGATTAGAGTGTGTGATTGGGAGGAATCAAGGTGTATGTTAAACAGGAATTTGACAGTGTAGTGTATAGGAATTATGTGATCTTGTGTTCAGTGTTCAGGTTAATCAAACAGTGAAAAGAAATGATAGACAACAAGTAAAAAATTAGCAATTAATCTAGTTAAGGAAAGGAAACCAAATCACATTAAAATGGGAAAGGAAATCATTTCAGGAAAGGAATAATTTCAAGTATCAGTCTACACCATCACAGACCCATATTCGAAAGCCAATTCAAACCAAAATCCTATTTCTCATTAATCAAGACCTATCCTAGCATGTATAATAAACCAACAGATATTAGGGAAAGTTAGGACATGATTTAGCATACAATTTAATCACTAAAATCAGAAATTAAATACAGGAAAAGTGAACTGGAGCAGTCACTGATACTCAGTGTATCAGTCGACTGGAATATCCAAAACCACATTCGATTTTCCATTTCATTGTAACAAATCATGATGAACATTAGGTTGATATTAGTTAGGGTATAACAGTAGGTAACATACAACCCAAATGGTGTCCTAAAATAGGACACACGAGTGTCCAAACATCTCACACGCACGCACGAGCCTGGCACGAGCTTGCGTGACCAGTACACGTGTCCGCACGCACCCGACACGCATCCTTAGGAAACGAAACCTCGGGGGTGTCATGACAGACACTGCCCCTTGCTCCACGTCCAGCCACGCATGTCCACATGCTCTGTGCACTGAGCACGAGCACGCTGGTAGCAGGGGAAGGCTACCCGCGCGCGTGCGTGGTGCACCCCGCGTGTGCACGTGTCCAAAGTGATACGATACGACAAAGAAAATACCCTAGTCGACCATAAACGTGTAAGCCACCTCAAAACTCAACTTCCTATTCAAACACTTTTCCAAATATCGATCGAAATGCCCACTGTGGCATTTCATCGATCACCTGCGTACAACACTGATACGTGTCCGATACGGACACGTACAGGAAACAAAATTGGACAAACTCTATTCCTATAGAACCAGAACACCTAGGGCTAGGTGTTTATGCAAAGAAACCATAGTTTTAATGGGGGAATATGATTTTACCTATGTGTGTTCTTCAACACAAAAGCTTCTTCAAAGGGGATCTCCAAAAGCCACCCAACTTCTCTAAATTGATTCAATCATGTGATTTAACTCCACAAATAGTGGGAGAATAGTGATTAGAATATTATGGAAGAAATTCCAATGAAAATAGAGCTCTATTGATTAATCTATGGAGAAATGATGTGTAGGCTCACCTTGTTCTTAGGAAAAATGATGAACTATTGAAAAGAGGCACAACTTTCTAAAATGATACTATATAGACAAGGGGGAGGGGTCTATGGCCGGCCACTAGGCTAGGGTTTAGGGTTTTTAGGATGCATCCTAGGGCTAGCAATGCATCATGACTAATGAGTGGCCTAGAATCTAGGGCTCTTTCCTAGTTAAGTTGCTAACCACGCTCCTTAACTATACTTGACTTAAACCTATGTAATCAATACTAACTAAAACTCAAAGTGACTAACTAGACTAGCTATGACTAATCTAGGTTTGGTCCAATCTAGGTTAGGCTAACCAAAACCACCTGGCAATCAATTAATTAGTATTTAAATCACACCATTCAATTAAATCATTTAAAATTCCTAATAAAATATATTAAATTCAAATAATTCAAAAATGACAAAAATACCCTTAAACTAGAAATGTGGTAGTGACAAATCTACCCTCCTTAAAAAAATTTTGTCCTCGAAATTGAAAGGCAAAACTAACAATAAGAAGGATAGACGATCATACCTCACGGTCCAAAAAGATAAGGGTATCGCTCGCGCATCTCATCCTTCCGCTCCTAGGTAGACTCTTCTGGAGAATGATTTCTCCATGCAATGCGAACCAAAGGTATCACCTGGTTTCTCAGCACCATCTCTCGACGATCTAAAATCTCCACAGGCTGCTCTAGATAACTGAGAGTAGGCCCTACCTCAATCTTTGAATGATCAAGCACATGGCTAGGGTCAGCTACATACCGTTTCAACTGTGATACGTGGAATACGTTGTGGACCTCCACTAGTGTAGGTGGCAAGTCTAGCCTGTATGCCACGTCACCGACTCTCCCGCTGATAACGAAAGGGCCGATGAAGCGCTGGCTAAGCTTCCCACCTCAACCAAAACGTATCGTACCACGAGTCGGAGATATCCTCAAGAAAACCAGGTCTTTAACCTAATCACAAGAAAGGTCTCAATTTAATTATGATAAACAAACATGATCAATAAAACACAAACAAATAAACCTAAATCTAATCCTACTCTAATCTGTACCTCAAACTCCAACGGCCTCCGGTGGCTATCGACCTAGTGCCGATGTCTGTCCTACGCCACGCGAAGTCTGTCCTTGATGAGCTTCACCTTCTCGGCCGCGTCAACAACCATCTCTGGTCCCAGTAAAGCTAGCTCATCAACATCATTCTAGGATAAGGGTGTACGACACCTACGTCCGTACAGAGCCTCGAAAGGTGACATCTCTATGCTGGCCTGAAAAATGTTGGTGTAAGCAAACTCCACAAAATGTAGATGATCCTCCCAGGAACCTCCAAAGTCCAAGACGCACGTCCGCAGCATATCCTCAAGTGTCTGAATAGTCCTCTCTGACTGTCCGTCCGTCTGGTGGTGGTATGCGGTACTAAACTTGAGCTGAGTGCCCAAACTAGTCTGCAGATGTTTGCCATGAAATATAAAAGAGCAGAACAATTATCGGAGGACTGGACTTTTACTTCACGTTACAAACTTGCTTGTACAAAGAAAGCCTACGGACGAAAGCCTAGGTACAGCAGTCTAAGTATAATCGTTTATTTTAGAATCTGGGGGGTGACGATAGAGGCTCGGGAAAGCGACGGTCGCTCTGCCTTACTCCTTGGACGATCGGTATGCAGCATTGGCTCCAGAAGATTACTCGGCGTTGAAAAAATTCTCTCTTTGCTCTCTCTCTCTGCTCTTTCTCTCCAAGTATTCTGGTGCTCTCTCTGATCTCGAAAAGTGGTCTCTGTATGTATGTGTACGTATCTATCTTGCAAGGGAATAGCACCCTGCTATTTATAAGAATGGAGGGACCTCATTAGGGTTCACAATGATTGCCCCCTAAAAGTGGCGGCGGCCTGTTGATCGATCAATCTGGGCCATTAATCTTGAGTGTGATAAATCTGGGCCATTTAGTGTAGATTGCACCAAATCCTATCAGTAATTAATGCTGATTGGAATAAATCTCCGTGGTGATGATTTGCTGATGTCTGCAGATCTGAATGAATAAATTTAATTCATTCTCCTGCCACGTGTCCCAGATTATTGGGATTTGACCCAATCTTTGATTGTAGTAAATATGGAAAATTGATTGGCTTTATGACACGTGTCCGGGAGTCAATGAGAAGGATTGAGCCGCATAAGGATTGAGCCGCATAAGACTGGCCACGTGTCGGGTCTGCTTGGGGAGTGGCCCCCCCGAACCTTCGAACCATATGATAACTTGAGCCGCATAATGGGTAATGAGCCGCATGGAGATGATCCTTGCGAGCCGCATGGGAGGCTTCTGCTTGAGCCGCATGAGACTGTTTCTGTCTGAGCCGCATAAGGCACCTTCATCCAGAAACGCATGGGGAGTCTTTGCTCGAGCCGTATATGACTGTCCACGTGTCAGGGCCACGTGGCATTTTTTGGATCTTGGGGGATTGTGTCAGAGATCTCCTTCACTTCCCTAGGGGTCTGTCATTATGACAGAGTCATAATTACCTCTTTTGTGTCAGGGCTGCCACTTTTTCAGAGTTGTCAGCCGTCAAAGTAATTAATGCAGGAGGGGAGAACTGTTTTGCAAGCCACGTGTCTTCTGTTCGGAGTCGCATAGGACGTCTTGAGCCGCATAGTCCCTTGCGCCGTATGAATCTGTGAGCCGCATGGGCTTCCTGAGCCGCATGGAGTTTCCTGGCCGCATGGATCTTTCTTTAGTATTTTCCATGCTTCTATAAGACCCCCTTCAAAGTTTTTAATTTGTAAAATTGAAATACTTTGAATAAGAAGCATGGTTGTATTCTTCTGGCCGCATATGAAGTCCTGGCCGCATGGAAGTTTTAGCCGCATGGAAGTTTCAGCCGCATGAACTTTTGAGCCGCAGAGTTGTTTCAGCCGCATGGATGGCTTAGCCGCATAGACTCTTTGAACCGCAGGGGTGTCTCAGCCGCCTAATTCTTTGCCACGTCATTATGTCATGTGTGCAAATCCTCTCGGGGTAGAATCCCAAGAGTTTCTGATCTTTGATTAGCTAGTTTGTCTCGATAGCCGAAGAGTCGATTACGTTGTACGAGGCATCGGTCTGTGGTCCTCCTTTCTCTATAAATAGAAGGGTATTTGGGGGGACCTCTCTCTTAGACTCTTCCTGACTAAGATTTCTGTTTTGTTTTCTTCTTCTGACCGACAGACAACGATGGCACCTAGGGCTTCCAAGGCGGTGAAGAAGGCTGTGGCAAAGAGTAGGAAATCGGCTTCGTCTTCGACTGCCGCACCCCCTGTTCGTCTTGACGTTCATGTTGCCATTGAAGGTAAGGACTGTATAGAAGATTGGGCACTTTGAAACCTTAACAGCGGCTGCCCTGCTGCATGCTTCGTGCTCAATCATTTGATGCGAGCTTTTCAAATTATATGGTCCGCATACACGTTCCATGAGCCGCATGGAGTATATTCCATGTCCGAGCCGCATAAAAAGTTGTCTTAAACGGGCCGCATGAACATCTTTGAATATTTTCTGACTGTTTTCCTCATTCATCATTATTTTTTCGTCTTTGGTTCCTGTAGTGTCTCACCCGAATGCTGAGATTGCAGTGACAGAGGAGCCGCCGCCTCCTATCATCAATCGGGGGCCTTCCTCTGTTAAGGAGGGGGCGATGAAAGAAGAACCGGCGCCTGAGAGGGACGACATCCTCCCCACTGTCGAGACTGCTGAGGGTGGCAGCGCTGGGAATTCTGATTCTCCTACTCGGGACGAGGATCTTCTTCAATTGCATCCTTCATATGTAAGGTAGTTGAGGGAGTGGTATGCGCGCTTCTGCGACTAGGGTTTAGAGGCTTCTCGTAGGTGTCTATCTGTAGTCTTTGTTTTGTTTTGCTTTTTTTCTTGTCTGCATGAAGAACTATCTTGACTTGCTTGTAGTCGTGTGCATGTAACCAATTTATGAATGAATGGAATATTTTTGCTTCACTCTTTTGCTTTTGTAGTAATCATCTTATTGGGACATTCTGCATGGACCCATTGCCCCTAACGTACCCTGGTTTCGGATACGGGCAACAAGTTAAAAGGAACGAACATACTTACTCAGAGGTACGAAGGACATGGTGAGTATGAGAGTCTCTTTGACGGGGCCTTCCTGCTCAGAGGTAATGAGGACATGGCAGGAGTGGGCTCAATGAAGAGGGGGTACATAGAACAATCTCCGAGGTAATGAGGACATGGAAGTTCTATGTAGGGGGTGATTTGTTTTGGGCGGAAGTGAAACGACTCAGAGGTAATGAGGACATGGCCGTTTTGGAAATTTGTGGATCGCTTACCCTTTTTGTGCACTGGGAGTGCGGGTATTGGATCATGAGGGAGGATCTCTTCCAGGAAGAAAGTTTAGAGGTATGATCATACATGACTTACTATCTGAAAGAGTGATCGGGATGTGAGTTCAGAGGCACCAGCGGGTACATGACTCGATATTGTGAAAGTGTGAGTTCAGTGGCACCAGCGGACACATGACTCGATAATCTGGGATGTTGTGGATGTGAATTCAGCGGCACGAGAGGGTACATGACTCGGAAATCTGGAGAATGGTGAGTGTGAGTTCAGCGGTACCAGAGGGTACGTGACTCAATGATCTAGAAAATTGTGAGGACGAGTTCAGTGGTACCAGCGGGCACGTGACTCAAAAATCTGGAAAATTATGATGGTGAGTTCAGTGGTACCAGCGGGCACGTGACTTAATGATCTGGAAAATGTCAGGGCGAGTTCAGTGGTACCAGCGGGCACATGACTCGATGATCTGGAAAATATCGTTTAGACATAATATTTCTTCAGGAACTTGCCGTTGACGGACAATATGAGCAAATCCCCATTCTGTTTAGCGAGGCGGTAAGCACCGTTGGAGAAAACGTCCTCAATGATAAATGGGCCTTCCCATTTTAGATGGAACTTACCGGCGGTCTTGTGAGTCATGACCATCGGTCTTCGGACTGCCAGAACGAGATCGCCCACTTGGAATGTTCTGATCTTAACCTTCTTGTTGAAGGCTCCAGAGATGCGTGCTTCACATGACTCGATCCTTTGCTGAGCTAGGAGGCGCTTTTCATCTAAGGCCTCTAACTCTTGTAGTCGGCGTCGGTAGTTATTATCCGTCGTCAATTGATAAGTGAGGACGACGCGGAGTGAGGGTATTTGAGTCTCTAATGGGAGAACTGCCTCACTCCCGTACACCAGGGAGAATGGTGCGTTCCCGGTAGCTGTTCGGACTGTAGTACGGTACGCCCATAAACATTCACCGAGCTTCTCGTTCCAGTCACGTTTGTTGGAAGAGACAAACTTCTTGAGGAGTTTGATAATTATTTTGTTGAATGCCTCTGCCAACCCGTTCGCTGCTGGATTGTATGGTGTCGAAGCAAAATTCTGGATGCGGTGCTTATCGTAAAACTGATAGAAGGCGTAGCTTGCAAACTGCGGACCATTGTCGTGGATGATCCTTCGGGGCAGTCCAAAGCGATAGATGACGTGATGCTTGAGGAAGCTGATCACGTTTGAAGTCTTTACTTTGGCGAGTGGAACAGCTTTTGCCCATTTGGAGAAGTAATCCGTGATCGCAAGTATGAAGCGATGTCCGCGGGAGGAAGGTGGAGTAATTGGACCGATGATGTCCATTCCCCATGCTTCGAAGGGCCAGGATGCCACTGTCGGATGTTGTCACACCCCAGAACCAGAATACTGGAGAGCGGGGGCAGACATAGCCAGCTACGTATATTGAAATAGAATACATCTCAACTATACGGTCACGGCTGTCTAGATATGAGGGTTTACTACAAGCCAACAGTCTCTTAAGGTCAAGCCTATTGTCTCAATCTCAAGCAAATAATATAATTACAAGATGTATGATCATTAGATATACAATAAAAGGCGTCCCAAATATTACATATCAGCTGATCATGAAGCTAGTCGTACAAAATGTTAGGACTAGCAAGAGTTTAAGTCATACATGATCAACCCTAGGATTTGTTAATCATGTTTACAGCCCGTAGGCAGACAGTAAGTAAAAGTGCATCGAGCTAACAGGTGCTCGTCGGCTAAATGCCTCAAAAGAATAAATTTACAATAGAGTGAGCGAAACAAAATAGAAAACCCACTCGTAGCCCGGGTTCCTTCTAGTCGCCACCATCGGGCTGGAAGCTTGGTAGATCCTCGAGAGCTGCTCCGAAATCTGGCCACACAAAACCAGCTGGGTCAACCCCAGAAAGAGCAAGTGCCATAAGGGGGCCACGATATAAGAATAAAAGCCAGCAAATAGTACAAGAAAAATCTAGTATTAAAACTAAAATTACGAAAACATGTCAGGATGATATACGACGAGATAACCATGGAACTATTCCGATAGCCAGGTTACAACCCGTAAACCAAACAAGGACCGGGGTTGTAACCCTTCATCTGAACAGAGCTTGGTTTCCCACCATTTATCGGCAAGATAATAATGTAAGCAATCAAGACAGGAAACATTCTGGTACTGGATCAAGACATGGCTAAACGGGTTATACCTCATTCAATCAATCACGGCCAAGCAGATACTACGGCTTACTACTTTAACTAACTAGGGTTATCACAGGCCTAATTACTAACAAGATGCAGTGAGATTGTTCCACAGCCACAAGCCCTGCAGACCATCCAGGCTACCCAGGACGAAAGATTAGGGTTGAATTCAGGTGGGTACAATGTTCGGGAGACAAATGTACCCTTAGGTGACTTAGAGGGTGCAATACTCGACGGTGCGCTGGAAATGTGCCCTACTCGACGGCAGGCTACAGATCCCAAGAGCGCCCAGGTAACGGGATTGCCTGTAGCTGTGTCATCTCTTCATGACTACTGAGTTATTCTAGTTATTAACCTTAATCCATTTTAGTAGGTACTCCTGACCGTGGTACTCAGGAGTCCCATCCTAGACATGATGCAAGACAGGACAAGTAGATTTAACAGGCAAGCAAGAAAGAACCACCCACGGTGTCAAGGCAAGTCAAGTTAAATTATCAAGATAAATCATATCAGGGTACTTGTCAGGAGTGCACCACGACGGGCCACTATCATGTCAGGTTGGTCATGTCAGGAGTGCACCACTACGGGTCACTGTCGTGTCATGCTAGTTCCTTGTCATACCAAGCCATGTACCATAGTCATTCCAAACATATTAAGTAAAATCAAGTTCATGACAAAAGGCGTAAGGATATAAAATGGGCGTGAAATATCTAATAAAATATCAAAATACAGGTCAGGGGATGCGTACGCACAAAAGCACGCACGCAGGGGGAATGCATAAGCAATATAACACGCACGCAGAAAGGCAGCGTATGTGAAAGTCACGCACGCTCAAGGGGGCAGCGTAGGTGAAAAGTCACGCACGCTCAAGGGGCAGCGTATGTGAAAGTCACGCACGCTCAAGGGGCAGCGTATGTGAAAAGTCACGCACGCTCAAGGGGCTGCGTATGTGAAAAGTCACGCACGCTCAAGGGGCAGCGTAGGTGAAAAGTCACGCACGCTCAAGGGGCAGCGTAGGTGAAAAGTCACGCACGCTACAGGGAGCAGTGTGTGAAAGTCACGCACGCTACAGGGAGCAGTGTGTGAAAGTCACACACGCGCAAGGGAACAGTGTGCGTGAAAAGTCACGCACGCTCAAGGAGACACGCTTCCAACAGGAAGCGTACTCAAGCCTGCGTACGCAGCGCTAAAGAGCGCGCGTAGCCCAGTGTGTGTAGCTAAACAGCTCTGCACACTGCTCACTGTCTTCTCCAAACAGCAAGAACACATGGCTAAAACCAAAACTTCAAAAGTTCATAACTTGGCCATCCGAACTCCAAATTTGGATTTCCAAGGCTCCAACTGGAGTGAAACTGAAAGCTCTTCTATATGGAAACATCAGAACTCAAAGAAAACCAACCAAAAAGGATCAAAACATGCAAAATCCGAAAATAGCAATAACTTAGATCTACATCAACAGAGACTCCAAATCATAAAAACCCAAGAACTAATGTTGATCTCCATGTCCTAAACTAGCAAATGGACAAAGAAAAGAGGGTCCTCATGTAGTGGCAAGATGCACTTGCCTAGGGGTTGGGGAGTTGTGTGGAGGAAGAAGAAGAAGAAGAAGAAATTAATGGTGGTTATGAAGAGAGAGAAGAGGTTGGTGGAGATATAAAGAGGGTGTTGCGGTGGGAATGAGGGATAGCATAGGTTAAGGTGATCCAACTCACATAAAATCGAACCAAACCAAACCATCCCCAATAAAATCGAGCCATGCCAAAACCAAAATACGAGAAATACCGAAATCCCATAAGCTGAGAAAAATAAAAATACATGCAAAAATCCAGATACGAGTAAAATACAAAATACGGGAAAATACGGGAAATACTGGAAATGAGGGTGACAGATGTAGAAATTTGGATGGCTGGTGGATGAAATCCACGTGGACTTGGCAGGCTTTGCATTTTCTCGCATAGTCTATCGCATCCGCTACCATCGTGGGCCAGTAATAGCCCATTCGACGAAGTCGATCTTGCAATTTAGGGCCAGGCTGATGGGCCCCGCAGACACCGTCATGAGCTTCTCGTACGGCTTCTTTGGCCTCTGCGTTTGACAGACACCGAAGCAATAATCCATCGTAGGATCGGCGATACAGCATTTTCATCTCTGCATCGTAAAAGAATCTTAGGGAACGCCGTCTAATGGAGGTAGCTTCCTTTGGGTTCTCGGGCAGGATGTCGTAGACGATGAAGTCGATGAATGGTTGTCTCCAGTCTGGGGCATCATCAATCACCTGAGCGGAATAACTTCCACGAATTAAACGTTGTTCTTGGGGCAGACCAGCTCGTGGCCTATCACATCTACCGATTGATGGGTATAATTCGGCACTGCTAGGGAAGCGGCCAGGCCTGCTAAGGCATCGGCTTCAATATTTCGGAGTCTGGAGACGTGCTCGATGAAGAACCCCTCGAACGATGAGATGATGTCGATTGCTATTTGGTGGTAGGGGATCATGTCTTCGTGGCGAACTTCGTATGAGCCCCGGATCTGATTGACGATTAACTGGGAATCGTCGTATGCTTCAAGATATTCTATCCCCAGCTCTCTTGTAAGTTGGAGGCCAATGACCAGAGCGTTGTACTCGACCACATTGTTAGAGCAGGGTTCCGTGAGGGAGTAAGCGCGGTTGATCACCAATCCGGAAGGGGACACTAGCACCACCCCGACCCCGACGACGATGTTGCCCTTGGGTCCCGTTCTTGAAGCACCGTCGAAGAACATTCGCCATATATCATCGTGAGAGGTTGCATGCGAGTCGGCGACCTCATCTGGGATCTTTTTATATATTTTGGATGACTCCGAACCCGGGTGGGCTGCCAAAAAGTCCGCCAGGGCTTGACCTTTGACAGCCTTCTGCGGGACGAAGATCATATGATAAGGGGACAACAATATTGCCTATGTAGCGAGACGAGAGCTGAGTGCCCCTGGTTTAGTCATGAGGACCCTGAGAGGGTTGACTCATGAGATCACATGTATTGTTTGTCCGGTGACATAGTGCCGTGTCTTCTGAATAGCGAACACCAGGGCAAGGCATTCCTTCTCCACAGCGGTGTATCGGTGCTCTGGCCCAATCATTATTTGACTGAGGTAATATATGGCTTGCTCATAGCCAGCATCGTTGTTTTGTGCCAGCAGAGCCCCGATGGAATGTTCCATTGCTCGTACGTAGAGCAGGAATGGTTTTCCCGCAACCGGGGCCACCAGAACTGGAGGGTTCGACAAATATTCTTTGATATCGTCGAGGGCCCGCTGATATTCTCCATCCCACATGAACGAGACACCTTTCTTCCTAAGGTGGGTGAATGGTCGGCATCGCCCGGAGAGGTTGGAAATGAACCTCCTGATGTAAGCTAGCCTCCCTTGAAGGCCTTTGAGCTCGCGAAGATTTCTCGGAGGACCCATCTCCATAATTGCCTTTGTCTTCTCAGGGTCTACATGGATACCCTGGGCGGTGATGATGAAACCCAAGAACTTCCCACTGGATACGCCCAGAAAGGACTTTGTGGGATTCATTTTCAAATTGTGCGCTCGCATCAGATCGAATACCGTCCTCAGATCCTGTAGATGGTCTTCCTTACGGCGACTCTTGACGGCGATGTCATCAACGTAGCACTCCACCGTCTTGCGTAAGTGGTCTCTGAAGATGGTACTCATGGCTCTTTGATATATAGTGCCGACATTTTTCAAACCGAAAGGCATGACTGTGTAGCAGTATGTGCCGATTGGTGTTCAGAATGATATGTACTTTTCGTCGTCAGGAGACATCTTGATTTGGTTGTACCCCGAGAATCCACCCATAAATGACATGCGTTCAAAGCCGTAGGTGTTGTCAATCATGATGTCCGTGATAGGGAGGGGGAATTCGTCTTTGGGACATGCCTCGTTCAGATTGCGAAAGTCTATACAGATTCGAATCTTTCTATTCTTCTTGAGGACAGGCACTATATTGGCGACCCAGTCAGGAAGTTGCTCTTCACGAATGAAGCTGCTGGCTATCAGTTTATTGACTTCGACTTCGATTGCGTCCATGATGGCTGGACGGAAGCGTCGCTGTTGTTGCTTGACTGGCTTTACATCCGGCCGGATGTTGAGTTTATGAAAAACAATATCGAGATTTAACCCTGATATGTCTTCATAGCTCCAGGCGAACACATCGATATATTCTTTGACAAGTTTCAGTAGTGATTCTCGCTC
Source organism: Iris pallida (assembly GCA_029216955.1). Lineage (NCBI taxonomy): Eukaryota > Viridiplantae > Streptophyta > Magnoliopsida > Asparagales > Iridaceae > Iris > Iris pallida. The sequence continues at coordinate 3,141,318 of JANAVB010040620.1, forward strand.
TTCGTCTGTTAGACTTTTACTGACGAAGATTGGTTTGGGAGAAGATTCACTGCCGAGATCTACTTGTATGACCTCATCTTCAGTGGGAGGTTCTCTCTGTTCGAACCGCTTTTCCTATTGTGCATCCAGCTACTGCGCCCACGGCTCTAGCTCGAGGATCTCAGGGATGTCTTCATCTTCTTCATAAGCGTCGACGAATGCTATATTGACTGACAGGACTTGTCTGAATACATCTCCGATGCTGGTATCTGAGTCAGAAGTTGGTGACCCGATCGAATGTGAATGCCAGTCACATTCTTTATCTGAACTCTCAGGAGTCGTCGTGGGTATTACATATCCTAATCCACATGGAGTTTTGCTATAGTAGTCCCGTGGTTTGCCTGCCGGGACTGGTGGCTTCAAAGGTAATCGTCGCCCAGTGTCGTAGTTCAGGCCTGGCGTGGCCTCCAAATCATACCCCTATTTTTGCATGAGATACTTAGATTGGGGGCTATAAAGATACAGAGGCAGTCTCCCGGCATCTGATCCAAGGTCGACTTCTTCTATGGTGAAGGGATGCGGATTGTCCTTCCGGCCGAAGCTGATTGGATGGTCCCCTCCCTCGATTATGCGGTAAGCGTCTTTTGCTGGAGTAAGCTGGATTGCGGTGTACACATTTGTCACCTGTGTGTGTAGGTGAGTGCCTATACCGTGTTCCATAGCATACATTGTACAGAGCTTACTAAGCTCGAGGTAGTTCAAATATAGCCCTTTATTGATGAAGTAAGGTATCTTTTCTAGGGGGATTACATCATCTGCGGAGGGAACATCAGTGTGGGCAGCCACATACTTGGCTAACTCTGGTTCCTCTTCGGCTATCCCCTGTATAAACGAAGACTAAGAGGACGACCTGGGCAGCTTGATCGTCAGCGGTTCAGCTGGTGGAGCAGAGCGTGGAGTTGTTGGCAAACTAGCGACCCCCAGCTTGGTACTCGAGGCTGGGCGGGGACTGGTTGGTTCGCTAGAAGTTCCAGGCCTTGTATCGGGGTGACGACCCTTCTTGGGAAGGCGTATCGTCATTAGCTTGTCGGAGGGATTGAGCTTCCCCGTTTGTGGCTGGTCGACCCTCGGCAGCCTGATTGTTAGTGGCTCCGTTGTGGGTCTTGGCGCTTGGCCAGACCTTGGCAGCCGGATTATCATCTGCTCTTCTTGTGCCGAGAGGCTGATTGTGTCCTTACGCAAAGTGGCAGTAAGGGGTACAGACTTGCCAGGTTTGTGAGCTTGGAGACGGATCGTCAGAGGCTCTTCTGATCTTGTGGCTGTCTCGGTACGAGCTTGCGCATCTCCTTCACTAAGATGCTTCTTCAAATTTTCGTACAGACAGGAGTCTGAGTAGTAAGATTCGACCCCTTTGAAGGGATCGATATCAGCAAACTCCGTCCTCACGAAGTCGTATTTGTCGACATATTTGAAGCATTGGTGCAGCGGGGAAGGCACGATCATATAATCGTGTATCCAAGGGCGCCCCAAGAGGATGTTATAAGAAGTGTCTGCATCTATGACGTAGCAGGTGACTTCTGATTGGAGATCGCCAATCTGACACTTTAGACGAATCTTTCCAATTGGGTAGCTCCTGCCCGAATTGAAACCGCTGATGGCGGTGCTTGTAGGCGTCAGGCGATGCATTGGGATACAGAGGTGATATAGCAGACCCTTCGAGATTATGCTTATGGAAGAGCCAGGATCAATGTGCATCCGATCCACCTTTACGTCGCCAATATACCCAGTGTAGTATAGTGGGCGATCGTGCAGATTAGTTTTGATGAGCATGTCCTGCAGAGTGAAGACGATGTTGGGCATTGCTCCCGTACTGGCGCTGTCTTGGAGATCTGCAGGCGGGTTTTCTCCTGTGAGGTTGACCTAAGCGAGGTATATGTCGGCGTTTAGGAGTGTATCGCTCAAAGCCGCACGAACATCCTTGGAGAGTCTCAGAAGCTCGTATAATGACAACTTGGCCGGTGTGTTGGCCAATTGCGCTATGATGTCGAAGTTGTAGGGCTTCTCCAGTCCTTGTGATGCCTCTTTCCGGAGGGATTTGTCAAAACGAGCCTCCCTCGGCCTAGGCTTGTCGGTCTTCGGAGGCTGAACCGGTCCCGGAGCGTCGGTTGTGGTGGGCTGAAGATCTTCAGTTGGGTTGTCAGCCACAGGTTGGGATTGTGCCCCAGACCGGGTGATGACGGCCGTAGCATCTTTGATGTCCGCCGAGATCGTACGACAGGACCTGATTTTTCCACCCTTCTTCTTACAGATGGAAGATGATGTGGGCCGAGTGACTTCCGATACCAAGTCTGGATGGATCCACATGACCTTCCCTCGTGACGTGGTGAGGGGCACTAGATCAGCAGCCTGATCTTGGGGAGGTGGAAGATTAGCAATCTCCATTGTCGCCAGAGGGATGGGGACCACACCGTCTTGAGTTTTCGTTGGAGGGAAGCTGCCGAATTGTACTGACACCATATTGGCTGCTACTGTCACCTCTTCGAAATTGATGGCCAGTGCATTCGAATTGATGAGGTTTTGGATGCACCGTTTTAGCTGGTAGCAGTCGTGTGTGGCATAGTGGACGTAACGATGGTAATGGCAGTACTTCGGGTTCTCCATGTCTGCCTGCCGCGGTTCCCGTCTTGGTGGAGGGAGCTGAATTATGTCTCCTTGTATGAGCATGTCCAAGATGGGCTTGACGTGCCCGTCTTCGAAGGAGTAAGTGATTTGCGGCCATTGTTTGTCTGCTGGCTTTAGCTCAAGTTTCTGTGCGGTGTCGGCCACCATAGCCTGCTTACCCCTGCTGTCCCGATTGTTGGAGGGGCTACCCCCATTGTCGTTGTTAGGACGCTTGCCCTTGTTCTCTCCGTCCGAGATGTGCAGTCCCAATTGGCGAGCCTTTTTCAATCGTTCTTCGGTGCTTGTGACACTGATGATGAACGTCTTCCAATCTTTGAATTAACTTTCGCCCATCCAGAGACTGATTGCTGGGAGCAGTCTCTTTTGGTAAATTTCAATCAAGGAGGAATCCGAATTTCCAGATGGCAGCTTCATTTCGGTTTGGCGAAACCGTTCGATATAGTTTCTTGTTAGCTCTTTCTCCCCTTGGACGACGTCCATGAGGGTGGACATTGTGATGTCCTGCCCTACTTCGTAGAATCTCTCCATGAACATGCACTTGAAGCCGGCGAAGGAGTGGATGCAGTTGTCTGTCAGATTGCGGTACCAGTCGAAGGCGACCCCTTCCAATGCTCCGATGAATAATCGTATGAGAATAGCATCGTCATAGGGCAGATGGTCGGTGGTGACCTCGAAGTAGGTGATTTACCGACTTGCTGAGGTCTTGCCATCATAAGGATTGATATTGAACAGCTTATATCTTGGTGGGAATGGAACGTCCCTCCAGGCAGCAGGGTACGATTACCGTATTCTGAGGTCTTGAGCATTTTCTCGAGCGTGGAACATGGCACGGAGCTCTTGGACCTCTCTTCTCGCTTCGCGGGCCTCGTCCACGATGGTGGGGGCCGTTGTTTCAGGGGGATCATTGCTCGGGTTTGGTGCCGCCGAATTCGAGTCCGCATTGACCGCAGGACCCGTGCTTGTTTGGACGAGCGTTCCTCCTTGCAGAGTTGGAAGAGTTGCTTTAATCTCGTCTACAGACTTGACCAAAGCAAGCAATATGACTTCGAGACTATCGATGCGTTGACGATCACTGGAACCACCTTGGTTGCTGTCCATCATGAACATTATCTTTACATGAGGAGAGATGGAAGGAACAGTGAAGTACGAGCCCTTCGAATCGTACCCCTGTAGTGAGAAGTCATCGGGATATATGGGAATGTTCTCCTCTGGTTCGGATTCAGAAGGAACAGTACCCCCAGTTTTCGAGTTCGCCTCGTCTTGGGAATTGTGGACGTCCTCGAGGACGTCGGGGTTTGCTGCATCTGATGGGAGAGTTGTTTCCTCCGGCTCGTCTTCTTGGAAGATCGGATTGTCATGGAGGTTCGGAGGAACGCTACCCCCAATCCCAGCAACCTCCAGTGATGTGGACGACGAGTCTCCCACTGTAGCAGATTTTGTCTTAGAGCGAGTACCTTAGAAAACTCCGGTGGTGGGCACCCGCTTAGATGACAGTCTTTTAGTCGAAGTGGTTGAAATCTTCAGGCTGGGAACATTTATCTTCTTCCCTCTTCCATCAGCGGGGACTTCTCGAGCGGAGTTGTAGGAGACGACGGGAAGTACCTCGTCTTCTGAAGATGGCTGTTGCAGTCTTTGAAATACAGACTGCCGGTCTTCTCGCACCGTCGCGCTGTTGCAGCAGCAGTTGACAATGATTTGGGTGCAGTGACGTCCGTGGGAGGACTCTTTGCACCCTGATGCATCTTCTCTTTCCTTGTGTTTATGGAGGATGGCCTCACGCAAGTCAGAAGGGTCTGGATCGACCATGTTTGCTCCCTGGATTTTGGAAGACTTTTGCGAACCTCTCTGTCCGTCTGCCGTCGGGGGCTGGACTCGAGTGGTTCTGTACAACTTCCCATCCGAGGCCCACATAACAGTATACGGAATGCTCGGATGGTCAGAAGGCAGATCAGCGGACCGAACTCGCCAGGCTCGTGCTGCTTTAGACTTCTTCGCTCTAGTGCGTAAGGACACATAGTAGGAAAAGTCTAAGTGATACTGGAGAGAGTCAGACATATCTTCTTGGGAGCACAAGAGATCAGGACCATAAGACAGGCGGTCGAAGACAGAACCGCACGGGGTAGGCGTCATGCTGCCGTCCTCAACAATCTTTATGCGGCTGGCAGATGTAGCCGCATAGGCTTTCTTCATGCGGCTGGGAGTCTCAGCCGCATGAGTATTCTTCATACGGCTGGATGATCTGGCCGCATAGACTTTCTTCATGCGGCTGGTAGATCCACCCGCATGAGCCTCCTGCATGTGGTTGGCAGATTTGGCCACAGGAGTGCTCGGCTTCTTCTTGGGGCTTATAGAGTCGCTCTTTGTCCATACAAGTCCAGTATCGTAACGTTTTCCTCTGCCGGACTTGGGAACAGCAAAGTTCTCTACGGTTCGAAGTGGAGCAGTATGAGAGTCGCCTTCGCCGTCTTGGGTAGCCGAGAGTACCCCGTCCAGAGCTTGTAGGGAAGCAAATGATTTTGGCCTCCACTTGCAGCGAGCTTTCTTTGTGCGGGATCGCTTCTGGATCGGGCCGGCACTTCCTTCAGAGAGCATCTCTTCAAACGCCTGTTGGTCAAAACGGACGACCATCTTCTGTTGCGTGGAGCCAAGCTTGTCTGCATCCGACTGCGTCACCAACTCCTCAGCCGTGGAGAAGTTTGTCCCCAGCAGAGTCGCCATCGTGTTTGCCATGAAATATAAAAGAGCAGAACAATTATCGGAGGACTGGACTTTAACTTCACATTACAAACTCGCTTGTACAAAGAAAGCCTAGGGACGAAAGCCTAGGTACAGCAGTCTAAGTATAATCGTTTATTTTAGATTCTGGGGGGTGACGATAGAGGCTCGGAAAAGCGACGGCCGCTCTGCCTTACTCCTTGGACGATCGGTATGCAGCATTGGCTCCAGAAGATTGCTCGGTGTTGAAGAAAGTCTCTCTTTGCTCTCTCTCTGCTCTTTCTCTCCAAGTATTCTGGTGCTCTCTCTGATCTCGAAAAGTGGTCTCTGTATGTATGTGTACGTATCTATCTTGCAAGGGAATGGCACCCTGCTATTTATAAGAATGGAGGGACCTCATTAGGGTTCACAATGATTGCCACCTAAAAGTAGCGGCGGCCTGTTGATCGATCAATCTGGGCCATTAATCTTGAGTGTGATAAATCTTGGCCATTTAGTATAGATTGCACCAAATCCAATCAGTAATTAATGCTGATTGGAATAAATCTCCGTGGTGATGATTTGCTGATGTCTGCAAATCTGAATGAATAAATTTAATTCATTCTCCTGCCACGTGTCCCAGACTATTGGGATTTGACCTAATCTTTGATTGTAGTAAATCTGGGAAATTGATTGGCTTTATGACATGTGTCCGGGAGTCACTGAGGAGGATTGAGCCGCATAAGGGTTGAGCCGCATAAGACTGGCCGCGTGTCCGGTCTGCTTGGGGAGTGGCCCCCCGAACATTCGAACCATATGATAACTTGAGCCGCATAATGGGTAATGAGCCGCATAGAGATGATCCTTGCGAGCCGCATGGGGGGCTTCTGCTTGAGCCGTATGAGACTGTTTCTGCCTGAGCCGTATAAGGCAGCTTCATCCTGAACCGCATGGGGAGTCTTTGCTCGAGCCGCATATGACTGTCCATGTGTCAGGGCCACGTGGAATTTTTTGGATCTCGGGGGATTGTGTCAGAGATCTCCTTCACTTCCCTAGGGGTCTGTCATTATGACAGAGTCATAATTACCTCTTTTGTGTCAGGGCTGCCACTTTTTCAGAGTTGTCAGCCGTCAAAGTAATTAATGCAGGAGGGGAGAACTGTTTTGCAAGCCACGTGTCTTCTGTTCGGAGCCGCATAGGAAGTCTTGAGCCGCATAGTCCCTTGCACCGCATGAATCTGTGAGTCGCATGGGCTTCCTGAGCCGCATGGAGTTTCCTGGCCGCATGGATCTTTCTTTAGTATTTTCTATGCTTCTACAGCAGACTCCTCTAGAAATAGAAAGTAAAGTGACTATCCTGATCTGAGACGATGCTGACCGGAACCCAATGAATCCTGACTACCTACCGCATGTACATCTCCGCAAGCCTCTCTGTAGACGTACCCACCTTGAATGGCAAGAAGTGGGCCGATTTGGTCAACCTGTCAACGATGACCCAAATTGCGTCTTTCCCTCTTGGTGTACGCAGCAATCCAGATATGAAATCTATAGTGATATGCTCCCATTTCCACTCGAGAATAGGCAATGGCTGCAACAATCCACCGGACCTCTGCCTTTCTGCCTTGACCTGCTGACAGACCAAGCACCTAGCTACGAAACGAGCTACCTCCTACTTCATCCCGTACCACCAAACATGCTCCTTCAGATCTCGATACATCTTGTTGGCACCAGGGTATATGGAGTACTGAGATCTATGGGCTTCCTGCAAAACCTACTCCTTGAGCTCTCCGCTGGGCACACATAACCTGGAACCGTGCCTCAAGGCACCATCCTCTGCAAGAGAAAACTCGCTATCCACCAATCCTGCTCGAACCTGCTCTCGGAGACACCGCAGAGCAACGTCCTCAAACTGTGTCGACTTGATTCTCTCCACCAAGTCTGAGTGAATCTGCATGCCCCACATCTACATCTGCACTCCGGGCACGATCACCTCAATCCCAAGGCTCCCCAAGTCTGCAAACAAGTGCCGATCCATAGTTAAACACATGGCCGTCGGATACCTACTCAAGGCATCGGCAACCACGTTGGCCTTCACTGGGTGATACAGAAGTAGGATGTCAAAGTCCTTCATCAACTTTAGCCATCTGCGCTGTCTCATGTTCAGCTCCTTCTGAGTGAACACAAACTTTAAGCTCTTGTGATCTGTAAAAATTTCTACCCTCTCTCCATACAGATAGTGCTTCCACAACTTCAGAGCAAATATCACTGCTGCAAGCTCCAGGTCGTGGGTAGGGTAGTTCTTCTCATGAGGACGTAATTGTCTGGAAGCATAGAAAATCACCTTCCCATGCTGCTGTAAGACACAACCCAGCCCCTTCCATGAAGCATCACTATAAATAGTGAATCCCCCTGATCCTGAAGGCAATGTCAGAATCGGAGCTGTCGTAAGCCGCTTCTTCAACTCATCAAAAGCTGCCTGACACTCCTCTGACCAAACATACTCAGCATCCTTCCGGGTCAACCGAGTCAACGGCTCTGCAACCCGGGAGAAATCCTGCACAAATCTCCTATAATATCCTGCCAGCCTAGGAAACTGCAGACCTCTGCAACTGAAGTCGGCGCTACCCATGCCTTAACTGCTACGATCTTTTTAGGGTCAACTGAGATCCCATCTCCAGTCACCACATGCCCCAAAAAGTCAAACCGGTCCAAGAATAACTCACACTTGGAGAGCTTCCCATAAAGCTGCTCCTTCCTAAGAATCTCCAGTACTATCCTCAGATGCTCCTCGTGCTCCTCCTCAGTCTTGGAATACACCAAGATGTCGTCAATGAACACCACCACAAACTGATCCAGGTACTGGTGGAACACCTTGTTCATCAGGTTCATAAATACTGTTGGTGCATTAGTTAGCCCAAACGACATAACCAAAAACTCAAACTGCCCGTACCGCATCATGAAAGCGGTCTTCGAAATATCCTCCCCCTTCACCTTCACCTGGTGATATCCTGACCTCAGATCAATCTTGGAAAATACCCGAGCTCCGCTCAACTGGTCAAAAAGATCGTCGATCCGCGGCAGTGGGTATCTGTTCTTGATCGTAAGGTTGTTGAGTGCCTGTAGTCAATACACATTCGTACTGACCCATCCTTCTTCGGCACAAACAATACTGCTGCACCCCATGGCGATGAACTCGAACGGATGAAGCCCTTGTCCTGCAGCACATCCACTTGCTTCTTCAGCTCCACCAACTTACTGTTGTTCACCCGATAGACATGCTGAGAGATGGGTTCCGCTCTTGGAACCAAGTCCATCGAGAACTCAATGTCTCTGTCTGGTGGCAATCCAGGCAACTCCTCTAAAAAAACATCCATATACACTGCTATCAAGGGGTGTGGAATCATCTGCTCCTCAACCGATACTCCAAAGAAAACTCCGCTGCTCTACTCTGTCTGATGTGACGCCCCAGTCCCAAAATACGTAGGACTAGGAACATAGACATGCCAGCTGTATTCATACGAAGTATACTCCAATATATGGAAGCCTCGTATAAATACATAAGCTATAAAATGCAGTAGAACCATAACTAATCTCATCCACACAGAATAAATAAATAAAAGATCATATAATGAGAATGAATTTGTCTTGATACAATATGTTGGACGGAGACAAATCCACTACCAACAAGTAAAGGAAAATACATGATAGAATAAATGATTTTGGCGAGCGAAGCGAAGATGATCCAAGTGCCATCATCCTCGAGAAATAGCAATGAACACGGCTAGAGCTAAAGCACCTGCGAAAGACAATAGAACACACCTGAAAAGATAACCAGGTCCTCAGAGGGACGTAACAAGACACATAATATCATTCCATATAAACTGAATAAATATTGCTCAAATAAATAAGTAAATTGAATTTATAACATGGTCCAATACACACCTATTGAACGAGCGTACCATCCCCCCAACCAAACAAGGACAGGAGATGGTAAACTAATTCACGATGACGTATCTTTCCATGCTATGAATCTAATGTGGTATCCGGACCCCAACAAGGTTCAATACCTTCTCATCTAAGTAGTAAGTCACACCTACAACCAAACAAGGACAAGATGTGACGAACTAATCCGCGACAAGTTATTATTCCAAGTCACGGTCAGATACAAGTACCTAAACCAAAAGTACTCGTACCTAACGGATAGGGTAGCCTACCATTCTAAGTGAAATATAGTTAAGAACAATCCTTCCTACGCATGGGCCCTGGCTTAACAGGATCGGCGTAGTCCCCCCTTGGGCACCAGAGGCCCCATCAGTAAGAGCATGACGTTCCGCAGAATCGTCAGTGGCCGTCAGTAATCATGGGTCATCAACCCCATATCTCCAGCAGAGAGTCTGGGTCACAAAGGAAAGTGCATCGAAGCTCATACGCTAAGGAATTGTCCTCCCCGCCCAATGCCTACTGTGTTGTATCCACAACACAAAACCTCTATAACCGCTAAGTCAAACTAAGCATGCAACCTTTATTAGCGGTTATTCCTATCGTACGGCTTGTACGTACAGGTGGCCAGCCAATCACGCACTCCCGTGTCCTACATGCAACACACACAACCTCGTGGTACGACGTGTCAAGGCCAATGAATGCAACACACAAGGTGGTCCCTTAAATCTAGGTTTTAATTTGTAAAAAAATAATACACAGCAGGAAATAATAATGAACATTAAGTTCTAACAAGTTATGCCATGTATCACAGTTTATTTTGCATAAAGAAAATAAATAATGCATGAAGTATGAGCTAAAATAAATAAACAGCAAATGGCAAGGTGTCTTGCCTGGTTGTACGCCTGGTGTGCTACGAATATCACGGTAGCACGAACTGCGACTTCGGTGCGACAACTACACAAGGTGACCTCTGATGGTGGTACGGATAGTTCCATCGGTTCCAGGAGGGTCAAAATAGTAACGGTGGACATAAGGTAGTCTCGAATTGGCGAGGGAATGGGAAGGATGGGATTGGTCTCGGACAGAAGGATAATTAAAGTGTATAGGATAAATAAATAATATATATACGAAAAACTATTTATAATACTCAAGAACTAACTTTTATAAGTCAAAATAGTTATAGAAAAATACTTAAAGTCAAGAAAAGTCATTTTTGGCTAAAAAAAACTAAGTTTATTAGAAAGACAGCTATATTTTATTAGTAAAAATAGTAATTTAGATAATTATTTTAAAAGTAGTTAAGAAATTATTTTAATATTAGAAACTATATTTTCTTATTCAAAATTATTTTATATGAGTGCACAAGATCTAGGAAAAAGAAAAGAACCTAATTTTATCAAAAGTAATTTAGGTCAAAATAAAGTAGGCTATAGATAAAATTACTTCTAAAACAATTATAAATTATTATTTTTATTTGAAATTAGTAGTACGACTTATCCCAACAATATTTTGTTACAAAATATTTTTAGAAAATTCTTTAATCTATGTAAGTAAATTATATACTTAACAAAAAAAACTTCTAATAATGATCATCACCATAAATAAAGATAATGAGAAAAACAACACTACCAAGTCTATATGCAATAGTTCTGTAGCAATTCAAAGAAAGGAAGACATGTGATGTCCCTTCTCCCGGGAGAGAAAGAGACCCACAGCACAAGGAGGAAAGTAAAAGGAAAGAGATAATAATAATAATAATAATAATTATAACATAACAGTACAGTACACATGTACTGACTGCTCGGTTCTTTTCTCCAGTCGAGAGAGAAAGAAAAAAAATAAAGAAAGAAACAAGGGAGGAGGAGGGAGAATCGAGAGGGAGAGAGAGCGCGGAGAGAGCGGAGGAAGAGGAGGAGGAAGAAGCGGCGGAGGAGTGGTTTCAGTCGTGTCCGGCGAGAGGGGAGACGCGGTGGTCGGACGCGGAGGTAGGCAGCGACGTGGCGCGGTGAGGGGTTCGCGGCGGATGCTCAAGATCCGGCCGACGGAGGGAATCGACGGTCAGCGGAGAGGAAATGAAGGGGCGACAATGGGGTTTCCGGGTGACGCGCTCTGGGCGGAGGCCTCACCTGAAAGAGGCGCGGAAGGAGCCTAGCAGCCGGAGGCTGGACTCGGCGCTCGGCGGGTCTGGGATGACTCTTGGATCCGGCCGACGGTGGTGGGGGTTCAACGCGGAGGTGGAGGATCTAGGGTATGGCGGCACGCCGGAGGTCGGCGATACGGGGTTTTTCCGAGCGCGGGGCAGCGACGGAGAATGGTAACGGCAGGCGGAGGCTCAGTCGATCGTTCGCCGGAGAACGCGGTCGGCGCAGTCCGACGTGGGGTCGACGTGGGGCGGCTCGTGGATGGAGGTGAGTCTAGATCTGTTTTATTTTGGGGTTTGGCCGGAAGTTGATGGCGACGGGTTGATGTGTCGGTTTCGATGTGTCGTCGGCGAGTGGGCGCCGGCGACGGTGGCGTACTGGTATTAGTGACCGGGTTTGGTCGAAAATTCTGGTGGTCGGGGCTTACGGTGGCGATGGGCTTGTGATGGAGGCGGGTGTGGTTCAGGGGCGATAATTCGGCGGATGGTGATGGTGACGGGGTGATCTGTGGGGACGGTCGAGGCCGGTGGCGGAGATGAGTCGGGGGTGCTGGCTTGGTCGGGAAGGCTATGACGGTGATAGGGCCAGAGGCCGGGACAAACTAGGGATAGTTTTAGGATTTGATGGTGTCGGGGTTTGTCCGACAAGAAGAAAATATAATGTAGGTGTAAACATGGAATAAGAATTTGGATGGACACAGACACGATGCACGTAGATTTGTGGAAAAAATATTTGTGGAGAATAGAAATTAGTAAAAAGTTGGAGGTGTACCTGCCTATTTAAAGGATGTGGGAATTCCCAATTGGATCAGAATTAGGAATAGTTTAAACCCAAAAATAGGTAATTCGTAACTTAATTTAAAAGCAATCAAATCCAATTCCAAATACAAATCCAATTTAAATCAAATTAAATTCTTGGTTTAAAATCAATGGAATAAATCAAAATTCAAATATTTAACTATTTAAATAAATCCAAAAATCAAATCAAGATTTAAATGGCCACAATAACTTCCAAATATATTTTTCAAAATACCAATAATAATAATTTCAAAAATAATAAATATTTTTAAATATCTTTTTGAATAATAAAATATTAATATTAATAAATCTCGAAAATTACATTTTTATTTAAGATAGATTAATAAATAATTATGAAATATATGTATGCACGAATAATGAATACATGATTATGCTTTTTCTAGTATACAATAAAATATTATTTATGATTAATAACTGCAAAAAAATAAAAAAAAGCTTTTTATAGCAAGAATAATAATTATATAATATTTTGAAAGCGTATAGTAAAATAGAGAAAAAAAAATTTCTAAAATATGTACGCTCGTACATATTCGCACTCGACGAGCAAAAAAAATAAATTTCGTGCATGACGTACAATACCACTACGCGACGTACAATATAAAATTTTAAATCCGTACAAATTTTTAAAATAGATAAAAAAAATATAGTAGAAATTTAGGGGTTTTACATCCTACCCAACTTAAAAGAATTTCGTCCTCGAAATTAAGAATTAGTAGGGGGTGAAAGGCACAAGGGGGTATCGGTGAGGAATAATCGTTCACAACGTCCAACGCAATCATGCATTAGGAAATGGCGACTTCAATAACGGCGAGAGTAATCATGGGTTAGATCAAGAAGGAAATGAGTAAGGTTTAAAGATAAAACACGCGATAAAGGCTAGTTTGTTATCTAGAGAAGAATAGATTAGAGACCTTAAAGATATGGTTTCTTAGGAGTTGGTTGCTGGCACAATTGAGAGAGCGATTTGGGTCACTCCTAACTTAAGTGATTAGAAGGTCATGAGAGTAAATATAGGGTCGAGATAAGAACGAGCAGTTTAGGATGAGGATATAACATCCTTGAGTGATAACGGTCATAATTGATAGGAAGGCTAGAGGGAGTTCTAGTATTATTCATTCGTGTTTCTAAAATAGGTGAAGGCGAACGCAATAAGGAGTTTCAAGACGATGTTATCGAATACAAGTACGTGATTCAAGGACGAACGAAAATTTCAAAGGATTTGCCAAGGTAGTCGCGGATGGGACTCTAAAGGACAAGTTTAGCTATGTCACCATCCACGTAGAATAATAGACAAAAGCGAACCAAAGTGCACTCGGTTGATCAGAGCATCATGCACCGGTTCTGATTAGACAATATGTTAGTGAGCGCGCTCAACAGCATAAATCATGAACAAACTCGATAAAATGGATGAGTTTGCAAAACTAAATTATAGTAGCAACATTAGTCAAGGTGGTAAAAATATAGGCATGGGAGACTAGGATTTAAAGAAGGTAGAATGATTCTAAGTCATACAGTCGTCCTATAGTCTTCTCGTCCAAGTCCTTGGTTGACTAGATGGGTTAGGGTCCTCTAAATTCTAGAATCTAAGTAAAATTACTAACATAGGTCATAAGGACAAAGGGATTGCTAGGTCATAAGGTATTCTACCCAACTTAAAGAATTAAACTAATGGTGTTTTGGGACAACTAACTAGTAGGGTTAATCTCGAGCAAGCACGAAGGGAAGATAAGAATAGGGATGGAAGGAAGCAAGCAAGATGCAATTGATGAGTCAAATGGTAGATAAAATCAAGGAAAGAGGTCAAGTATGTGGATGAGATCCTAGACTTCTAATCCTATACGTAGGCTTGCTTGGTACGGTAAAGTAACCAAACAATTTATCTTGACCTGCATGGACCACCACAAAATCATGTGACACCCCAGTCCCAAAATACGTAGGACTAGGAACATAGACATGCCAGCTGTATTCATACGAAGTATACTCCAATATATGGAAGCCTCGTATAAATACATAAGCTGTAAAATGCAATAGAACCATAACTAATCTAATCCACACAGAATAAATGAATAAAAGATCATATAATGAGATTGAATTTGTCTTGATACAATATGTTGGGCAGAGACAAATCCACTACCAACAAGTAAAGGAAAATTCATGATAGAATAAATGATTTTGGCGAGCGAAGCGAAGACGATCCAAGTGCAATCATCCTCGAGAAATAGCAATGAACACGGCTAGAGCTAAAGCACCTGCGAAAGACAATAGCACACACCTGGGGAGATAACCAGGTCCTCAGAGGGACGTAACAAGACACATAATATCATGCCATATAAACTGAATAAATATTGCTCAAATAAATAAGTAAATTGAATTTATAACATGGTCCAATACACACCTATTGAACGAGCGTACCATCTTCCCAACCAAACAAGGACAGGAGATGGTAAACTAATTCACGGTGACGTATCTTTCCATGCTATGAATCCAATATGGTATCCGGACCCCAACAAGGTTCAATACCTTCTCATCGAAGTAGTAAGTCACACCTACAACCAAACAAGTACAAGAGGTGACGAACTAATCTGCGATAAGTTATTGTTCCAAGTCACGGTCAGATACAAGTACCCAAACCAAAAGTACTCGTACCTAACGGATAGGGTAGCCTACCATTCTAAGTAAAATGTAGTTAAGAACAATCCTTCCTACGCATGGGCCCTAGCTTAATTGGATCGGCGTAGTAACCCCTTGGGCACCAGAGGCCCCATCAGTAAGGGCATGACGTTCCGCAGAATCGTCAGTGGCCGTCAGTAATCATGGGTCATCAACCCCGTATCTCCAGCGGAGAGTCCGGGTCACAAAGGAAAGTGTATCGAAGCCCATATGCTAAGGAATTATCCTCCCCGCCCAATGCCTACTATGTTGTATCCACAACACAAAACCTCTATAACCGCTAAGTCAAACTAAGCATGCAACCTCTATTAGCGGTTATTCCTATCGCATGGCTTGTACGTACTGGTGGCCAGCCAATCACGCACTCCCATGTCCTACATGCGACACACACAACCTCGTGGTACAACGTGTCAAGGCCAATGAATGCAACACACAAGGTGGTCCCTTAAATCTAGGTTTTAATTTGTAAGAAAATAATACACAGCAGGAAATAATAATAAACAGTAAGTTCTAACAGGTTATGCCATGTATCACAGTTTATTTTGCATAAAGAAAATAAATAATGCATGAAGTATGAGCTAAAATAAATAAACAGCAAATGGCAAGGTGTCTTGCCTGGTTGTACGCCTGGTGTGCTGTGAATATCACGGTGGCACGAACTGCGACTTCGGTGCGACAACTACACAAGATGACCTCTGATGGTGGTACGGACAGTTCCATCGGTTCCAGGAGGGTCAAAATAGTTATGGTAGACGTAAGGTAGTCTCGAATTGGCGAGGGAATGGGAAGGATGGGATTGGTCTCGGATAGAAGGATAATTAAAGGGTATAGGATAAATAAATTATATATATACGAAAAAATATTTATAATACTCAAGAACTAACTTTTATAAGTCAAAATAGTTATAGGAAAATGCTTAAAGTCAAGAAAAGTCGTTTTTGGCTAAAACACTAAGTTTATTAGAAAGACAGCTATATTTTATTAGTAAAAATAGTAATTTAGATAATTATTTTAAAAGTAGTTAAGAAATTATTTTAATATTAGAAACTAAATTTCTTATTCAAAATTATTTTATATGAGTGCACAAGATCTAGGAAAATGAAAAGAACCTAATTTTATCAAAAGTAATTTAGGTCAAAATAAAGTAGGCTATAGATAAAATTACTTCTAAAATAATTATAAATTATTATTTTTATTTGAAATTAGTAGTACGACTTATCCCAACAATATTTTGTTACAAAATATTTTTAGAAAATTATTTAATCTATGTAAGTAAATTATATACTTAACAAAAAAACTTCTAATAATGATCATCACCATAAATAAAGATAATGACAAAAACAACACTACCAAGTCTGTATGTTATAGTTCTGTAGCAATTTAAAGAAAGGAAGACATGTGATGTCCCTTCTCCCGAGAGAGAAAGAGACCCACAGCACAAGGAGGAAAGTAAAAAGAAAGAGATAATAATAATAATAATTATTATTATTATTATTATAACATAACAGTACAGTACACATGTACTGGCTGCTCGGTTCTTCTCTCCTTTCGAGAGAGAAAGAAAAAAAATAAAGAAAGAAATAAGGGAGGAGGAGGAGGGAGAATCGAGAGAAAGAGAGAGCGCGGAGAGAGCGGAGGAAGAGGAGGAGGAAGAAGCGGCGGAGGAGTGGTTTCAGTCGGGTCCGGCGAGAGGGGAGACGCGGTGGTCGGATGCGGAGGTAGGCGGCGACGTGGCGCGGTGAGGGGTTCGCGGCGGATGCTCAAGATCCGGCCGACGGAAGGAATCTGCGGTCAGCGGAGAGGAGAGGAAGGGGCGACGATAGGGTTTCCGGGTGACGTGCTTTGGACGGAGGCCTCACCTGAGGGAGGCGCAGAAGGAACCTAGCAGCCGGAGGCTGGACTCGGCGCTCGACGGGTCTGGGGCGACTCTTGGATCCGGCCGACGGTGGTGGGGGTTCAGCGCGGAGGTGGAGGATCTAGGGTATGGCGGCTCACCGGAGGTCGGCGATGCGGGGTTTTTTCGAGCGCGGGGAGGCGACGGAGAACGGGAACGGCAGGCGGAGGCTCAGGCGTTCCTCGCGGGAGAACGCGGTCAGCACAGTCCGACGTGGGGTCGACGTGGGGCGACGCGTGGATGGAGGTGAGTCTAGATCTAGGGTTTTATTTTGGGGTTTGGCCGGAAGTTGATGGTGGCGGGTTGGTGTGTCGGTTTCGATGTGTCGCCGGCGAGTGGGCGCCGGCGACGGTGGCGTACTGGTATTAGTGGCCGGGTTTGGTCGGAAATTCTGGTGGTCGGGGCTTACGGTGGCGATGGGCTTGTGATGGAGGCGGGTGCGGTTCAGGGGCGATAATTCGGCGGATGGTTATGGTGACGGGGTGATCTGTGGGGATGGTCGAGGCCGGTGGCGGAGATGAGTCGGGGGTGCTGGCTTGGTCGGGAAGGCTACGACGGTGATAGGGCCAGAGGCCGGGACAAACTAGGAATAGTTTTAGGACTTGATGGTGTCGGGGTTTGTCCGACAAGAAGAAAATATAATGTAGGTGTAAACATGGAATAAGAATTTGGATGGACACAGGCACGATGCACGTAGATTTGTGGAAAAAATATTTATGGAGAATAGAAATTAGTAAAAAGTTGGAGGAGTACCTGCCTATTTATAGGATGTGGGAATTCCCAATTGGATAAGAATTAGGAATAGTTTAAACCCAAAAATAGGTAATTCGTAATTTAATTTAAAAGCAATCAAATCCAATTCCAAATACAAATCCAATTTAAATCAAATTAAATTATTGGTTTAAAATCAATGGAATAAATCAAAATTCAAATATTTAACTATTTAAATAAATCCAAAAATTAAATTAAGATTTAAATGGCCACAATAACTTCCAAATATATTTTTCAAAATACCAATAATAATAATTTCAAAAATAATAAATATTTTTAAATATCTTTTTGAATAATAAAATATTAATATTAATAAATCTCAAAATTTTCATTTTTATATATGATAGATTAATAAATAATTATGAAATATATGTATGCACGAATAATGCATACATGATTATGCTTTTCCTAGTATACAATAAAATATTATTTATGATTAATAACTGTAAAAAATAAAAAAAAGCTTTTTATAGCAAGAATAATAATTATATAATATTTTGAAAGCATATAGTAAAATAGAGAAAAAATATTTTTATAAAATATGTACGCTCGCACATATTTGCACACGACGAGCAAGAAAAATAAATTGTGTGCGCGACGTACAATAGGACTACGCGACGCACAATACAAAATTTTAAATCCGTAGAAATTTTTAAAATAGATAAAAAAAATATAGTAGAAATTTAGGGGTTTTACACCTGACGTCTGGAGTACTCGAACTCTGGCTCCCCCGACACTCTGAAGAGAACTCGACCCCCTCTGCAATCAATGCTGGCGTGGTGCCTGCTCAACCAATCCAAACGAGTACTATATCGTAGTTCGGCAATGGCATTACGAGCAGGCTCACCTCCAACTCACGGCCTCCCAAAACAACACTCCGACCCTTACAAACATCACTCATGAGGATAATGCCACCCCCGGTCGTGATCTTGTAAGTCCTAGACAACGATTCAGCTATGATACTGTATCTAATCGCAAATGATACTGATATAAAGCTATGCGAAGCACCAGAATCGAATAATGCAAAAGCTGGACTGGAGTTGAAAAGAACCGAACCTGCGGTCAGCTCTCCTATCGCCTCTGCATCCTCAGCCGCCATAGTGAAAGCTTGCCCCTGCTGGCCTCCCCTGGCCAGTTGCTGATGCTGAACAAATCTCTGCTGCTGTGTCGGCAGGGCTGGTCCCCTCCGCTGGCCTGTTGGAGCTCTGACTGCTGCTCCCTGAGCTACTCGTCCCCCAGACCTAGCACAATCCCTCAGCTGGTGATCTGTCGCTCCGCAAAGAAGGTACTTTTTGAGCCTCTTCCTGTACTCGTGCCATCCATGCCCTGGCTTCTTACAGAATGTGCAACTGACAGTCTGCTGCCTGGGTGCCTGATGCTGAAACTGCTGCTGGTGAACTGGCCTCTGCTGAATCGGCTGCTGGTACTGAAAGTGAGGCCTCTTGGCCTGGCCTCCGCTACTGCTGCCCCCAACTGGGTCTCGCCCCCTCTTGAGCCTAAGCTCAAGATAATCCTCAGCCAATAAGGCCCCCGTCAAAATCTCATCAGAAGTGGCATCCCTGCTGTCCTCGGTCAAGGACTTGATTTCCTTGACCAGACCCTTCCGGAACCTCTGGGCCTTCGCCGTCTCGCTCAAGCCCTCTAAGAATCTGCCGAGGCGGCCGAACTCCCCAGCGTACTCCACCACTGACAGGCTCCCCTGAACTAAGCTCTCGAACTGTAACTCCAAGGCTCTGACCGCTGAATCTGGAAAGAACTTCTTCTTGAAGAAGCCCTTGAACTCCTCCCAGGTCTGTCCAGCTACCCCCACCCTAGGGTCTGACAGATACCAGGTGTGAGTAAGATCTCGCATCCGGCTAGCTGCTACCTCTATCTGGAGATCTGCCGGTATCCGGGCCAGACGGAAGATCTCCTCTATATGCTTGATCCACTCGTCAACATATAGAATCCCCTCTATCCCCAGGAAGTCTCTAGGGCTCAACTTTTGGAACTGCTCTATCCTCGGTGTCCTCGGCTACTGAACCACTGGTCGAGCTGCGACTGTCGTAAGGGCCAACTCCATGCCCATGTCCTATCGGGCCTGCTGCCGGTCCATAAACTGCTGGAAATATGAGAACATCTGTACCGCATCCATGTATTCTGTAGGCGGCGGCAGCTGGAAGGGCACCTCTGAGATGACTGGGTCATGCCTCCGAACTTGTGCAGGCATACCCCCTGCTGCAGCTGCTAGAGCCTCAATATGAACAGAGGTGGATGGAGCTGCAGTCTCTTGTCTCTGCTGAACTAGCTGAGAGGTAGCAAACCCCTCTGCAGCATCCCATGAATGGTACGCTGCGATCGCGTCTCCACCATCTTGAAGACAGACCAACAAGAGTATCAATTTCTGAGAAAAAGCGATATAACAAAGGTGGACAATTAAATTTCAAAAGAATTAGTTGACAATAAGGATTTAGATGGCAATAAAAGAGTTTTTCCTAATGTGATTGAGTACCTTGGAAACTAATGTCCTATATCCTACTGCAGGCTGTAGTGATAACCGGGTTCGAATACCACTACACTTCTAGTCTACGACCTGCATGGACCACCACTAAAAATGTGTCATGACCCGCACCCTAGAGTAAGGGCACGAGACGTGGGTACGTCCAGCCTACGCCGCAGTGTCGGCGGTAGAACGTTGTCCTAGGTCACAACATCTAACAATATAAAGCTAAACAGTTTATACTCCCCGAATGGGGGTGACATAGCAGAATGTAAACTCAATCACAACTAAGGAAGAAGAAGCACGATATGATATAGAACTCAAAGAAAATACAGATGATCAGAAGAGTCTAAGATAACATCTCAGCAAATATCCAGAATACAAGTCTCAGCTACTGAATATGAAAGAATATATACAACCCAGATCTCAAGACAGAATAAAGTCTAACTAACTAGTCTCAAGACAACATAAGTAAGATAAAGCCTAACTAAGCTAGTCTAGGTAATAGGGGTAATGTCATCAGCTAGAGCTTGGTCCTCCTAAGAGTCGAGCTCACAAGTGTCGTCTAGGACTGCCCCGTAGAAGGTATCCACACAGGCCTCCTCCTCGCCCTCTGTAATATTTTTAACAGGTCCAGTCAGGACAGGAGCGAGCACAATACATCTTAACAGATCATAGCAGGTTAGAAAATATAAGCATGCAGTAGAGTAAGATACATGAAACTGAAAGAAAGTACATGATATAAAAGAAGAGAACTGTATGTAAATAGCTACTGTATATAGAGAATTAATAGTGGCTAGTGATGTAGAGTACAGGATAGCACATGAGAACAGGACAGATTAGTACATAATCTACACTAAAGAGTTTCATATGATCTACACTACTATGGAATTTGTTAACATGAATATTAGCACTCCTCCGTTCCCCAATCAATACACAAGGATCTAAGCAGGTTATGTTATTATATATGATATCACATGAAGGCCCATGAAAGGGTGCACATGATAGTATACATGAGGGCTCTGTGAACATGAGAGTACATGATTCACAAGAGTGTACATGTATGGTGAAAGCACATGAGTACATGATGAAAGTGAAACACACATGATACAATGTACCCGATGCTCCCGAGGGGGATAATATCGCATGAAGAGATCAATATAGTACTAATCCATGATAATGTCCTGACAGCATCAAGTAAAGTAATCTAAAGCAAGAATATAATTCTAACAAGTTATGAAATAATCAAAGAATGTACTCGCATGCTATCTGAGTGTCCGGATGAAATGTACTGTCCGAGGAGAGGTGTCTGGCTCCTAATCCGAACAGCATAAGTCACAACAAGTCTAAAATGATAAAATGAAGCACTACAATGTATTCTACATGAATCTAAGTCAATCTAGGCCAAAGTCAACTCTTGGTCAACCCTGGTCAACCAAGAAGTCAAACCTAGGTCAACTATGGTCAAACTAGGTCTAACAAGTCTAAATAGTCTGTTCTAGGCCTAATCAAGACTAAACAAGTCTAACTAAACTCTCACTAGGCAACAGACACATCATAGGCCATATACCTATGTAGAGTCATAACCATGTAGGCCATGAACTAATACAACATAACCTATAGGCCAATACCATATATATATATATATATATATATATGGGTATATATATATGGGTATATATATATATATATATCTACATATAGTATAGAATATGTCTAGCATTCTAGCTATCACACTTATAGAAATATGTAAATCCCACATGGCTTTACATTACACATTGAAGTTCCCAATACTAGCTACTTGTATCACACCATAGGCTATTGGCCTTCCTATCCAGGCCATGAGCTATATGCACAAGGCCAATGAAATATGATTTCAAATACCCCTTACTCTTTATACTACCATCCCACATTCACATTAGATTAGGCCCTAGGCACACACTATAGACATACATATATATGAATATGTATACGTAGAAAGGGGTTATGAGATGTGTGTGTCTAAAGAAAAACCATGTGTGTGGATGCTCACAGAGTTGTATGTGATAGGATATGGGGTTTTAGTGTTCAGGTGGGGTACATGTGTGTGTGTGTGTGTTAGACATGATATGTGACCTGTGTATGTGTGTTAAAGATGCAATGTGTGTGTAGGAGAGTGTCAATAGGAATATATGTATAATAGAGTGTGTGTCACTGGAAAATGAGTGTGCTGCTCTGTGTGTGTGTTTTAGACATACAAAACAGTGTGTGTTCAATCAGGAAAATGATTGTGTGTCTTCATGAGAGGCAATGTTCTCAGGATTAGAGTGTGTGTGATTGAGAGGTATCAAGGTGTATGTCAAACAGGAATTTGACAGTGTAGTGTATAGAAATTATGTGAACTTGTGTTCAGTGTTTAGATTAATCAAACAGTGAAAAGAAATGATAGGCAACAGGTAAAAATTAGCATTTAATCTAGTTAAGGAAAGGAAACCAAATCACAGTAAAATGGGAAAGGAAATCAGTTCAGGAAAATCAGGAATAATTTTAAGTATCAGTCTATACCATCACAGACCCATATTCGAAAGCCAATTCAAACCAAAATCCCATTTCTCATTAATCAAGACCTATCCTAGCATGTATAATGAACCAACAGAGATTAGGGAAAGTTAGGACATGATTTAGCATACAATTTAATCACTAAAATCAGAAATTAAATACAGAAAAAGTGAACTGGACAGTCACTGATACTCAGTGTATCAGTCGACTGGAATATCCAAAACCACATTCGATTTTCCAATTCATTATAACAAATCATGATGAACATTAGGTTGATATTAGTTAGGGTATAACAGCAGGTAACATACAACCCAAATGGTGTTCTAAAACAGGACACACGAGTGTCCAAACATCTCACACGCACGCCTGTCCAAACATTTCGACAAACGCTATTCCTACAGAACCAGGACACCTAGGGCTAGATGTTTATGCAAAAAAACCCTAGTTTTAATGGGGGAATAGAATTTTACCTATGTGTGTTCTTCAACACAAAAGCTTCTTCAAAGGGGATCTCCAAAAGCCACCCAACTTCTCCAAATTGATTCAATCCTGTGATTTGACTCCATAAAAAGTGGGAGAACAGTAATTATAATATTATGGAAGAAATTCCAATAAAAATAGAGCTCTATTGATTAATCTATGGAGAAATGAACTGTAGGCTCACCTTGTTCTTAGAAAAAATGATGAACTATTGAAAAGAGGCACAACTTTCTAAAATGATACTATATAGGCAAGGGGGAGGGGTCTATGGCCGGCCACTGGGCTAGGTTTTAGGGTTTTTAGGATGCATCCTAGGGCTAGCAATGCATCATGACTAATGAGTGGCCTAGAATCTAGGGCTCTTTCCTAGTTAAGTTGCTAACCACTCTTATTAACTAAACATGACTTAAACCTATGTAATCAATACTAACTAAAACTCAAAGTGACTAACTAGACTAGCTATGACTAATCTAGGTTAGGTCCAATCTAGGTTAGGCTAACCAAAACCACCTGGCAATCAATTAATTAGTATTTAAATCACACCATTCAATTAAATTATTTAAAATTCCTAATAAAATATATTAAATTTAAATAATTCAAAAATGACAAAAATACCCTCAAACTAGAAATGTGGTAGTGACACAAGGGCCTCAAAGCATGACATTCCTCGAATATCAGAGGCCAGCAGGAACAGAAAAATAGGGTAATCATACCCATATCTCCAGCGGAGCTTCCGTATACAAAAGAATAGTGCATGCTTGGCCTATACGCTAAGGAACTGTTCTCCCCACCCAATGCCTATGTCATCTCTACGACACATATGAACCTCTAATAATTGCCAAGTCTACTAATCATACAAATTATATTAACTGTCGCACGTCTCATACGTATCGATGGCCAACCGACTATGCGAGTCCGTATCCTACATATGACTCACCACTCGTGATAACTCAAGTATCATGGCCATATGAGATATACCAATACCTCACTTCAATTGGGTCGTCATCTAGTACTAAGTCATTATGCAGAAAATAAACAAAAGAAATAAAATGACTAATACAGTCACTCATACCCAAATATAACTTGGACGCCTAGTATGATAGAAACATGTAAACAGTAAATAAAAAAAATAACATGGTAAAATAACAGTAAATGAACAGTAAATAATGACAAGTTATCTTGTCTAGAGGTGGTGTGTAGAAAATAGCAATGTTGGTAACTTATATCGTTAGAAATCAAGAGCAATGAAAGTAAACTCCCACAAACATCCTCGGATGCTGAAATAAACATCATGAACGCTTCCAGCATAAGAGAAATGTCAAAGATCGCCTACCCATAAGTCAAATTCTGGATACGGAGGCAAAATCATAATTTTGGGTCAAATCGGTATCCATCGTTGGACCCGCTTTGCATCAAAAATTGTGCCAATATCTATGGTCCCTTAAGTCATTAAGTTATATGTCTACAGGTCTGATTTGACGATACGAACTCAATCGTATGTCCAAAGTTGGATTCCGGTGAGTCGTGCACAATTTTTCCCGTTGGATCGGGTCGTAGACCTGCCAAAATAGCGTTACGGTCGACCTTCTCAGGATCGGACCAAATTTGGTTTACAGAACCAAAAAAATGACATGGGTCCAGTGCACAAGTTTTATCTCGAGATAACGAATGTGCACGAAGTTGTGCGCTAGTTTGGAAAGGCCGATACGAGGTATCTCGACCGATATGCCTCGATTTTGTCGTGCATACACAACAAAATCGAGTTCCGAATCCCACATGTCAGCAAAGTCGATACGCAGCTTTTGATGCTTTCGGTTTGTGACCACATTGCCTGGTTTGTCAGGGTGCACGTCGTATCGATAAATTTTCTAAAAAAATTCACTGTTTTGAAAATTATTTTTCTTGGTTTTGGAAATCCAATTTCTCAATGCATAGTAGATAAAATTCCAATCTACAAAAATAGTTTCGAAGCCCTATAGGTTTTCTAGGACTTTTTTCAATTAGTTTTGGAAAATTATTAATTGACTTATCAGAATCGATCTTCGAACAGGGGTGGATGGGGCTATTTGTGCCCTGTTTTCAAATAGGTTTTCGTCGATCTTTGGATCAATTTGACACAAGTTTTAATAGGTTCTATATGAATCTAATTGTTGAAATTAGAATAGGTATAGGTTGACTACGCATAGGAGTCGATAGATCGAGATCCGATTGATCGAAGGAGAAGAAAATGGTCTGTGAATATCGGTACATGACATCAATTTTCTGGGAGTAATAGGGGAGCTCTCTGTTATGAGTCGTTGGCGGCCGCTCTGGTGGTCGCGTGGCTTGGGCAGGCAGTCGAGCATGTGCGCAGGAGGTCGGGGAGGTGTTAGAAAAAGGATTTCGAGAATTTAAGGCCCGGATTTATCGAATGGCATCGGTTTTCTTGATATTTATATATATATATATATATATATATATATATATATATATATGGGATTTGAATCCTATCAAATACAAATTCGATTTGAATAGGGTTACGAGTTAATCCATGAGGTAATGGGATTTAGGATTGGTTAGGATATATTTTTTTTGAAATATTTGATTGGAATTGATGGACTTTTAATTCGCGAGATTTTTGAAAAAAATCTCACCACTGCGAGGTTGGGGTCGAGGAAGATAGCAGTACTTTTCATTAGAACAGTACTGTTAAGGAAAAATATTATTTTTATCTTATATTATATATATTTTTATCTTATATATATATATATATATACACTTCATAAAATCTAACAAAATTTTCTAAAAATCAAAAATACCTTCTAGATAATGAAATAAATAATTCTGTACAAGTTTTTTTACCTAATATAACAATTACTTGCTACTTGTGCTACTAGTAAAAATCATAAACTAACTACAAACTATTTAATCATTAAGAAAATACTTTAAAATTTTAATAAAATAAAAATAAAAAATTTACCAAATTAGGGGTTTACTGCACATGGTTTGACCACGAATGGCCAATAAATAGGAATGTTTTTGAGGAAAAAAAAACTCATTCACTCATTCCTCTTCCATGCTTCATGCCGGAGACTTTACTACATTATGATGACTGCGAGCTTCTTCCTTGGCGAGTCTGGCAGCAATTATGTCAGTCGTTGGCTGGGATTGTAGATCGCTCTGTTTAAGGAAGTGGCCAATTTGATGAGAGACTTAGTCAATAAAGTGAGACGATTTTAGCCAACTATAAGCGGAGCAGGCCCTGTTCGTGTAGTGCACTAGATGCATTCTACCCGGAGATGACGTTGAGTGTGAAGATGTTGAATATCGAGTTTGAATTGATTGTCAATCAAATCCATGTCAAACCAGCGCCTCATTCATATGGAAGACGAGCTGCGCAGGCTACAAGTGTCTAATCCATTGCACAGAGACTGCGCATGCTACCAACAACTTATCCACATAGCCGAGAAGAGTCATGTGCATACTGCCAGGGGCTGATTCACAAGGACGAAGAGCTGCGCATATCTTGAATATTTAGAGTAGACTTGATTTGTAATAGATTTACCATATAACATGAACATCAATAAAAAATTTATTTTGATGTAATTGATTTCTATTATATTGTAATCATGAATATAATAAAAAATCTTCTTTTGTGCGCTTTCAGTAATGTGTAGTAGCTTCTTAGGCGCATGAGTCTTATTGTCTGGTTGTGCCAATTCGTTGTGCGCAGAGTCTTACTCCTCATTATGTTGTGCTCTTTAGTTCTGCGCTTAGTTGTCTGTAGCGCATGTGTATCATTTTCTCATGCTTCTATAGCTATATTCCTCTTCTTGAGCTTGTTTGAACATGTGTAATATAGGGTGGTGTTTGCCATTGTTTGTAAAAGTACAGAACAATTTTATAGGAGGACTGAACTTAGACTTACAATACAAACTCGCTCATACAAAGAAAGCCTAGAAATGAAAACCTAGGTACAGTAATCTAAGTATAATTGTTTATTTTTATTCTGGGGGTGATGGTAGAGGCTCGGAAAAGCGACGGCAGCTCTGTCTTACTCCTTGGACGATCGGACGTAGCCCTGGCTCTGATGAAGAAATGCTCTCGGAATGTGTGGGGAGACTCTTCTGTGCGTGCCTTTTTCTCTCTGTGTGTCCAGCCGGGGGTCTCTCTCTCTCTCTCTTCTGCAAGGGAATAACACCTCGCTATTTATAGGAGTGGGGTGTGATCATTAGGGTTTGCAATGATTACCCTTTGAAAAGTCGGCAGTTTGGGGATTAATTACTATCTTCCTTGATCATGTCTTGTTAGCAATTAATCTGGGCCATTAATCTTGATTGCAACAAATCTGGACAGTTAATGTTGATTGCGCCAAATCCGTATGGACAATTAATGCTGATTACGACAAATATTTGTAATAAACTCGGATCTCCTGCCACGTGTTCAATCTGCTTGATTGCAATAAATTTGATTTGATCCGGGAAATTATGATGATTGCACTAAATCTGGTTTTTAGGATTTGTTGATAAACCTTGATTGATTTGGTGCCACGTGTCCAACCATTATTCTGCTACGAGCCATAGGGACATGGGGAAACTGATCTTCTGCCACGTGTCCTAGCTGCGAGCTACAGGGACAGGGTGTCTTGACAGAGCCGCATGAGGGTGGCTTCTCAGTATTTGAACCGCATGAAGGTGGCAGCCGTATAGGTATGGCCTCCGAAATCTGAGCCGTATGAGGGTGGTTTCTGACTGAATCGCATAAGGCTGGCCAGGTGTCAAGGCTGCATGGGCGTGGCCTCTCAGCATTTGAGCCGCATGGAGATGGTCCCCATAATCCGAGCCGCATGAGAGTAGCGGCCGCATGGGGGTGGCTTCTCAGGATTAGAGCCGCATGGAGATGGTCCCCATGATTCGAGCCGCATAAGAGTAGCGGGCGCATGGGGGTGGCTTCTCAGGGTTTAAGCCGCATGGAGATGGTCCCCATGATCCGAGCCGCATGAGAGTAGCAGCCGCATGGGGGTGGCCTCCATCTGAGCCGCATGCGGCTGGCCACGTGTCAAAGCCGTATGGAAGACTTTGAGATTTGATGGATCGTGCCAGCTATAGAGAGAGATTTTTTTCGTTTCCCTAGGAGCACACCATCATGTCAGAGTCATCATTGTAACTTTATGTCAGAGCTGGCAGTTCACTTTTATGTCAGAGCTGCCTTATTGTGTCAGAGCATTAAATTGGGCCGCTGCTTAATGGCCAGCTGTAGAGGCGAGCCACATAAGGCCACGTAGCTTTTATTCGAGCCGTACGGCTAGGTTGGCGTATTTTGAGCCACATAAAACTCCTGAGCCGCATGAAACTCTGAGAGCTTCTTTTAACCGCATGAGACTCTATCTGTTTTGAGCCGCATAGATTTTCATGTTCTTTTCCATGCTTCTACAAGACCCCCTTCAAAGTTTTCAATTTGTAAAATTGAAATACTTTGAATAAGAAGCATGGCTATGTCCACATAAGCTCTTCTGACCGCATAGGATGTTCTGGCCGCATGGACTTCTTAGCCGCATGGCCTTCCTGGCCGCATAGACTGCCTGGCCACATGGACTTCCTAGCCGCATGGCCTTCCTAGCCGCATGGATCGCTCTGGCTGCATAGACCGCTTTGGCCGCATGGACCGCTCTGACCGTACACTGTCTTTTCTGCCACGTAGGCGTCATTTTTTTCCTTGATTCGTTTTTTGATTTATGTTACTCCCGGGGCTTGATCAAAGATGGTAAAACAGATGCAACAGAGATCTACGATGATACAAAATACCAAATAGCCAGATTATAATATGAAGAAGGGAAATAGAGAAGAGAAGATCTCTCGTTCTTCCTTGCAAACATGTTACAATTGGGACAGAACGAGTTACAATAATCTAGAGAACGATAATATGAAGAAAAGTTGCTGGGGTGTCAAACATCGTTGCTCAAAGCAAGATTCGCCCCACACGAATTGCTTTCAGGAACCAGCAAGTTGAAGAACTTGTGGAAACCCTCGAAGTCACCTCTGTTCTGACTCCTCGGATGGACTTGCAATGGCGGCAGCAGCTCCCTCTCTCTCTCTCTCTCTCTCTCTTTTTCTGACTTATAATTTTCGTTGTACTCACAAAGGAGGCCAGAAGAGAGTATATATAGAGAGAGGGTGGAAACCCTAGCCGCCTCTTCAGTTATGGAAAGATTGAATCAAATCCCAAAAAAATAGCAACGAGATTAATTCAAATCCCACAAAGATAGCAACGAAATTAACTCAAATCCCACAAAAAGTGGATTTGACTTAATCGCATTGAATCAGTCTTTCCATAACTGACTAATAGTCTGCACAGTCAACGGAGCCCTCCATGCGGCAGCAGCAGTAGCAGCGTGGCCGGATGAGCCTCATGGCCGTATGGACCGCATGAGCCGCATGGGCCGTATGGACCACATGAGCCGCATGGGCCGCATAGCCGTATGGCCGCATGGACGCGTGGCCGCATGCCGCATAAGACCATATGGCCGCATATGAGCCGCATGACTGCTGACGTGCTAAGTGCAAAGTGCGCCAACAAAATGCCACATTACGCCTCATGAACCCATGAGCCCGAGTCCGAGTCCGAGTCGCTAAGCCCTTTTGGGGCTTAGCTCCAAATGGAATTAATCCAAGAGAATGACAAAAGCATTAATGCTTAATCCTTGGAGCCTTATTCTTACCTCCTAGTAAAATCACCCACATGGTTCCCTCCTTAGGGTCACCACCCCATGTGCGTCTCTCAACAACACAACCAAGTATATATGTTGAGATAACTCATGGTGCATTTCCGATGTGGGACTAAAATTTTACAAGGCATGTTGAGAGCAAGCTCTCTACATATAAAGAAAGCACCAACAATCACCCACATATCATAACATATATATGTGTCCAGGGTTGAGCGTTCCCCACAGTAACTGTCCATTCATTAGGATAGATGTCGTCGACGACTTGAATTTTCCTGCATGGGTTAAATAATAATGTGATACAAGAATGGACTACGTCTTGAATTTTGCACCACAATTGTAATTCTTCCTACTCACAAAGTATAGTTATGTGTGCTTCTGGCTGCACATTAAAGGCCCTGTGCCAGCCTAGTTTCAGCGTATAATTTTGGGCATCTACAAGTTTACCCTCAAGAGACGGCCTGATATCTCTTTCCATACACTATAGGTGAGTTCTTTATTAAAGAGACATGGCATGAATCCTTGCACATCCTTGCGGTGCTATGTCGCTATGACATGGCCTGAAGTCGAGGCATTACCCCTACCTGGGAACCTCATCGTAGTGTCATACTACTGTAGCATGAGGGCTCAGCCTCTTTGTAGTGCCAATCTACTCAGCATGAAGCCTAAGACTTCCTTGCGGTGTTACGTCGCAACGATATGGCTTGCAGGGCCGAGGCTTTACCCCTACCTGGGTACCTCATCGTAGTGTCGAGTCACTGTAACATGGGGCCATCGGCCCCTTTGTAGTGCTGTCTATAACTCTTTAATTACGTCATACAGCATTAGGATACCTGCCTATTTGCGGTGCTACGCCGCTATGACTTGGCTTGCAAAGCCGATGCATTACCCCAGACCTGGGAACCACATGGTGGAGTTACCCCATTGTAGCATAGAGTTTTACTCCTTGTAGTGCTGCTCTACCGTACTTCCTGTAAAGCACACCAGACATTCACTCTGCCTGAGAACTCATTAAGGCGTTTAAGCCAACCTTCCACAGGATTTATTTTTTCTGCAGAAAATACATAGTAGACAACAGTGGTTATGGGTCCGTATCCCTTCCATGTTCCAGAGAACAAGTACCTACTGTTACCTGATAGTTTCCCAGTCAGTGATCCTCCTTTGAACCAAAAGTTAGATGCCTAGTAGATTTCTCTTTGAACTAATAGCATAAAACTTTTTGGTAGGATTACAAAGACACACTATCAGAATGCCTTCAAGCCCATTTTACAAGCTGTGTCATCGACCTGTGCTTACACCTTTGTGAACGGATCTGCCAGATTCTCCTGACTCCGAACATCAATTAATGTAATTACACCTCTTTTGATAAGATCGTGTACTGCCCTCTGCTTCAACCGTACAGTCCTCTTCTTCCCGTTGAAGAGGTTATTTGATGCCACCGCCGCAGTTGCCTGGTTGTCACAGTATATCGGTATCGCTGGTATCGAGCCCTAACCACTGGAAGATCATACATGAGCTTCCGAAGCCATTTTGCTTCATCTGCTGCAGTTTCAAGTGCATAGAATTCAGATTCCATGGAGGAACGAGAGAGTATAGTCTGTTTCTTCGACTTCCACGATATAGCAGCTCCACCCAAGGAAAAGACATATCCACCTGTCGATCTCTCGCTTTCCATCTCTGAACACCAGCTAGCATCACTGAAGCCTTCCACTACTGTCGGATACCCGTTGTAGTACAGTGCATATGTCTGAGTCTTCTTGAGATATCTCATCACGCGCTTCACAGCTTTCTAGCGCTCAATCCCTGGGTTGCTTGTGAACCGACTCAGCATTCCCACGGCGAAAGCTATATCAGGCCTTATGGCAGTGGTTGTGTACATCAAACTTCCGACAATGCTGGAATACTGCAGCTGCCTGACGCTTTCCCTCGAGTTTGGCTTCAGCTTCTGATCACCCCTGTTTGGCGTATCGATCCATGGAAGATCCTTATACCCATAGCATGTGAGCATCTTCTCAATGTAGTGAGATTGTGACAGCGCTACTCTAGTGTCTGTCCGGATGATCTTTATGCCCAAGATGACATCTGCATCCCCCAAGTCCTTCATACTGAACTTGGTTGAGAGGTACTTCTTTGTCTCTGTAACACAGCCTATATCCGTCCCTAGGATTAGCATGTCGTCCACGTACAGACAAACGATGACTCCTCTTCCATCAGCGAACTTTGTGTAAACACATTTGTCCGTCTCGCTGACTCTGTAGCCTTTTGACCTAATAACTTTGTCAAACTTCTCATGCCATATTTTGGGAGCTTGCTTCAAACCATACAATGATATCACCAACTTGCAGACTTTGTCTTCAAGACCTTTGACGACAAATCCATCTGGCTGTTGCATGTAAATCTCTTCGGTCAGCTCTCCATTCAGGAATGTTGTTTTAACATCCATCTGATGTATCACCAACTTATGTATAGCTGCTAGAGCGATTAACATTCTGATGGTGGTCATCCGAGCTACTGGAGCGTACGTGTCAAAGTAGTCTATCCCATGTTTATGAGAAAATTCCTTGGCTACCAGCCTGGCCTTGAACTTGTCAATAGTTCCATCTGTCTTCATCTTCTTCTTGAAGATCCATTTACATCCGATGGGCTTTTCTCCTTCAGGTAGATCTACCAACACCCATGTGTTATTGGAGGTGATAGAGTCAAACTCGTCATTCACTGCCTCATTCCAGAAGATAGCATCTCTGGTCTTCATCGCCTCATCATAGGTAAGCGGATCTGCTTCCACATAATAGGTGACAAAGTCATCTCCGAAGCCTTTCGGTCTCCTCGCTCGCTTAGCTGACGGCTCTGCGAGTTCTGGTACAAGAGTTGTTTCATCAACAACAGCTTCTTCTTGGACTACTGGCCCATATGAGATTTTAGTCTCATTTGCACCTACATCATTTTCCGGAATGTCCGAAAGAATAATGTTTTTGTCTTTTGCAAACTTGTCTTCAAAGTATTCAGCATCGTGAGATTCGATGATATGATTTGACTCAATATCAAGAAATCTCCTAGCATCACTCTTCTCGGCATACCCCAAGAAGATCGCCTTCGTAGTCCTTGTCCCCAGTTTCTGAATCTTCAGATCTGAGAGCTTCACATACGGCAGACACCCCCACACTCGAATGACATTCAAGTTGGGTCTGACTTTGAACCAGAGTTCATGAGGAGTCACGTCCGAAGTTGCACGTGGCACTCTATTCAGAATGAAAGTGGCCATTAATGCAGCTTATCCCCAGTAGCATTTTGGAAGACCTGCAGTGAGCAACATAGAATTCATCATTTCTGTTAATGTTCGGTTCTTCCTCTCTGCTACTCTATTAGATTGAGGAGAATATGGAGCAGTAGTCTCACATATGATTCCATGTTCTTTGCAGAACGATGCGAAGTCATGAGACCTGTACTCCCCACCTCGATCACTTCTCAACCTCTTGAGTTGTTGTCCAGTCTGCCGTTCAGCTTCGGCCCTGAACTCTCTGAACTTCTCAAAGGCTTCGTCTTTAGACTTGAGCAAGTAGACGAACGCGTATTTTGAGAAGTCGTTGATGAAGGTTTTGAAATACTTCATCCCGGCCTTCGTGGAAAAATGTTTGAAGTCACAGATATCGGAGTACACCAACTCCAGAAGATATGTGCTTCGATTGACCCGATGAAAGGGTTTCCTTGTGACTTTCGTCTGAGCACACACTTCACACTTCTCCACCTTACCCCCACATTTGGAGATAAGTCCTGGACTAGACATTTTGTTAATTCTTTTACAATGAACATGTCCTAGTCTATTATGCCACAACTCAATAGAATAATCAAAAAATGCAACTGCATTAATGTCATCAAACTGGTTGACAAGCTAAATTTTAAATATTCCTTCGATTTAATAAGCCTTTCCAAAGTATGTTCCCTTCTTGGACATCACCATCTGACCAGCATTGATGTCTATCCTCAAGCCTGCGTTGCAGAGCGGGCTCCCAGAGATCAGGTTTTTGGCAATCGCCAGAACATGCTTCACACCTTGAAGCATCAGAGTGTTCCCAAAAGTGAGTTTCAGCTCCACAATCCCGATCCCCAGAACTTCAGCTTGGGCCTGGTTCGCCATGACAACCTTCTCAGATATCGGCTGGTACGTGATGAACCATTCCTTGCCAGAATAGACATGGTAAGTCGCACCAGTATCTATCCACCAGTCAGAGTCAACCCCCACAGTTGTGACCTGTGCGATCATAGCAATAATGCTAGAAACCAATAAAACCTTATTAGGCTCACATTTCTCTGATTATTTAGGTTTAGTTCTGCATTCACTCTTGTAGTGGCCTTTCTTGCCACAATTGTAACAGGTCACGTGGGACTTAGTCTTCTGTTGCTTGAATGAAGGACCCTTCACTTTTAGATTAGTGAAGTCCTTCTTCTTGGGATGAGAAGCCGCCAGCTTCCCCTTGGGATCTCTCGTCTGTACTAGATTGGCTTTAGCCAACTGTTTGGACAGAGTGTCCACCTTCTGTTGGGAACGCATCTCGTCCTCAACATGGATCTCTTGAAGTAGATCACCCAAGCTAATGTCTAGCTTCTTTCTGAGCATCCTTGCATAGAAGGTACTCTATCTAGCAAGAAGTTTTGAGACGATCCCTCCAACGACAAACTTGTCGGAAAGGGGCATCTCTTCGTCTTCCAGTTTCTGAGGTAGTTTTAGAAATTCCTTCACCTGTGGCAATATGGACTTCTCATCCTCAAAGAGCAATTTGTGATATTTTTCAACCACAAACATCTTGCTCATGTTCATGTCTTCTTCATACAGTTTTTCCACAGACTCCCATATGTCTCTGGCAAATTCCATCTTTGAGTAGGATTCTGCCAGGGAATCCTCCATAGCATTCAGGATGAGAAGCCTGTAGATGCTATTTTCCCTTCTCCATTTGGCCTAGAGTTTGGTAGCCGTATTGATTGCGGCAGTAGATCCAGTGTCTGGAACAGAAGGTTCTTCCTCCAACAGAACATGATCAACATATTTTAGTTGAAGAGTTAGATAAACCTTTCTCTTCCAGACTTGATAATGCTCTCCATCGAACTTTTCCAACTTGCAGTAGTCCGATTGGACGAGCGAAGCATTAATGTTTTCCATCTATATGGATCTTGCTTTGAGATTGTTACTCCCGGGGCTTGATCAAAGATGGTAAAACAGATGCAACAGAGATCTACGATGATACAAAAAACCAAATAGCCAGATTACAATATGAAGGAGGGAAATAGAGAAGAGAAGATCTCTCGTTCTTCCTTGCAAACGTGTCAAAATTGGGACAGAACGAGTTACAACAATCTAGAGAAAGATAAGATGAAGAAAAGTTGCTGGGGTGTCAAAACACCTTTGCTCAAAGCAAGATTCGCCCCACACAAATTGCTTCCAGGAACCAGCAAGTTGAAGAACTTGTGGAATGCACGAAGTTACCTCTGTTCTGAATCCTCGGATGGACTTGCAATGGCGGCAGCAGCTCCCTCTCTCTCTCTCTCCTTTTCTGACTTATAATTTTTGTTGTACTCACAAAGGCGGCCAGAAGAGAGTATATATAGAGAGAGGGTGCAAACCCTAGCCGTCTCTTCAGTTATGGAAAGATTGAATCAAATCCCAAAAAGATAGCAACGAGATTAATTCAAATCCCATAAAGATAGCAACAAAATTAATTCAAATCCCACAAAAAGTGGATCTGACTTAATCGCATTGAATCAGTCTTTCCATAACTGACTTGTAGTCTGCACAGTCAGCGGAGCCCTCTATGCGACAGCAGCAGCTTGGCCGCATGAGCCTCATGGACGCATGGATCTCATGGACCGCATGGGCCGCATGGGCCGTATGGGCCGCATGGACCGCATGGACCGCATGGACCGCATGAACCACATGAACCGCATAGGCCGCATGGGCCGCATGACCGCATGAGCCGCATGAGCCGCATAACCGCATAACCGCATGGCCGTATGGCCGCATGAGCCCGCATATGAGCCGCATATGCTAAGTGCAAAGTGCGCCAACAAAACGCCACGTTACGCCTCATGAGCCCATGAGCTCGAGTCCGAGTCCGAGTCCGAGTCGCTAAGCCCCTTTGGGGCTTAGCTCCAAATGGAATTAATCCAAGAGAATGACAAAAGCATTAATGCTTAATCCTTGGAGCCTTATTCTTACCTCCTAGTAAAATCACCCACATGGTTCCCTCCTTAGGGTCACCACCCCATGTGCATCTCTCAACAACATAACCAAGTATATATGTTGAGATAACTCATGGTGCATTTCCGATGTGGGACTAAAATTTTACAAGGCATGTTGAGAGCAAGCTCTCTCCATGTAAAGAAAGCACCAACAATTTCTGACTTTTTGGGGGAATCCTAAGAGTCGGTTCATTAAATATTAGGATTTTGGGCTTTGATGAATCTCTTTTATGAGAGGAGACAAAATCCTAGGAGTCGATTTTGTCTGCAACGCACGACCCGAAGCGTTCATCGGTCCACGTGCCCCCCCTTTGGCCTCCTATAAATAAGAGTAATTTGGAGAAAGAAACTCTTTACTCTCTTTCCCGATTTAAGCTCTTCTTGCCCTAACCGTCGTCCTCTTCTTCTTCTTCCTCGATCAACGATGGCCCCCATGACTTCCAAGGCTGCGGCGAAGGGTAAGGGAGTCGCTTCTACGTCGACTCCGGCGCCTGAAGTATCCCGACGTTCACCCCGCCATTGCTGGTAAGGGTTTTGGTAGAACAACTCAGAACTTTCACCGTCATGGCTATGTCACATATTTTATGCACGGGCCTTCTTCGCCTTCATGAATCTGCATACTGTGCTATGTGTGCCGCATATGCATTCCATGTTCGAGCCGCATGGAGGTATGACCCATGTCTGAGCTGCATGATAGCCGTCATGCGGTCGCATGAGCACTTTGTAATTTGAACTGCATAAAGACCTGTTTGAACAAAACTGCATAAGTCCTTCAGAGCCCAACCACATGAAGCCCCCTCAAACAGGACCGCATAAGCCTTCCTTTAAACTGTGCTGCATAAGCTTATCTAAACTGGGCCGCATAAGGCTCCGTTAATCAAAACCGCATAAGCTCCATCAAAACAGTGCCACATGAAGCTGCGCTGAGCCAAGCCGTATGATCCCATCTGAACTGGGCCGCATGAGGCTCCGATACGCAGAACCGTATGAACTCATCTGAACTGGGCCGCATGAGACTGCGCTAATCAAAACCGCATGAACTCATCTGAACTGGGCCGCATGAGACTGCGCTAAGGAGAACCGCATAAGCTCACACTAAACAGAGCCGCATAAGCTTACGCTAATTAGTGTCGCATAAGCTCATATTCAAATAGAGCCGTATGAGCTCTTTTAAACAGAACCGCATAAGCTTGCGCTAAATAGAGCCGCATAAGCTCATATGGACTGGGCCGCATAAGCCTAAAAGCACTAGGTGGTTTTGTTTAGCTATCTTTTAATTTATTTCTCTTTTTCTTTCTCCAGTAAATCTGCCAGTCACTCCAGCGGGAGAGCCTCTGGTGGGTCGCGCCCAGTCTGCTATAGGCATGCGATTCGACCACTTAGTCCAATATGTGACGAACCAGCTTTCTACAGATGAGCCTTTGGAGAGGCTGAATGCTATCAAGAACCAGCCCTTCTACTTTCTCTGCACCATGATAAACTCGGGGCAATTTGAGAGAAAATACCTGAAGTCGGCGTTCCTCTTTGGGGATGCTTTGTCTGTAAAGAACCTACAAGTGCTGGATATATCTAAGAGTTGGGACTTTAACCTTGATGGGGTGGAGATCCATATCCCTCCGATAGAGCGTCATTTTCCTCTGTCATGGTTAAACATGTTACTGCTGGACAGAAAGATGGTAGACTCCTTGACTCCAAGCAAATCGGGGATATTTGTGGGAAACATCTATTACAACAGGAATTTAGGGTCAGCGTATGCAAAAAGGGAACCGGTTAGTCGGTACGTGATGGAACTGGCTCCGGGTACCTTCTTAAACGTATCAGGTCCCAATTTCACATTCTCTTAAGCTGACACCTTCTTGAACCAGCTTGCTCGAAAAGGGTCCTATTCCGTTGGCCGGTTGGCGTTGCTGAACTAGATAAACCCCATTCTTGCATGGGCTAACTTGACCACGTAGATTCTGCAGAAGTATGAGACTCTTCTGCGTGAGATCGACCTCTACTATGCCATTCGTGGCACCTGTCATGGTCTACCCATAAATAAACTGTTGTTCATGGCTCTCCTGGAGATGTACAACCGGCGGACGGAAACCTTCTTCACGCCTGGAGGGGAGCTGGGACTCGCTCTCCACAAAATATATGTTATCTCCAAGCTGCCATGGGGGGAAGAAGTCTTTGAAGTGTATACCCATACGAGTTAAGAGCTCGAAGATTTGGATCGACAGTTCCCGGGCTTTGTTGCGGTATATCAAGAATTGTTATGTCACCACAGTACTTGTCACCAGACGGCCATCAAGAAGGATGGTAGCTCGGAATGGAGCATTCCTCACAATAAGTCCTGGGTCTTATACCTTTTCACACTAGGCGCCTCAGGCCGGGTTTCCTCTCGAGATCCTCAAAGCCCGGAGGAAGTACAAAACCTGGCATCAACCACCAAGAGATCGAGGTCCACGGGCGACATATTTGGGAGTCAAACTGACTTTTTTAGTTATTTTTATTATGGTACTCAGCGACTGTCGGAGAAGGCGCTCCTTGCAGGATTTCGGATGGTGTGGCTTCGGAACTATGTAGTCTCAGGAGGGGCGGGTTCCATTGAAGGATCAGTCGCCACTTCATCCTTCCTGCCGTAAAGCTAGTTTTTGGGGTCAGACTAGCCCTTCTTCCGGCCATGATGTGCAGCATACACCATGGCCTTCATGCCCTTTCTTTCAAGGTCATCGCCTGTGATACGGCGATGGATTTTGAGCGCATAGAGCTGCCATACCATTATCTGATGGGGTGGTTGTTAATGCATTGCCGATCTTTGATGAGGCTTGGAGCAGAAGACGGTGTTATGGCTGATGACGCTTTCATTTTCCGATTCCACCATCAGCCCTGGGAGTGCAGTACCATGCCATCCTATCGGCGGGCGCTGGCGAGAGTGGACGGATACGACTTTGTTGTGTCTGTTCCTCGTTTTACTTGAAGAAGTGAGGAGCATACATTTTGATGGTACCGAACCTCCTCTCCCTTACCTGAGAAAATGCTCCTTTGGCTACGTAATATCCGTCCAGCGCACCTAGTATATCGTAACCGCAACAACGTCTACCTGGAGCCATACTTGCCCAGCAGGTTCTCCCGCCAGTTCGGGTATAGACAGCTATTCTTTGACAGTCCCAGTTCTTGCCTGGGCTTTGAAGGAAGCGTCCTGGATGGTAACAGGGCATGGCACTATTATGACACCGTTCATACCCGAACCACTTTTTCGGTTCCTGATGGTGAGGCGCCGGGGGAGATTTTGTATATGGCGGCACTATACCATGTTACAGCGAGTAAGTCTTCCGTTAATTTTGACCCGAGTACCAGCTTCATTGTGGGTACTGGCTTAGCGGAGAAGCCCAAGAGGTCTAAGACGAGGAAGAGGAGGGCGAACACAGTTTCCGTTCCTGACTCGGAGTCCACCAATACGGACGAAGAGAATGACGAGCGTGATACAGATAACTCTTCCCCTCCTGTGGAAGATGCTGGGGCGGATCAGCCGCCTATTGTGCCAGATGAGATGGTGGCGGGTCAGCCACCTATTGCGCCTGATAAGATGGTGTCGGATCAACCGTCCGTTGCGCTTGGTGAGGTGGTGGCGGATCAGCCGCCCGTTGTGCCTGTCCCTTCACGCAAGCGAGGCAGGCATGATTCTATTAGTGGCATATCCTTCTCCGTGAAATAGGCTGCGGTAAGACGCCGCGGGCTGCTCATTAAAGAAAGAGACGAGGGTGATAATACTGTTTCGGAGGTGAGTTAAATTGCGACCCTCTCCTTCTTTAGCCTTTTCTTTTTTTGAACTATGATCTAATTATTTTCTCTTATCTGTAGGCGTCGGAAGAGTCGGACTCTCGGAAACCGGCCACTGTTTCTGAAGTCGATCCGGCCTTGAATATTTTGATTAGTGACATGTGTGCCGAGATTATTTCTGTCGGGGTACCCTCGGTGGCGGCTGAGGGATCTCACATTGGTGAGGTCTCGACCCAGGGCGATGGAGGCTCTGCTGAACCTGTCCCCGAGACTGCTGAATTTCAGCAGGGTGACACTGATCCAGTCATATCTCCTTCCGGGACGGCTGGGGCAGAAAAGCCAGCTGAATTTGGCTTAGAGGTTGCTGGTGAGGGGACTGTGGCGGCTGTGAGCGAGCCTCAGCCTCCACAACCCTCCCCTGGTAAGATAAGCCAAATTTTGACTAGTGAGGAGGCCCATTTGCTATATCATCACATCCTTCAGGTTATTCTGATTGATGGTTGCTCTGGACATACAGGTCATGCCTCTTCACTGCCAATGACGGATATTGTCAAGAAAGGCTCTACCAGCGGGAATCTGGTGGGAGGGAGTGTGCCCCTTCCCCTTCCAACTTATATTGAGGGGTCTCCCGCCGAATCTTGTTCGGGAGATCCGATAGCGGCACAGCCGGGACAAGGAGCCATGGTCCCTGCGTCCTCCTCTGCTCATGTAGCTTCGGGGGTCGATCTCTCCGCCTTGCCGAGTATCCAGGTTCTCCGGGCCGCGGAGGAGGAGCTCGCTGCTATCCATGCGTCTTTTCCCTCGAAATTTGTTTTCCTGGTGGCAGGGGTGGCAAGTTCTGGCGTATCTCCTTCGACACTGCCAGCTACACTTCCTCTGACGCCGTCCTCTATGGAAGTTCTGGATGAGGCGTCACAGGATGTGGATGACAGTTTCTACCGCCACTTGAAGAGAGGGGTCGAAGCTATTATGGAGCAGGAGACCCCCTTTGCCATGGCCTGATAATGTGCCCGAGGCCAGATTGACATTCTTAAAACCCTTCCTGGTGGGGCAGGGATAGCTGCGCTTCTGGAGCCTAAATTATTAGAGGCTGATCAGCTCGTGGCCCAGTTTCAAGTGCTGCGGCAAGCTGATCTGTCTGCAGCAATAGATCAGGAGCAGGGCTTCCTTACCACTGTCCTGGAGAAGGTAAGGGCTACACGAGATAAGTCCAAGCTGGTTATAATGAAGGACCTCGGTGACCTATCTCTTCAATATGATTAGCTGAGCCGTAGGGACGAGAATTGCATAGCTCAGGAAGCGGCCGTCTCTCGCAGAGTAATTGATACAAGGGAGCAGATCCTCAAACTCCAGAGGAAGCTGGCCTTCTTGGAGTCTGAGCTTGAAGCTTCTCGTGCGGATAAAGAGCTAATCGTTCAGGAGGCAAAAAAGGTCTCTCGAGCTTCTGCTAGCCTGGAGCGTGCTTTGAAGAAGCTCGAGGATGGTTGGCGGGCTCATGCGCACCTAGAAGACGCGGTGCGGCTGGCTCAAGAGGCCGAGCGTCGGGCCAAGCAGGGGTTCGAGCGGTCGACTGTCTTGCTGAGGGACCATCTCATGGAATTGTGTATCGCCGAACCATAGTCGGCTTTTTTTTCTTCTTTCGTTTTCGTTCTTTTTCTT
Source organism: Iris pallida (assembly GCA_029216955.1). Taxonomy (NCBI): domain Eukaryota; kingdom Viridiplantae; phylum Streptophyta; class Magnoliopsida; order Asparagales; family Iridaceae; genus Iris; species Iris pallida. Next base: position 3,182,760 of record JANAVB010040620.1, read on the forward strand.
TCTTGAGAGGGATGCGGTCCCCAGAACATGTAGTACTTTTGAATTTCAAATAAAAGAGTATGTTTTATTCTACCCTTCATTTGTACTGCTTATTGTGTTTGTGGTGTTGTAGCATTTGCTCCACTGGAGGGCTGTTTGTGGACTTGTTACCCCTGGTATACCATGGTTTTAGGTACGGATAACAAGTTTGACGGGGATACTTGGAACAATTCCACAGTATGGTGGCCATGGAAGTTTCTGATATCGGGGAAAAGAATGCCATGGAGCAGCTGGGCTCCCGGGGCATGATAAAAAATGAGGGGCATGTACTAGGAAACTTAGTACAGCATTTGTGGTCAACAGAGGACATTTGTGGTCAACAGAGGACATTTGTGGGCCTATTATCCTTGGCGTACTCCGGTCTTGGGTACGGATAATAAGTCGAAAGAAAAAACCAACATACTTACTCAGAGGTAATGAGGACATGGTAAATATGAGGGTTTCTTCGATGGAGCCTTCCCACTCAGAGGTAATGAAGACATGGCAGGAGTGGGCTCCATGAAGGGTACATAGAACAACTCAGAGGTAATGAGGATGTGGAAGTTCTATATGGGGGCGGTTTGTTTTTTATGGAAGGGGAACAACTCAGAGGTAACATCGACGTAGTTGTTTCAGGAAATTTGTGGATCTGTTACCCTGTTTATGTACTGAGAGTGCGGGTATTGGATCATGAGGAGGGAGCTCTTTTAGGAGGAAAGTTCAGAGGTATGATCATACATGACTTACTACCTAAAAGATGCGATATAAATTTATCTATAGTTACCAGAGTGTGAGTTCAGCGGTACTTGCGGGTACATAACTCAACAATCTAGGAGATTTGGAGTCAGAATGTGAGTTCAGCGATACCAGAGGGTACATAACCCATCAATCAGGGATATTTGGATTTGGAATGTGAGTTCAGCGGTACCAGAGGGTACATAACTCAACAGTCTGGGATATTTGGAGTCAGAATGTAGGTTCAACGGTACCAGAGGGTACAAAACTCGTCATTCTGGGAAATTTAGATTCAGAATGTGAGTTCAGTGGTACCAGAGGATACATAACTCAACACCCTGGGATATTTGTAGTCAGGATGTAGGTTCAGCGGTACCGGAGGGTACATAACTCGTCATTCAGGAAAATTTGGAGTCGGAATGTGAGTTCAGTGGTACCAGAGGGTACATAACTCAACACCCTGGGAGATTTGGAGGATGTCGTTTCAGACGTAATACTTCTTTAGGAACTTGCCGTTGATGGGCAACATGAGCAAGTCTCCATTTTGTTTTGCGAGGCGGCAAGCTCCATTGGAAAATTCAGCATCGATGATGAACGGGCCTTCCCACTTTGGCTGGAACTTGTCGGCGGTTTTGTGAGTCATAACCATCAGCCTTCGAACTGCCAGAACGAGATCGCCCACTTGGAATGTTCTGATTTTAACATTCTTGTTGAATGCTCCGAAGATACGGGCTTGGTACAGCTCAATCCGTTGTTGAGCTAACAGGTACTTTTCATCCAGGGTCTCCAACTCTTGTAGTCGACGATGGTGATTATCATCTGTTGTCAACCTATAGGTGAGAGTGACATAGAGTAAGGGGATTTGAGTCTCCAGTGGGAGAATTGCCTCACTTCCGTATACCAGAGAGAATGGTGTGTTCCCGATAGCAGTCCTTACGGTAGTACAGTATGCCCATAAGCATTCGCCGAGCTTTTCATTCCAGTCGCGTTTGTTTGATGACACGAACTTCTTGAGAAGCTTGATGATTGTTTTGTTGAACGCTTCAGCCAGACCATTAGCCGCCGGGTTGTATGATGTTGAAGCAATATTCTGGATTCGGTATTTGTCATAAAACTGATAGAAAGCGTAGCTTGCAAACTATGGACCATTATCGTGGATGATCCTTCGTGGCAGTCCAAAGCGATAAATGACATGATGCTTGAGGAAGCTGATCAAGTTTGAAGTCTTCACTTCTGCCAGCGGGGTAGCCTCCACCCATTCGGAGAAGTAATCTGTGATTGCGAGTATGAAGCGATGTCCTAGGGACGAAGGTGGAGTGATTGGACCAATGATGTCCATTCCCCATGCTTTGAATGGCCAGGATGCCACCGTCGGATATTAAAACTCGGATGGCTGGTAGATCAAATCTACGTGGACTTGACAGGTTTTGCATTTTCTTGCATAGTCTATTGCATCGGCAACCATCGTGGGCCAATAGTAGCCCATTCGGCGAAGGCAGTCTTGTAGTTTTGGGCCAGGTTGATGGGCCCCACAGATGCCATCATGAGCTTCACGCACGGCTTCTTTGGCTTCTGTGTTTGACAGACATCGAAGCAGTAATCCATCGTATGATCGTCGATATAGCATTTTTGTCTCCGTATCATAGAAGAATCTAAGGGAACGTCTTCTGATAGAAGTGGCTTCCTTCAGATTCTCTGGCAGGATGTCGTAGACTACGAAGTCGATGAATGGTTATCTCCAGTCTGGTGCTTCATCGACTATCAGCGCGGAGTAGCTCTCAACATAATGAACATTATTTCTGGGACAGACCAACTCACGTCCTATGATGTCAACCAAGTGGTGAGCATGATTCAGAACTGCTAAGGAAGCGACAAGGCCTGCTAGGGCATCGGCTTCAATGTTTTGCAGCCTGGAAACATGTTTTATGAAGAACCCCTCCAAGGATGAGATGATGTCAATCGCTATTTGGTGATAGAGGATCATGTCTTTATGACGCACTTCGTATGAGCCCCGGATCTGGTTAACGATTAGCTGCGAATCGCCGTATGCTTCAAGGTACTCTACCCCCAGCTCCTTCGCAAGTCGGAGGCTAATGACCAAAGCATTGTACTCGAACACATTGTTTGAACAGGGCTCCGTGAGGGAATAAGCCTGATTGATCACTAGCCCGATGGAAGAAATCAGCACCACTCTGACTCCAGCGACGATGTTGCCCTTGGGCCCAGTTCTCGAAGCACCGTCGAAGAACATTCGCCAGATGGCATCATGGGAGACCGTATTTGAATTGGCGACCTCATCTGGTACCTCTTCGTATATTCTGGTTGTTTTCGAGCCTGGATGGGCTGCTAAAAAGTCTGCCAGAGCTTGACCTTTAACAGTCTTATGTGGGGCAAAGATCATGTGATATGGAGACAATAATATCGCCGAGGTAGCAAGGGGTGAGCTGCGTTCCCCTGGTTTGGTCATGAGGACCCTGAGACGGTTGACTCGTGATATCACGTGTATGGTTTATCCCGTGACATAGTGTCGCATCTTCTGAATGGCGAATACTAGGGCAAGGCACTCTTTTTCTACAGTAGTGTACCTGTACTCTGGCCCCATCATCATTTGGATGAGGTAATATATAGCTTGCTCATGGTCTGCATCGTTGTTTTGTGCTAGCAGAGCACCGAGAGAATGTTCCATCGCTCGTACATAGAGCAAGAATGGTCTTCCAGCAACCTGGGCTACCAGGACTGGAGGTTCGTCAGATATTCTTTGATATTGTCGAAGGCGTGCTGGCATTCTTCATCCCATACGAATGAAATGCCCTTCTTCATGAAGTGGTTGAATGGCTAACATCGTCCGGAGAGGTTGGAGATAAACCTCCTGATGTAGGCTAGCCTCCCTTGAAGGCCCCTAAGTTCGCAGAGATTTCTCGGGGGACCCATCTCCATGATTGCCTTCGTCTTCTCAGGGTCTATGTGGATTCCCTGGGCAGTAATGATAAAACCCAAGAATTTCCCGCTGGATACGCCCAAGAAGGATTTTGTAGGATTCATCTTCAAATTGTGTGCTCGCATCCGGTCGAACACTGTCCTCAAATCCTGCAGATGATCTTCCTTAGAGCGGCTCTTGGCGGCGATGTCGTCGATGTAGCATTCCACTATCTTGCGTAAGTGGTCTCTAAAGATGATGCTCATAGCTCTTTGATAGGTGGCGCCAGCGTTCTTTAAACCGAAAGGCATGACTGTGTAGCAGTATGTGTTAATTGGTGTTCGGAATGATGTATGCTTTTCGTCATCAGGGAACATCTTGATTTGGTTGTACCCTGAGAAACCATCCATGAATGACATACGCTCAAAGCCGTAGGTGTTGCCAATCATGATGTCTATGATAGGGAGAAGGAACTCATCCTTAGGATATGCCTCATTCAGATTGCGAAAGTCGATGCAGATTCGAATCTTTCCATTCTTCTTGAGGACGGGTACTATATTGGCGATCCAGTCTGGATGCTGTTCCTCGTGGATGAAGCCGCTGGCTATCAGTTTATTGACATCAGCTTCAATGGCATTTATGATGTCGGGGCGGAACCGTCGTTGCTGTTGCTTGAGCGGTTTTGCGTTCGGTCAGATGTTGAGTTTGTTAAGTGCAACCTCGGGGTTCAGTCCTGGCATGTCTTTGTAGCTAAAGACGAACATGTCGATGTATTCTCTGACGAGTTGTAGTAGCGATTCCCGCTCTTCGTCTGTCAGACTTTTGCTGACGAAGATGGGCTTTGGAGAAGACTCATCACCATCGACTTGCACAACCTCATCTTTGGTGGGAGGCTCTCTTTGCTCGAACCGCTTCTCCCATTGCGCATCTAGCTGTTGTGCCCACGGCTCTAACTCAAGAAGTTCAGGAATGTCTTCGTCTTCTTCGTAGGCGTCGGCAAATGCCATATTGACGTACTAGACTTGCCTGAGCATGTCCCTAATGCTGATATTCAAATCGGAAGTGGGTGATCCGGGTGAGTGTGAATGCCAGTCGCATTCCTCGTCTGAGCTTTCAGGGGTAATTGTCGGTGTAACATAACCTAGCCCACATCTGGTTTTGTTGTAATAGTCTCGTGGTTTCCCCGCTGGGACCTGTAATTGTAACGTCCAGTGCCGTAGTTCAAGCCAGGTGTAGTTTCCAGAGTGTCGATGCGTTGGCGATCACTGGGACCGTCTTGGTTGTTGTCTGTCATGAACACCGTCCTCACATGAGGAAAGATGGAAGGAACGGTGGAGGATGCGCCCTTTGAGTCATACCCATGTACAGAAAAGTCGTCAGGGTATATGGGAATGTTCTCCTCTGGTTTGGACTCAGAAGGAGTGGTACCCCCAGCTTCGGAGCTTGCCTCATCTTGAGAGTTTTGGACGTCCTCAGGGACATCGGGATCTGCTGTATCTGTTGGGTGAACCGTTTGCTCTAGATTATCTTCTTGGAACATCGAATTGTCATGGATATTTGGAGGAGTGCTAACCCCGGCTCCAGTGCCTCCCAGAGATGTGGACGACGAATCTCCAAGTGTGGCAAATTTCATCTTTGAGCGGGTACCTTGGTAAACTCCTCCTGTAACGTGGTAGGCAACCGCTTAGAAGAGAGTCTCTTGGTTATGCCGGTTGAGATTTTTGGACTGGAGACATTTGTTTTCTTCCCTCTTCCGCTGCCAGGAATCTTCAGAGCAGATTTACAGGAGGCGACGAGAATCGTCTCGTCTTCTGAGCTTGCGTATTGCAGCCGTCGGAAGAGGGACTGCCGATCTTCTTGTACTGCCTCCTTATTGTAGCAGCAGTTGACAATGACTTGGGTGCAGTGATGTCCCCGAAAGGACTTTCTGTACACCGAGTCTTCGTCTCTTTCCTTGCGTTTGTGAAGAATTACGTTGCGCAAGTCACCCGTTTTGTGGGCCCGGGAGTTCTGAGCATATGAGTGTGTTGGCATCCTGTCTGCTCCCTAATGTGGAGGTAGTACAGTACTTTTCCCTGATTATTGTTTGGAGATTCTTGGTAACTATCCCGTTCGTTGGCCGCCGGGGGCTGGACACGGATAGTTTTATACAACTTTTCATCGGAGGCCCGCATAATAGTCAGCGGGACGCCTTGATAGTCAGAAGTTGGGACAGTTGTCTGAGCTCGACGAGCCTGCGCTGCCCGAGACTTCTTTCTTCTAACACCTGAGAGTGCATAGTAGGAAGAGTCCACAGAGATTGGCACATAAGAGCATCTGGGGTCAGGATCGCCTGAGAGACGGTCGAAGACTGACCGTGAGCCGCATGGAGCAGATGGTATACAGCTGAGTTTGGTGGCCGTGCAGGCTGTCTGCATGCGGCTGGTATATGTGGCCGCATGACCCTTCTGTATGCGGCTAGAAGCGGTGGCCGCATAAGCAGTCTGCATGCGGCTGGCAGTCGTGGCCGCATGAGCCTCATGTATGCGACTGGCTGTCGTAGCTGCATGAGCCTCCTTCATGCGGCTGGAAGTTCTGGCCGCATGAGCCTCCTGCATGCGGCTGGCTTCTGTGGCCACATGAGTTTTCATGTAGCTGGCATTCTTATACGACTTCTTCTTGGACCGCACAGAGTTCTTCTTTGTCCCTGCAAGTCCAGCATCGTAGTGTTTTCCTCTGCCGGACTTTGGGACAGCAGAGTCCTCTATGGCCTGAAGTGGGGCCGCCTGAGAGTTTTCTCCGCCGTCTTGAGCAACAGAGAGTACTTCTTCGAGAGTTTGGGGAGGAGCGAATGATTTGGGCCTCCACTCCCTGCGGGCCTTCTTTGTTCGGGCTCGTCGCAGGACCGGACCAGCGCTCCCGTCGGAGAGCATTTCTTCAAACGCCTGTTGGTCGAACCGGGCAACCATCATTTGTTGAGTGGAGCCAAGTTTGGCTGCGTCCGATTGCATTACCAACTCCTCAGCCATGGAGAAGTTAGTCCCCAGCAGAGTCACCATCATGTTTGTAATTGATTGTAAAAGTGCAGAACAATTTTATAGGAGGACTGAACTTAGACTTACAACACAAACTCGCTCGTACAAAGAAAGCCTTGGAATGAAAACCTAGGTACAGTAATGTCACGACCCGTACCCTAGAGTAAGGGTACGAGACGTGGGTACGTCCAGCCTACGCCACAGTGTCGGCGGTAGAACGCTGTCCTAGGTCAACATACATCTAGCAATATATCTCTAAACAGTTTATACTCCCCGAATGGGGGTGACATAGCAGTAACAAACTCAATCACATCTAAGGAAGAGATAGCACGATATGAAATAGAACTCAAGGAAAATAGATGATAAGTAGTCTAAGATAATCCCAGCAAATATCCAAAGGTACATGGTCTCAGATACAGAATGAAAGAATATATACAACTCAGAGCTCAGAATAAAGTCTAGATAAACATGTCTCAAGACTACATAAAAGAAGATAAGCCTAACTAGTCTAGTCTAGGCAATCGGGGTGATGTCCTCAGCTAGAGCTGGGTCCTCCTGAGGGTCCAGCTCGCAGGTGTCATCTAAGGCTGCCCCGTAGTAAGTATCCAGGCAGGCCTCCTCCACGTCCTCTGTAATATTTTCAACAGGTCCAGTCAGGACAGGAGCGAGTACAGTATATCTCAACAGTTCATAGCAGGTTAGAAGATATAATCATGTAGTAAAGTAAGATACAAGTACTGAAAGAAGTACAGTATGTAAATAGAGAGAGAAAGCTGTAATAGAAATATCTACTATAAATAGAGAACTAACATGTGGCTAGTGAGTCAGAGTACAACATGGACATGTAAATAGCATGGGATGATTCTGATAAGACACTACGGAATGATTCTGATAAGATACTACTGGTGTATTATTCATATGTCCACTTCTACTCCCCCGTACCCCCAATCAATACACAAGGATCCAACCAGGTTATGTTATGATTCCATGCAAAGGCCCCCGAAGAGTGGTACATGGAAGTCCCATAAATGAGGATTCTAGGAAACCCAATGTATGGGATAAGGATTCAAGGAAAACTCTGTGATCATAAGAGTATATGTCACAAGTGATCTGTGAACCAACGAAGCATAGTGATACGCCATGTAAGTGAAACGCACAGAACATGTAGTACCCGATGCTCCCTAAGGATAACATCTCAAGAAGGGATCCATATAGTACCAATCCGTGTGACCAACGTGACAGTACAAGTAAAGTAATTTAATGCAGGAAATAATTCTAAGTAAGATATAAAATGATCAGAGAATGTACTCGCCTGGTATCTGAGTGTCCGGATGAAATGTACTGTTCGAGGAGAGGTGTCTGGCTCCTAATCAGAACAGCACAAGTCACAACAAGTCTAAAATGGTAAAATAAAGTTCTACTATGCACTCTACATGAGTCTAGGTCAATCTAGGCCAAAGTCAACTCTTGGTCAACTTTGGTCAACCCTAGAAGTCAAACTAGGTCAACTATGGTCAAACTAGGTCCAACAAGTCTAAACTAGGTCAAACAAGTCTAAATAGCCTATTCTAGGCCTAACTAGTCCATACCAGTCTAAAGTAGGCTAAACTAGCCTATGCTAGGATACCAAGTCCATACAACCCATACAACACAAGGTCAAAACCAAACATCACACAACCTAGTTGCACCTAGGCCTACACATGGAGTTTATATAGTAAATATATATATCCACATAGGGCTACCTATATGTGTATCACACATGCATATATATAATACATACATAATAATACACCCACATATTATCATATATATGATACCTACATACATGTATCCACATATATAATAAATATATTATATACATATATAGATATACATACATATACATATATTACATACATACACATATTCATATATAATATATACCTACATACATATATAGAGAGAGAGTGCAACAGTGTGTGTGACAGTTGAGTGAAACAGTGAGTGCACAGTGTCAGGAAGGTAATATAGTGTGTGTCTGTGACTATGTGTTAAGGGAAAAATGTGTGTGTACTGAGGGTGTACAGGAAAAGTGAAGGAAAGGAACCCATTTTATTACCAACAGTCCCTAATAGTGAAGACAACTAGTATACATCTCACATAATATAAATTGAGTGTAAGGGGACTGTTAGCTTCACAGAAAAAAAGAAAGGAAACCAATTCACATAATACCCAAAACAGTTCAGAAATTACAGTTTCAGCCCACAACTTTCAAGCCCCCATTTGTATTCAAAACCAAGCCAAAATCACCCAAATTTGAACCACAGTTAGATAACATATAGGAGCACTTCATTGGGGTTTTAAATCATTCAATTAACAGTTTAAAATAGGTTAAAATAGATGTCAAAGTTCGAGAATGAAAATCTAGAAATACAGAGAATGATACATAGTTTTCAGGAATTGGTAAACTGAAATTGAAACCAAAAATCAAACTAAAATGTATAAATAATGGTTGGTAATAAACATGGAGAGTGTACACATGTCAGAGAGAGTGGTTCATGTCCACCATAGCCGGACACGGCGTATCCACACAAGAAAACCCAAAACAGTACACAGACACTGCACAGCAGTACACTGTCTCGTGCACAAGTGTACGCGTGTCGTGCACTCGACACAGGACACTTCGTGTCTCGTGGTCACCAACCTAGGTTCGCCTAGGATAGGTCCTCGTGTCTAGCTGCCTGCACTGAGTCAAAGTGTCCCCGTGTCCGAGTTATAACTGCGTATCAGTGACAAATAAAAACCCGACTGAACAGTCAGGCAACCCAGTGCAGAGCCTCGTGCGTGTCCGATATGACAAGAGACGACTCGAGGCTTGGGGGCCCTCTCGTCAGACACTGCCCCCACCCCCTCGTCAAATCCCAGCTCACCACGTGGCCTGTGCTTCGAGCACGAGACCACGAGCAGCAGGGGAATGCACTGCCTGTGCGCGCGCGTGTGCACCCGCATGTGCACGTGTCGATTCCGATACGACACGGCACAGAGATCAACTCAGAAGAACAGAAATGCATAAGCAACAGTAAAACCTAGTTTTCTATTTAAAAACTTTGTACAAAAGAAATTGAAATGCCTTTTGAGGTATTTCGACAAACACCTAGGGATAGCTTCTGACACGTGTCTAAACGGACACAAAACTGATTCAATCCGAGACGAAACCAATGCAGACACTTAGGGGACTCCTAGGGCTTCCAAAATATGAAAACAACTCAAAATTTCATGGAGAAATGGAGAAGTTACCTATTCTTGAACTTTCTATAAAACCCCACTTTTTAATAGCTCTTCTCTTAATGTCCCAATCCACTCAAATCACATCAAACTAAAATAGAACATTAATGATAGCAAGAATAGGTATATTAGAACCTAATGGAAGAGATTTGAATGAAAAAGAAAGAGGAATGGAATTCTAGGAATTAATTGAAATAGGAAACAAACCTTGTTCTCTAACTTGAGCTTTCCTAAAAAAAAAGAGGCAACCCTAAAATTTAGGAGAGTATAAATAGGGTGATGATCCCAATAAGGATAGGGATGGCCGGCCACTTGTCTAGGGATTAGGGTTTTGGAATTTGTCTTGGGCTTTGGGCCAACTTACAAGGCTATGTGTTAAATGATTAACCAAAGGCTCTAAATCATAAGCCATGACTTATGACTTTCTAATTCCTATTGCTAATTAGAGTCTAATGACCAAACCAATGATTAGGCTAGGTTAGACTAGAGTCATATAACCTAACCAAGTCCATACTAACTAGGGTTAGCTCCTAGGTTGGTCTACAAGGGTCAAAACTAGTCAAAGTCAACCTAGTCCAAACAATTCCAAAATAATTCCTAAAAATTCTCATAAATTCAAATAAATTCTAATAAATTTATATTACCCCAAAAATGTCAAAATTACCCTCACACTAGAAATGTGATAGTGAAAAATCTACCCTCCTTAAAAGAATTTTGTCCTCGAAATTGAAAGGCGAAATACAACTGATGAGAAGGATAGAAAGTATACCTCACGGTCCAAAAAGATAAGGGTAGCGCTCGCGCATCTCATCCTCCCGCTCCCAGGTAGACTCTTCTGGACAATGATGCCTCCATGCGACGCGTACCAAGGTTATCACCTGGTTCCTCAGAACCTTCTCCCGTCGATCCAGAATCTCCACTGGCTGCTCTGGATAGCTGAGAGAAGGCCCAACCTCTATCTCTGAATGATCGAGCACATGCTAGGGTCAGCCACGTACCGTTTCAACTGTGATACATAGAATACATTGTGGACCCCCACTAGCACAGGCGGCAAGTCTAGCCTGTATGCAACGTCACCGACTCTTCCGCTGATAACGAAAGGGCCGATGAAGCTCGGGCTAAGCTTCTCGCCTCCACCAAAACATATCGTACCATGAGTCGGAGATATCCTCAAGAGAACCTGGTCTCCGGCCTAATCACAAGCAAGGTCTCAATTAATATAATAAACAAACATGATCAAAAAAAATCATAAACAAACAAACCTAAATCTAATCCTACTATAATCTGTACCTCAAACTCCAATGGCCTCCGGTGGCTATCGGCCCAGTGCCGATGTCTGTCCTGCGCCACGCGAGTCCCTGATGAGCTTCACCTTCTCAGCTGCGTCAACAACCATCTCTGGCCCCAGTAAAGCTCGCTCTCCAACATCATCCCAAGATAAGGGTGTACGACACCTACGCCCGTACAGAGCCACGAAAGGTGACATCTTAATGCTGGCCTGGAAACTATTGTTGGAAGCAAACTCCACCAAATGAAGATGATCCTCCCAGGAACCTCCACGCACGTCCGCAGCATATCCTCAAGTGTCTGAATAGTCCGCTCTGACTGTCCGTCCGTCTGGGGGTGGTATGCAGTACTAAACTTAAGCTGAGTGCCCAAGCTGGTCTGCAGACTCCTCCAGAAATGGGAAGTAAAATGGCTATCACGATCTGAGACGATGCTGACTAGAACCCCGTGAATCCTGACTATCTGTCGCATATACATCTTCGTCAGCCTCTCTGTAGACGTACCCACCTTGAATGGCAAGAAGTGGGCCGATTTGGTCAACCTGTCAACGATGACCCAAAGCGCGTCTTTTCCTCCTGAAGTACGCGGCAATCCTGAAACGAAGTCCATAGTGATATGCTCCCATTTCTACTCGGAAATGGACAGCGGCTGCAATAATCCACCGGGCCTCTGCCTCTCTGCCTTGACCTGCTGACAGACCAAGCACCTAGCCATGAAATGAGCCACCTCCCACTTCATCCTTGACCACCAAACATGCTCCCGCAGATCTCGGTACATCTTGTTGGGACCCGGGTGTATAGAGTATTGAGATCTGTAGGCCTCCTACATAACCTGCTCCCTGAGCTCTCCGCTGGGCACATATAATCTGGAACCGTACCTCAAGGCACCATCCTCTGCAAGAGAAAACTCGCTCTCCAGCAATCCTGCTCGAACCTGCTCTCGGAGACACCGCAGAGCAACGTCCTCAAACTGTGCCGACTTGATCCTCTCCACCAAGTCTGACTTAATCTGCATCCCCCATAGCTGCATCTGCACTCCGGGCACGATCACCTCAATCCCAAGGCTCTCCAAGTCTGCAAACAAATGCCGATACATGGTCAAACACATGGCTGTCGAATACCTACTCAAGGCATCGGCAGCCACGTTGGCTTTCCCTAGGTGATACTGAAGTAGGATGTCAAAATCTTTCATCAACTCTAGCCATCTGCGCTGTCTCATGTTCAACTCCTTCTGAGTGAACACGTACTTCAAGCTCTTGTGATCTATGAAGATCTCCACCCTCTCACCATACAGATAATGCTTCCATAGCTTCAGAGCAAATATCACTGCTGCCAGCTCCAGGTCGTGGGTAGGGTAGTTCTTCTCATAGGGATGCAATTGCCTGGAAGCATAGGCAATCATCTTTCCATGCTGCTGCAAGACGCAACCCAGCCCCTTCCCTGAAGCATCACTATAAATAGTGAAACCACCTGATCCTGAAGGCAATGTCAGAATCGGAGCTGTCGTCAGCCGCTTCTTCAACTCATCAAAAGCTGCCTGACACTCCTCTGACCAAACATACTCAGCATCCTTCCGGGTCAACCGAGTCAACGGCTCTGCAACTCGGGAGAAATCCTGCACGAATTACCGATAATATCATGCCAGCCCCAGGAAACTCCTGATCTCTGCAACTGAAGTCGGCGTTGCCCATGGCTGAACTGCTACAATCTTCTTGGAGTCAACTGACATACCATCTTCAGTCACCACATGCCCCAAGAAGTCCACCCGGTCCAAGAAGAACTCACATTTGGAGAGCTTTTCGTAAATTGCTCCTTCCTGAGAATCTCCAGCACTATCCTCAAATGCTCCTCGTGTTCCTCCTCAGTCTTGGAATATATCAAGATATCGTCAATGAACACCACCACAAACTGATCCAGATACTGGTGGAATACCTTGTTCATAAGGTTCATAAACACTGCTGGTGCATTGGTTAGCCCAAACGGCATAACCAAAAACTCAAACTGTCCGTACCGCATCCTGAAAGTGGTCTTGGGAATATCCTCCCTCTTCACATTCACCTGGTGATATCCCGACCTCAGATCAATCTTGGAAAATACCCGAGCTCCGCTCAACTGGTCAAATAGATCGTCGATCCGTGGCAGTGGGTATTTGTTCTTGATCGTGAGGTTGTTGAGTGCCCTATAGTCAATACACATGCGTACTGACCCATCCTTCTTCGGCACGAACAACACTGGTGCACCCCATGGCGACAAACTCGAGCGGATGAAGCCCTTGTCCTTTAGCTCATCCACCTGCTTCTTCAGCTCCACCAACTCGCTATTGTTCACCCGATAGACATACTGAGAGATGGGCTCCGCTCTTGGAACCAAGTCTATCGAGAACTCAATGTCTCTGTCTGGTGGCAATCCCGGCAATTCCTCTGGAAAAACATCCATATACTCTGCTATCAAGGGGTGTGGAATTGCCTGTTCCTCGACCGAGACTCCACAGAAGACTCCGCTGCTCTGCTCTGCCTGACGTCTGGAGTACTCGAACTCTGGCTCCCCCGACGCTCTGAAGAGAACTCTACCCCCTCTGCAATCAATGCTGGCATGGTGCCTGCTCAACCAATCTATGCCTAGTACAATATCGTAGTTCGGCAATGGCATTACGAGCAGGCTCACATCCAACTCACGACCTCCCAAAACTACTCTCCGACCCTTACAAACATCACTCACGAGGATAATGCCACCCCCGATCGTGATCTTGTAAGTCCTAGGCAACGATTCAGCTATGATACCGTGTCTAATCACAAAAGATATTGATATGAAGCTATGCGAAGCACCGGAATTGAATAATGCAAAAGCTGGATTGGAGTCGAGAAGAATCGAACTTGCAATCAGTTATCCTATCACCTCTGCATCTCCAGCTGCCATGGCGAAAGCTCGCCCTGCTGGCCTCTCCTGGCCTGCTGCTGGTGCTGGACGAACCTCTGCTGCTGTGTCGGCAGGGCTGGTCCCCTCTGCTGGCCAGCTGGAGCCCTGGCTCCTCCTCCCGGGCCTGCTCGTGTTATGCGGCACTCCCTCATCTGGTGGTCTGCTGAACCACACACCAGACACTGGCCCAGCCTCTTCCGACAGTCATTGGCGACATGCCCGGGCTTCTTGCAGAAGACACAAGTGATAACCTGCCTTGGGCCCTGCTGGTGCTGCCTCGGCTGCTGCTGCTGATGAACTGGCCTCTGCTGAATCGGCTACGGTTGGAACTGCCTCATCTGCTGGTGCTGAAAGTGGGGCCTCTTGGCCTGGCCCCCGCTGCGGCTGCCTCCAACTGGGTCTCGCCCCCTCTTGAGTCAAAGCTCAAGATCATCCTCTGCTAGCAAGGCTCCTATCAAGATCTCCTCGAACGTAGCATCCCGGTTGCCCTTGGTCAAGGACTTGACCTCCTTGACTAGACCCTTCTGGAACCTCTGGGCCTTCGTCGTCTCGCTCAAGTCCTCCACAAACCTGTCGAGGCGGCCAAACTCCCCGGCGTGCTCCTCCACTGAAAGGCTCTCCTGGACTAGGCTCTCGAACTGCGACTCCAAGGCTCTGAGTGCTGAATCTGGAAAGAACTTCTTCTTGAAGAAGCCCTTGAACTGCTCCCAAGTCTGCCCAGGTACCCCCACCCTGGGGTCTGACTGATACCAGGTGTGAGCAAGATCTCGCATCCGGCTAGCTGCGGCCTCGATCTGAAGATCTGCTGGTATCCTGGCCAAGCGGAAAATCTCCTCTATATGCTCGATCCACTCATCGGCATATAGGATCCCCTCTGTCCCCAGAAAGTCTCTGGCGCTCATCTTCTGAAACTGCTCGATCCTCGGTGTCCTCGGCTGCTGAACTACCGGTCGAGCTGCAACCGTCGTAAGGGCCAGCTCCATGCCTCTGTCTTGTCGAGCCTGCTGCCGGTCCATGAACTGGTGGAAGTACGCGAATATCTGTGCTGCATCTACGTATCCTGTAGGCGGTGGCTGCTGGAAGGGATCCTCTGGAATGACCGGGTCCTGCCTCCGAGTCGGTGGATGCATACCCCCTGCTGCGGCTGCCGAGGTCTCAATACGAGCAGAGGTGGCAGGAGCTGCAGTCCCCTGGCCTCGCTGTACTGGCTGGGAGGTAGCAGTCCCCTTCATAGCATCCTCATGAATGGCACGCTGCGATCTAGTCTCTACCATCCTGAAGATAGACAAACAAGAGTATGAATTTCTGAGAAAGAAGCAAAATAACAAAGGCGGACAGTTAAAAATTCAAAGGATCAGCTGACAATAAGGATTTAGATGGCAATAAAAGAATTTTTCCTAAAGTGATTGAGTACCTTAAAATTAATGTCCTATATCCTACTGCAGGCTGTAGTAATACTCTAATTCGAATACCATTACACTTCTAGTCTAGACCTGCATGGGCTACCACTAAAAATGTGTCACGACCCGTACCCTAGAGTAAGGGCACGAGACGTGGGTACGTCCAGCCTACGCTGCAGTGTCGGCGGTAGAACGCTGTCCTAGGTCAACATACATCTAGCAATATATCTCTAAACAGTTTATACTCCCCGAATGGGGGTGACATAGCAGTAATAAACTCAATCACATCTAAGGAAGAGATAGCACGATATGAAATAGAACTCAAGGAAAATAGATGATAAGTAGTCTAAGATAATCCCAGCAAATATCCAGAGGTACATGGTCTCAGATACAGAATGAAAGAATATATACAACTCAGAGCTCAGAATAAAGTCTAGCTAAACATGTCTCAAGACTACATAAAAGAAGATAAGCCTAACTAGTCTAGTCTAGGCAATCGGGGTGATATCCTCAGCTAGAGCTGGGTCCTCCGAGGGTCCAGCTCGCAGGTGTCATCTAAGGCTGCCCCGTAGTAAGTATCCAGGAAGGCCTCCTCCTCGTCCTCTGTAATATTTTCAACAGGTCCAGTCAGGACAGAAGCGAGTACAATACATCTCAACAGTTCATAGCAGGTTAGAAGATATA
The DNA here is from genome assembly GCA_029216955.1 of Iris pallida. Lineage (NCBI taxonomy): Eukaryota > Viridiplantae > Streptophyta > Magnoliopsida > Asparagales > Iridaceae > Iris > Iris pallida. The sequence goes on from JANAVB010040620.1 coordinate 3,198,994, forward strand.
ATCATGTAGTAAAGTAAGATACAAGTACTGAAAAAGTACAGTATGTAAACAGAGAGAGAAAGCTGTAATAGAAATATCTACTATAAATAGAGAACTAACATGTGGCTAGTGAGTCAGAGTACAACATGGACATGTAAATGGCATGGGATGATTCTGATAAGACACTACGGAATGATTCTGATAAGATACTACTGGTGTATTATTCACATGTCCACTTCTACTCCCCCGTACCCCCAATCAATACACAAGGATCCAACCAGGTTATGTTATGATTCCATGCAAAGGCCCCCGAAGGGTGGTACATGGAAGTCCCATAAATGGGGATTCTAGGAAACCCAATGTATGGGATAAGGATTCAAGGAAGACTCTGTGATCATAAGAGTATATGTCACAAGTGATCAGTGAACCAACGAAGCATAGTGATACGCCATGTAAGTGAAACGCACAGAACATGTAGTACCCGATGCTCCCTAAGGATAACATCTCAAGAAGGGATCCATATAGTACTAATCCGTGTGACCAATGTGACAGTACAAGTAAAGTAATTTAATGCAGGAAATAATTCTAAGCAAGATATGAAATAATCAGAGAATGTACTCGCCTGGTATCTGAGTGTCCGGATGAAATGTACTATCCGAAGAGATGTGTCTGGCTCCTAATCAGAACAACACAAGTCACAACAAGTCTAAAATGGTAAAATAAAGTTCTACTATGCACTCTACATGAGTCTAGGTCAATCTAGGCCAAAGTCAACTCTTGGTCAACTCTGGTCAACCCTAGAAGTCAAACTAGGTCAACTATGGTCAAACTAGGTCCAACAAGTCTAAACTAGGTCAAACAAGTCTAAATAGCCTATTCTAGGCCTAAGTATCCATACCAGTCTAAAGTAGGCTAAACTAGCCTATGCTAGGATACCAAGTCCATACAACCCATACAACACAAGGTCAAAACCAAACATCACACAACCTAGTTGCACCTAGGCCTACACATGGAGTTTACATAGTAAATATATATATCCACATAGGGCTACCTATATGTGTATCACACATGCATATATATAATACATATATAAAAATACACCCACATATTATCATATATATGATACATATATACATGTATCCACATATATACTTAATATATTATATACATATATAGATATACATACATATACATATATTACGTACATACACATATTCATATAAAATATATACCTACATACATATATAGAGAGAGAGGGCATGTGTGTGTGTGTTAAGCTTGTGTGTGTGAGAGAGGAGAGAGTGCAACAGTGTGTGTGACAGTTGAGTGAAATAGTGAGTGCACAGTGTCAGGAAGGTAATATAGTGTGTGTGTGTGACTATGGGTTAAGGGAAAAATGTGTGTATAGTGAGGGTGTACAGGGAAAGTGAAGGAAAGGAACCCATTTCATTACCAACAGTCCCTAATAGTGAAGACAACTAGTATACATCTCACATAATATAAATTGAGTGTGAGGGGACTGTTAGCTTCACAGGAAAAAAGAAAGGAAACCAATTCACATAATACCCAAAACAGTTCAGAAATTACAGTTTCAGCCCACAACTTTCAAGCTCCCATTTGTATTCAAAACCAAACCAAAATCACCCAAATTTGAACCATAGTTAGATAACATATAGGAGAACTTCATTGGGGTTTTAAATCATGCAATTAACAGTTTATAATAGGTTAAAATAGATGTCAAAGTTCGAGAATGAAAATCTGGAAATATAGAGAATGATACATAGTTTTTAGGAATTGGTAAACTAAAATTGAAACCAAAAATCAAACTAAAATGTATAAATAATGGTTGGTAATAAACATGGAGAGTGTACACATGTCAGAGAGAGTGGTTCGTGTCCACCATAGCCGGACACGGCGTGTCCACGCAAGAAAACCCAAAACAGTACACAGACACTGCACAGCAGTGCACTGTCTCATGCACAAGTGCACGCGTGTCGTGCACTCGACACAGGACACTTCGTGTCTCGTGGTCACCAACCTAGGTTCACCTAGGATAGGTCCTCGTGTCTAGGTGCCTGCACTGAGTCAAAGTGTCCCCGTGTCCGAGTTATAACTGCATATCAGTGACAAATAAAAACCCGACTGAACAGTCAGGCAACCCAGTGCAGAGCCTCGTGCGTGTCCGACAAGACACGAGATGACTCGAGGCTTGGGGGCCCTCGTGTCAGACACTGCCCCCACCCCCTCGTCAAATCCCAGCTCGCCACGTGGCCTGTGCATCGAGCACGAGACCACGAGCAGCAGGGGAATGCAATGTCTGTGCGCGCGCGTGTGTACCCGCATGTGCACGTGTCGATTTCGACACGACACGACACAGAGATCAACTCAGAAGAACAGAAATGCATAAGCAACAGTAAAACCTAATTTTCTATTTAAAAACTTTGCACAAAAGAAATCGAAATACCCTTTGAGGCATTTCGACAAACACTTAGGGATAGGTCCTGACATGTGTCCAAACGGACACGAAACTGATGCAATCCAAGACGAAACCAATGCAGACACTTAGGGGACTCCTAGGGCTTCCTAAATATGAAAACAACTCGAAATTTCTTAAAGAAATGGAGAAGTTACCTATTCTTGAACTTTCTATAAAAACCCCATTTTCAATAGCTCTTCTCTTGATGTCCCAATCCACTCAAATCAAATCAAACTGAAATGGAACATTAATGACAGCAAGAATAGGTATATTAGAAACTAATGGAAGATATTTGAATGAAAAAGGAAGAGGAATGGAATTCTAGGAATTAATTGAAATAGGAAACAAACCTTGTTCTCTAACTTGAGCTTTCCTAAAAAAAAGAGGCAACCCTAAAATTTAGGAGAGTATAAATAGGGTGATGATCCCAATAAGAATAGGGGTAGCCGGCCACTTGTCTAGGGATTAGGGTTTTGGAATTTGTCTTGGGCTTTCGGCCAACTTACAAGGCTATGTGTTAAATGATTAACCAAAGGCTCTAAATCATAAGCCATGACTTATGACTTTCTAATTCTTATTGCTAATTAGAGTCTAATGACCAAACCAATGATTAGGCTAGGTTAAACTAGAGTCATATAACCTAACCAAGTCCATACTAACTAGGGTTAGCTCCTAGGTTGGTCTGCAAGGGTCAAAACTAGTCAAAGTCAACCTAGTCCAAACAATTCCAAAATAATTCCTAAAAATTCCCATAAATTCAAATAAATTCTAATAAATTTAAATTACCCCAAAAATATGAAAATTACCCTCACAATAGAAATATGGTAGTGACAAGCAATCTAAGTACGATTGTTTATTTTTGATTCTGGAGGGTGACGATAGAGACTCGGGAAAGCGACGGCAGCTCTGCCTTACTCCTTGGACGATCGGACGTAGCCTTGGCTCTGATGAAGAAATACTCTCGGAATGTGTGGAAAGACTCTTCTGTGCGTGTCTTTTTCTCTCTGTGTGTCCAGCCGGTATCTCTCTCTCTCTTCTACAAGGGAATGGCACCTCGCTATTTATAGGAGTGGGGTGTGATCATTAGGGTTTGCAATGATTGCCCTTTGAAAAGTCGACGGTTTGGAGATTAATTACCATCTTCCTTGATCCTGTCTTGTTGGCAATTAATCTGGGCCATTAATCTTGATTGCAACAAATCTGGGCAGTTAATGTTGATTGTGCCAAATCCATATGGGCAATTAATGCTGATTACCACAAATCATTATGATAAACTCGGATCTCCTGCCACGTGATCAATCTGCTTGATTGCAATAAATTTGATTTGATCCGAATAATTATGATGATTGCACTAAATCTGGTTGTTGGGATTAGTTGATAAATCTTGATTGATTTGGTACAACATGTCCAACCATCATTCTGCTGCAAGCCATAGGGACATGGGGGAAACTGATCTTCTGCCACGTGTCCTAGCCGCGAGCAACAGGGACAGGGTGTCTTGACAGAGCCGCATGAGGGTGGCTTCTCAGGATTTGAACCGCATGAAGGTGGCAGCCGCATAGGTATGGCCTCCAAAATCTGAGCCACATGAGGGTGGTTTCTGACTGAACCGCATAAAGCTGGCCACGTGTCAAGACTGCATGGGCGTGGCCTCTCAGCAGTTGAGCCGCATGGAGATGGTCCCCATAATTCGAGCCGCATGAGAGTAGCGGTCGCATGGGGGTGGCTTCTCAGGATTAGAGCCGCATGGAGACGGTTCCTATGATCCGAGCCGCATGAGAGTAGCGGCCGCATGGGAGTGGCTTCTCATGGTTTGAGCCGCATAGAGATGGTCCCCATGATCCAAGCCGCATAAGAGTAGCAGCCGTATGGGGGTGGCCTCCACCTGAGCCGCATGCGGCTGGCCACGTGTCAAAGCCGTATGGAAGACTTTGGGATTTGATGTATCGTGCCAGCTATAGAGAGAGATTTTTTTCGTTTCCCTAGGAGCACGCCATCATGTCAGAGTCATCATTGCAGCTTTATGTCAGAGCTGTCAGTTCACTTTTATGCCAGAGTTGTCTTGTTGTGTCAGAGTATTAAATAGGGCCGCTGCTTAATGGCCAGCTGTAGAGGCGAGCCGCATAAGGCTACGTGGCTTTTATTCAAGCCGCATGGCTAGGTTGGCATCTTTTGAGCCGCATAAAGCTCCTGAGCCGCATTAGACTCTGAGAGCTTCTTTGAACCGCATGAGACTCTATTTGTTTTGAGCCGCATAGATTTTTCTGTTCTTTTCCATGCTTCTACAGGTGGCCGACTGTATTACATAATGTTTATTCTAGTTATTTATTTATTCTTTATGTGGATTGAGATATAGGTGACCAGATATTTTAGACTTTATACTTGGCCTCTAGACAGGTTATAGTATTTGAATTGGGCTGGAGTCCACTCCATACGTAGCTTGCATGCTAGTGCACCCTAGTCCTATATATATTGGGACTAGGGCGTTACACAAATGGAGATGGTCCTCCCAAGAACCCCTGAAATCTAGAACACAGGTGTGAAGCATATCCTCGAGAGTCTGAATAGTCCTTTTTGACTGTCCATCCGCTTTAGGGTGATTTATGTACTGAACTTGAGCTGGGTGTCCAAACTAGCCTGTAATCTCCTCCAGAAGTAAGAGGTGAAATGACTATCCCGATCCGAGAATATGCTCATAGGAACCTCGTGTAACCTAATGATCTATGTCACATACATCTCTGACAGCTTCTCCATAGACAAACCCACCATAAATGGCAAGAAGTGGGCCGACTTCGTCAACCTGGCAACGATGACCCAAATCACGTCTTTTCCTTCTAGAGATCGTGGAAGTCCGGACACAAAATCTATTATAATATGTTCCTACTTCCACTCTGAAATAGGTAATGACTGAAGTAATCCACCTGGTCTCTGCCTCTTTACTTTCATATGCTGGCACACTAAGCATATGGATATGAAGTGTGCCACTTCCTGCTTCATACCATACCACTACACATACTCCCTCAGATCCTTATACATCTTGTTGGTACCAGGATGTATATAATACTGAGAGCGATGCACTTCCTGTAACATTTCCTCACATAGCTTTCCACTAGACACACACAATCAAGCACCATTCCTCAAGGAACTATCATCAGCAATAGTAAAATCATCCAACAATCATGCCTGAACTCTGATGTTCCTCAGAGTCACATCCTTATACTGGCTTTCATTGATTTTATCCATCAACTCTGCCTCAATCTACATGCCCCACATCTGCATCTCCATCCCAGGAACTATTATTTCAATACATAAGCTCTCCATATCTGCCAATAAGTGACGATCTACTGTCAAGTATACAGCTACCGGATACCTGCTCAAGGCATCGGCGGCTATATTAGCCTTCCCTGGATGATACTGCGAGGTAATATCGAAATCCTTCATCAGCTCCAACCACCACCTTTGTCTCATATTTAGCTCCTTCTGGGTAAACAAGTACTTCAAGCTCTTATGGTCTATAAAGATATCCATACGCTTTTTGTACAGATAGTGTTTCCATAGCTTCAAAGCAAAAATGATCGCTGCCAACTCCAAATCATGGATAGGGTAGTTCTTCTCATGCGGACGTAATTACGTAGGCAATCACCTTCCCATGCTGCTGAAGAACACAACATAAACGTTTTTCAAAATTATCACTATAGATAGTGAATCCACATGTCCCTAATGGCAACGTCAAAATAGGAGCTGTCCTCAACCTCCTCTTTGTTGGCCCATTGGTCATAGTCAAACCTGATTTTAATAATTGATCAAACTCTGTCTCGATATAAATGCAAGTCAACTCAGATGTTACCTACGACGTTTTGGACACTGCTCAACAATGTTCAAGACTGAAGCCATTTGCCTCTCCGGATGTACTTCCTGCTAAGCAATGTAATTTTCATTTTATTTGAGTCTAGGAATACTTTGTACACCGAGTCGTACTGACAAATAGGCTATCCGAAAATGTTTTCAAAACTATCCTATTCTTTTACAAATGACCCATATTTTTACAAAATATTCTTATTACAAAAAGCCCTTGAAGGATTGTTCAAAAAGCCAAAATTTATTTTCTCCAAATAATGAATTGGTAGAACCTCAGGAGAACTCGGCCCGAGTTCTGCCAGAGTTCGGCCATTTGGAACGTTAGTGAACGTTGGGTTTTTGAACTTGGTCTTCCTTCAGTTACGGGTTATTACAAAGAGTTCTGTCTGAATTCTGCCCGAATTCTGTCAGAGTTCTGTCTTTGGAAAAGCTATAAATAGAGAAGCATTTCGATCATTTTCATACACCAATTCACTTTCAATCTTCTCTCTTCTTAAGCTTTCAGTCTTCCAAAGAGTTCTTAAAAGCTTTCATTTTCAAATCCCAAGCCAGTTACAATCCTCTAGTCGATTTGCCAGTATGGTACGGTCTAGAAGTTTCAGAGTATTTGTAATCAGACGCTTGATAGAAGATTCAACTCTTCACAATTGAAGTTGGACGAGTTCTTTGTATCAAAGTTCGTGTCTGTAGAAGTTGCAAGGACTTCGTATGAAAACTTGCGAGATTTTCCAATAGTGGATTCAACTGGAAGCTAGAGTTCTTCCGACTGGACTAGTCCTCACCAGAGGGAAACCAGTATAAATCTCGGTGTTTGCGTTTGCTTTTTGATCACTTTTAAATTCTGTTATTTACTTTTTGTGATTATTATTATATCTGTGATCTAACTGCTAACAAGCTTTTAATTAGCAATATTCTGCTGCCTACTCTATTTACCCCCCCCCCCCCCTCTAGAGTATTCTACTTTACGATTTCGTTCCTACAATTGGTATAAGAGCGGGTTATATAGGTAAAGCAAGGTAAAACAGCAGTTATATTCAATTTTATATAGATCACAGCTTTACACATGGCAACTGTGAAATTCACAAGTGAAGGCCAAGCCACAAACAGACCTCCACTGTTTGACGGCACAAACTACACCTATTGGAAAACACGTATGAGTTTCTTTCTGTAATCTCTTGATTTTGATTTATGGTCTATTGTTATTGATGGCTATAAAAAGCCACCTCGTATAAATATTGAAGGAATTTTAACTGAAAAACTCCATGACAAATATACAGAGGAAGAAAAGAAAAAGGTCAGTCTTGATGCACATGCTATTAACGCTTTATTTTGTGCTTTAGACAGAACTGAATTTAACAGGGTGTCTATCTGCACAACTGCAAATAAAATATGGAAACTTCTTGAAGTCACACATGACGGCACAACTCAAGTCAAAGAATCAAAGGTCAGCAGACTTACTCAAGAGTATGAGGCGTTCAAGATGAAGCCCAACGAAACAGTTACTCAGATGTTCAAAAGATTCTTGGATATTAAAATCCTTTGTCCTCCCTAGGCAAAGATTACAGTAACCATGAAAAGATTCGCAAACTCCTGCGAGCACTTACAAAGAACTGGATTCCGAAGGCTACTGCAATCATTGAAGGAAACGACCTTACTACTATGACACTTGAAGTACTTATGGGTAAGCTACTCACTCATGAACTAGAGCTACAAGACTTTGAAGAGCCTGCACCAAAGGAAAAGACGATTGCTTTCAAAGCTCAGCACTGAAGATCTACTGAAGATGATTCAGACAACAGTGAATCTGATGCTGAAGATCAAGCACTCCTTGCAAGAAAATTCAAAAGATTCTTGAGATATGAGAACAAGACAAAAGAGAATAATGGTGGCAACAGCTGGTATCAAGATGACGTTGTCTGCTACGGCTGCAAGAAGAAAGGACACATGAAGAAGGACAGTCCTACAAACACATCAACAAGCAAGAAGAGCAACAGATACGAGAAAGGGAACCTAAAGACATCAACATCTCGGAAGTATGCCAATACCAGCATATGGCATGAAAGTGAAGTCAGCGACTCAGAAGATGAACAATCAGAAGATGCTGCAAATGTATGCTTTATGGCATCCGATCAGGTACTCTCTGAACCAATAGTTGATACAAATGATGACTTCACCTTTGAGCAATTAGGAGAAGCCTTCAGTGAACTGATAAGTGATTACAGGAAACTGTGTAGCAAATATCAGACCTCTAAGAAGGTACTCAAAGAGTACAAAGGTGAAATATGAAGACTTATCGACCTACTAGCTGAGGTTAAAGATAATGTTAGTGAGTCTGGTGAGCTTTCTTCTATTAAGCTCTTATTACACGAGACTACCAAGTCATCCGAAGAAAAAGACAAGGTTATTGACCAACTGAAAGAAGAACTTTCTAAAGAGAAGAAAAGTCTTCAAAGTGCACAAGTCAGAATGGAAGCACTCACTTCTGACTATACTAAGTTATATGACACTTCCAAAAGATTAGAAATTAGGTTAGGAAAACAGCCTGAGACTGCTGCTTCCTACCCTAACACGTGTCACTTACCGAAAAATCGGAACATTTCCAAACCTAACACTGTCAGACCTAACCCTATCAAACCTTTGCCTAAAAAGGTTATGCCCAAACAAGATAATAGGTATGCTTTCTTCTATACTAGAAAACCTAAACCTACCAACCATGCACATCACTCAGCTTTCAACACTCAATATGCTAAATGTCATTATTGTGGCCTCATTGGTCATATATCTTCTGCATCTAGAATTAGAAAGCTAGTAGATCTAAATATTTATGCATGGATACCGAAAGCTAACCAGTCAAGACCCTATAAGAAATGGGTACCAATAGTTTTATCTGTAAATTATTTTATAGGTGGGACACCCTTCACATGCTAAAAGCAAATGGATCCTCGATAGCGGTTGCTCACGGCACATGACCGGTGACGCTTCATTATTCACAACACTATCGAAGAGGAATAAAGAAGGATATGTCTCCTTCGACAATAATTTAAAAGGGTATATAATCGGTATTGGTGATATTGGTAAAGCTCCTTATCCAGTAATTAAAGATGTTTGTCTTGTTACTGAGTTAAAACATAATCTGCTCAGCATAAGCCATTTAGCTGATCACGGTTATGGTATTAACTTCGTAAAAGACAAATGTACTATTATTGATAGTTCAACTGGTAATACTATATTTGAAGGTATTAGAGAAGACAATATATATGTTTTCTATTTGTTGGAAGATACTAACATTTCAGATAGATGTTTAATGGCTAAAAGCGATGAGAGTCATCTGTGGCATATGAGACTCGGTCATGCAAATATCGATACTATTTCCAGATTATCCACAAAGAATCTAGTACGCTGTTTATCGGACATTACATTCAAGAAGGATTTGGTATGCAGTCAATGTGAAAAGAACAAAGCTACTCGATCCTCTTTCAAGTCAGTAAACGCTGTATGTACTACTAGACCTCTATAATTACTACATATGGACTTATTTGTGTTGATACAAAGTCACAGTCAACCAAATATTGACAACGTTGAATAAATAATATCTGTAATAATTCAATACGACACACGGCGTCTGCATTAAGCTCAAGACAGACAACAGCTCAGACTTTCAGTTATATTCGAGTCTGTATTTTACACTTTCTTTGAGTCTAGACTAATGTAATCTGAGTCATGCTGAGCTCTTGAAACTTAGACTATAGCCTACCCAATAATCCCAAGCTCCACCAAACCAGATATTGCCCAATGGTCCCCTTAGAACCACTCTGTGCTCTGGAGACAGAGTTCGGGCCGAACTCTGCCTCCACACAGAGTTCGGGCCGAACTCTGCCTCCATACAGAGTTCGGGCCGAACTCTGTCCCCTAGAAATCAGGAACCCTAATTTTAGGGTTAGCTGGTTGCTAGTTGTCCAACGGCCAAATATTTGAATTTTCCTACCCGAATTCTGGCCGAATTCTGCCTATAAAAATACTATAAATAGGGCATGAATTCTCTCATTTCAAATCATCCAATCTTCTCTTCTCTTCTCTTTTATAGCTCAAATAAGCCATAACCTTCCCATCTACTAGCCACAAGCCTCCTAAGTCTCGAGTGCTCAGCATCTCTCAGTTAGGATTCTTGTGCAAGAGTTGAAGAAGTCGCTTGGACAATTCCAAGCAAATCGCCACTGCGATCCTCTGTAAGAAGTTGACGTGCTCTTCTGAAGTAAAGGCACGGGTTGTAAACTACTATTTCACAAATAGTGGATTTAATCCTGAGCTAGAGTTCTCAGGCCTGGACTAGTCCTCCACGAGGGAAACCAGGTTAAAATCGCTGTGTTTGCGTATGCTTTCTTGCTCTTCATTTACTTTCCGCATTTTACTCTGATTATTCGTAGATCGTGAAAGAGTTAATTTTTAATTGGTTATTTTCTATATAAACTCTATTCACCCCCCTCTAGAGTTGTCAAACTGTTCTTCAATTGGTATCAGAGCTCTGTTCTCTTTACAAGGACTTACATCCTAGAGCTGATCCATGGCAACCACACAATGCTTGATTTCCAATCACGGTGAAGGACAGTCCACTCATAGGCCTCCCCTATTTGATGGAACTAACTACACGTATTGGAAAACAAGGATGAATTTTTATCTCAAGTCTCTAGACTTCGACCTGTGGACAGTCGTCACTGACGGTTACAAAAAGCCCGCCAGGATAGTTGTCAACGGTGATCTCATTGAGAAATCCCATGACAAATATTCTGACGAAGAGAAGAAACAGGCAAGTCTAGACGCGAGAGCTATTAATGCTTTATTCTGTGCTATAGACAGGAAAGAGTTTAACATGGTATCCACATGCACCACATCTCACGAAGTATGAAAGCTTCTAGAAGTGACGCATGAAGGGACCACCCAAGTCAAGGAATCAAAAATTAGTCATCTTACTCAAGAATACGAGGCGTTCAAGATGAAGCCAAACGAGACGATCACACAGATGTTCACAAGATTCCTCGACATCATCAACCCCCTGTCTTTACTTGGAAAACATTATTCAAATCATGAGAAGATTCGCAAGTTGCTTAGGGGGCTACCAAAAATTTGGAACCCTAAGGTGACAGCCATCATAGAAGGGAACGATCTCACTACCATGTCAATGGAGATCTTGATGGATAAGCTCATGACCCACGAGCTTGACCTCAAGGAATTCGAAGAGCCTGCTCCAAAGACTAAGGAGATCGCTCTCAAAGCTCATCGACGAAGGGCTGAGCACGATGAGACCGAAGACGACAACTCGGATGACGAAGACCAAGCTCTCATGGTTCGCAACTTCAAAAAGTTCCTTTGCTTCAATAGAAGAAAGAAGGAACCACAAGAAGACGATGAAGAAGAGCCAACCTGCTATGGCTGCAAGAAGACTGGACACGTCCGAAAAGACTGTCCATTCTTGAAGAAGAGCAACCGCTATGAGAAGCCATACAAAAAGAACTCATCAAAGAAATATGCCAACACAAGCATTTGGCATGAAAGGGAAGCGAGTGACTACGAGGAAGAAAAGGACTCTCCTCAAGATAAAGCAAATGTGTGCCTAATGGCAACTTCCAACAAGGTATCTAACGAAACTTTAGACGACTTCTCTTTTGATGAACTTGGCGATGCCTTCACTGATTTGCTCGATGATCACAAAAAGGTCATCGGCAAATACAAACATGCCAAGGACAAAATCAAAAGTCTTGAAGACGAGATACAAAGAATTTCTTTACTTCTTGATAATGTTAGAAACACGTCACCCACTGATGTCACAAATGAAGTATCCAAGCTTAAAATAAGCTTACATGATGCTGAAGCACGTATTGAGCAACAAACTCAAGAAATCACTACACTCAACACGTTGCTTGCTGAAGAAAAGAGTAGACACAAGATTTCCATGACTAAGATATATGGCTTAAATATTAAGGTTGATGAACTGCAAGCTGTTTCTAAGAGATTAGAAACCAAATTGGGAAAACAGGTTGTTCAACCTCAAATCCAATCACATGGTCACAACACCACTCATGCTAGTCAACCACTTCATCCTCATACAGCACATAACCATGCTTTTTTATACACAAACTTCCATAAACCACGTGCACGTAAGAATACACCTCATCATACTGCACAAAGACACAACCAACATCACTCTATATATAGAAATCATCACCATGTCATGCCATATAGACAAAATCATCATGTTATGCCACATAGACAAAATCATCATACCATGCCACACCCACATGCCATGCCATATAGACAATTTCAGTATGTCACACATCATAGACAATATCAGCATGTCACACATCATAGACAATATCATCATGCTATGCCACATAGACACCATCACCAGGCCACTCATTCTATGCATAATCATCATCACCATGCTAACTCTGCACATCATCCTGTTGCTTATAGACATTATTCTCATGCTCCTAGTATAAATAAAAATGCTATCTGTACCTACTGTGGATCACATGGACATATTTCACCACAGTGTAGAGTTAGAAGACTGGTAGACAAAAAGATATATGCATGGTTTCCGAAAACTAACTTTTCAGGATCCTCAAGAACATGGGTACCGAAGGTCACATCTACTCTTGATGTAGGTGGACCTTTCCTCCTCAACTGAGAGTAAGTAGATTCTCGATAGTAGATGCTCGCGACATATGACAGGAGACGCAAATCTTTTTGCATCACTATCGATGAAGAGAGAATGATACGTATCCTTCGGTAACAATCTCAAAGGGCACATAATAGGTAATGGTATTATTGGTCATCCTCCCTCTCCTGTAATAAAGGATGTCTGCCTAGTGACCGAGTTAAAGCATAACCTGCTCAGCATTAGTCATCTTGCTGATCATGGATATGATATTAACTTTGGACAAAACAATTGCCTCATCTATGATAGGTCAACGGGAGACATTGTTTTTGAAAGGAAAAGAGAGGATAACATTTATATTTTCTATCTTTCTATAGATACTAACAATGCAGGTAGATGTTTATATGCCCACAAAGACGAACGACTACTTTGGCACCAGCGCCTTGGTCATGCCAACATGGATGCTATATCCAGGCTATCGACCAAGAAGCTAGTGAGAGGATTGCCCGACATCACATTCAAAAAGGACACGGTATGTGCCGAATGTGAACTAAACAAGGCAACCAAATCCTCATTTCATTCCATCAACTCTGTAAGTACTTCTAGACCCCTGCAACTACTCCATATGGATTTATTTGGTCCTAGTAGAGTAGCTAGTCTTGGTGGTAAACTTTATGCATTTGTTATTATTTATGATTTTTCGAGATTTACTTGGGTTTTCTTTCTCGCAAATAAGAGCGATGCTATTTCTGTTTTCAAAGTTTTTGTAAAGAAAGTTCAAAACAAAAAAGGCTACATGATTACTCGAATCCGAAGTGATCATGGAGGCGAATTCGTAAATTATGATTTTGAAAATTTTTGTAATGCAAATGGTTTTGATCAAGAATTTTCTTGTCCAAGAACTCCTCAACAAAATGGTGTTGTGGAGCGGAAGAATAGGACTCTCGGCGATATAGCTAGAGTCATGTTGAATAAATTTTTACTTCCAAAATATTTTTGGGCAGAAGCTGTCAGTACAGCATGCCATATTTTGAATAGGGTACTTATTCGTCCCATTACGAAGAAAACACCCTATGAGCTTTGGTTTGGGAGAACCCCCAATGTTTCTTATTTTAAAGTTTTTGGTTGTAGATGTTTTATCCTTAACACCAAAGACAACTTAGGCAAATTTGATGCCAAAGCTGACAATGGTATCTTTCTTGGTTATGCCGCCAAGAGTAAGGGATATAGAGTTTTTAATAAACGCTCACTAATTGTGGAAGAGTCAACAAATGTGACTTTTGATGAAGATAACAGTGCAGTAAGTACAATTGATGATGACGTTGAGCCATCAACTTCTACTCCAATGAATACTTCAACCGAAACTAATTCTCTGGAGGGTTTGCCTAAGAAATTTTCTTTCAAATCTTCTCATCCAGAAAATTTAGTGATAGGTGAAGTTTCACGTAGAGTAACTACCAGATCATCACTAAGAGACTCTATTGCTAGCACTGCCTTTATTTCACAAGTTGAGCCGAAAAACATTTCTGAAGCTTTTAATGATGAATTTTGGATTTCTGCTATGCAAGATGAACTCAACCAATTCGAGAGGAGCCAAGTGTGGGAACTAGTTCCTAGACCGGCTAATCACTCGATAATTGGCACTAAATGGGTGTTTAGAAACAAAGTGAATGAAGATGGTTCAGTCACACGCAACAAAGCTCGTCTAGTAGTTCAAGGATACAACCAAGAGGAAGGTATCGACTACGATGAGACGTATGCTCCTGTTGCTAGACTAGAATCCATTCGGATGCTTTGTGCATTTGCAAACTATTAAAATTTCAAATTATTTCAAATGGATGTGAAAAGTGCTTTCTTGAATGGTTTTATTAAGGAGGAAGTTTATGTAAAACAACCTCCTGGCTTTGAAAATCATAAATTTCCCGACCACGTGTTCTAGCTAAAGAAAGCGCTATATGGCCTTAAACAAGCTCCCAGAGCCTGGTATGAAAGGCTAAGCAGTTTCTTGCTTGAGAAAGGTTTTTCAAAAGGGAAAATTGATACTACACTATTTATAAAATCTTTTAAAGACACTATTCTGTTATTTCAAATTTATGTTGATGATATCATTTTTGGTTCTACTGATGAAACCCTCTGTCAAGAATTTGCCAAGTGTATGCAGACGGAATTTGAGATGAGCATGATGGGAGAGCTCAACTACTTTCTTCGTCTGCAAGTAAAACAAATAGCAAATAGAACTTTCATCTGTCAGTCGAAGTATACAAAGGACATGCTGAAGAAGTTCGATCTTGACAACGTCAAACCAATCAGCACTCCAATGGCTACTTCAACCAAACTTGAACCAGATGAGAGCGGCTAACCCGTTGATCAACGTAAGTATCGAGGTATGATAGGTAGCTTACTTTATTTAACTGCTAGTCGCCCCGATATTATGTTTAGTGTTTGCCTATGTGCTAGATATCAAGCAAATCCTAAGGAATCACACTTGACCGCAGTTAAGCGTATCTTTCGATACCTTAAGGGTACAGTTACAGTGGGCTTGTGGTATCCCAAGACAACATCATTTGACCTCATTGGTTACTCTGATGCTGACTTCGCCGGATGCAAGGTCGACCGTAAAAGTACAAGCGGTACGTGTCATTTATTAGGAAAGGCTTTAGTCTCTTGGTTTAGCAAGAAACAGAATTTTGTCGCACTATCCACAACAGAAGCTGAATACATCACAGCTGGGCGTTATTGTAGACAAATTCTGTGGATGAAGCAAATCCTAGAAGACTATAATCTATCTTTCATACATATTCCTATATTCTGTGACAATACTAGTGCTATTAACTTGACTAAGAACCCTATCGGTCACTCACGCACAAAACACATTGAAATCAGACACCACTTTTTGCGTGATCATCAGCAAAATGGCACGATTAACTTAGAGTTTATTGACACTGATCATCAGCTAGCAGATTTCTTTACTAAGCCATTATCCGAAGAGCGCTTCAATTTCCTTTGTCGTGAACTTGGAATTTTAGATGAAGCTGTCATAAATTGAAACTCACCTGCGTAAATATCGATTATATTATGATTCTCTTACGATGAACTTGCTATGGGAACAAGCCGAAAGGGTCCTTCTGACAACAAGGCGTAAAAGCCTAAGCGACACGGTGCACTAGTCCTCAGGACTACCGCTAGCTGGGATCCGGCCCCTGCAGCTAACCCATGGCAAATTCAAACTATTGAATTATAATATATTTCCTTGTTTATTATATGGTTCGTTTTGATTTATTATTGCCTACTTGATATTTTCTAAGTTCATTCTGATATTAGTATACCTCTCTATCTACTTGTTTGATTCCATCAAGCTTTTATCCTCATTCTAACTCTTTTTCAACACTTAACCATTTTTTCTATCTTCTAGCCCATCTTTCTGTTCTGGAATACTGATCCAAACTCGGGCCGAACTCTGCCCCTAACAGAGTTCGGGCCGAGTTCGGTCCCATTGTTCCAGCGTCGGGGACAGCTTCCGCCGTTTGATCATTTTAGATCGTACGGTCCAGATTCCCTCCGACCAAAGAAAACTCTCTCTTTATTTTCGGGTTTTCATCTCTCTCCTTCATTCTTTCCTTCTTCTCCACATCTCCAAACTTTTTCCTACAAACCCTAACCCTAGTTTTCTATCAAGAGTGCTCCATTACTCCTCAAAATCAAGGGAAAGGGGTTTCTCATCATTCTCTTCCACTGTTTGTTGTTGATTTCAGGTATATCTCCTTCTTCCTCTCCATTTCAAGTTCTCTATTTTCTTGCAAATGGCTCATCGCTTGCCCAATCGTGGAAAGAGGATCCGAACTGAGGGAGCTTTCTCTTCGAATCCTCCTCCTCCCATTGAGCAAGTAGCTGAACAACAACCCATTCATCCGTTGTTCAACCCGCCTAGTCCCCACGATCCTAATACATATGATGATCGATTGTTTGTGTCGCTAGACGCATCTAACGAGTGGTTTAGCGACTTTCGGACTCATCCGGTGTTCGGGGGACATCCTATAAATTTTACAATCTTTTCTCAATATGAATCATTGTTTCAAGATCTTTGCTTAAATGAGTTAGTGGCTTCAAACTTTGTTATTTGTCGTAGCGCCATTCAAATGTTCTATTGTAACTTGACTCACGATGCCACTCACATCTATTCCCGGGTTGCCGGTATTGATATTGCTTTTGATGCTTCTGAGTTGGGCGAGTATCTTGCACTTCAAGATCTCGATATTTGGGATAAGCTTGTGGAAGCTCGCCAATTCCAATTTGTTGGTGAAACTTCTCTTGAAAGTTTTAAGGAGGAATTATGTGCTCCTAACATAAGTCCTCGCAAGCTTATGGCCAAGCACCTCAACCCGTATTTCTATGAGCTTCATCGAATTATCTTCAACACTATCTTGCCAAAAACTGGCTCCACCGATGAAGTTACATACTTCGAGATCTCTGCTTTGTATCACCTTCATTATCGTATCCCCTTCAATCTTCCAAGGACAATGATGGACAGGATGATAAACTGTAGGAAGAAACCAAGAGCCTTGGTTTATCCTTTATACCTTCCTATGGTTTTTCGTGCATTTATCATTCCTATTCATGACTGTCAGTTCTTGCCTGCACCTGCTTTCCTGTCCAAGGCACGACGTCTTCAGGCAGTCGTCGCCTCTCCTGAGACTTCTGAGCAGTCTGATGATGAGAAGCCTGACGCCCCTCCACTCGGTCAGGATGCACCACCTCCACCTGCCACTCTTGAGTCTATTCAGACTATGCTCCGGGATCGTTTTGCTCTTGAGGACAATCGTTGGACTCAGATGGACTATCGGACTACCCTGCAGATGAGTGCCCTCAGCAACTCGCTGCATGATATCCGGTATTCCATGTCTCGTCACCCCTCTATGCCCATTCCCATGGAGCGGGATCCTGGTCGCGCTGGATATTGCATTGACGACCCCTGGGTCATGCGTTACCTGGATTCGGATGCTGCTATCGTGGACCCCAGCTGTTCATTCACTGATCATTTAGACTCTGCTGGGCCCTCTCATGCTCCGTGATGGAGATTGGCTACTATCTGCTGCTGCTGATGATGATCTTAGTTGATGTTTTTTTTTTATTTCTAGTTATTTAGTTTGTTTTGGATTTATGTACTTGGATGTTCTAAAACTCTGGTAGTTTGATGACTCTGGTTCTGTGTGATGACTTTTTATGCTTAGTTTTATATTTTATGCTAGTGACTCATATTGCTTATTCATATACTGTTTCTTCTCTGCTTGGTGTGGTTGCATCACTATTAACTGTCTACTGCAGTTTCTATGCTATTCATTCATCTGCAGTCTATATTGCTAAATGCCAAAAGGGGGAGAATTATGTATCTTCTGGATATATTTGTCTCTTTCGTATATCTGTGCTTGTTTGTGCTTTTTGGAGATATTATTTATCAGGCCAACAGGTTCAATGCATTATTTACGGGGGAGCTATTGCTTCTAGCTCAGCACCGTTCACTGATTACGGGGGAGCTATTATTTCTAGCTCGACATCGATTATGGGGGAGCTATGTTTAACTGTGTCCAGGTATGAATGTTGAATATACATATATTATTTTGCCAATTATCAATATGGGGGAGATTGTTGACACAAAGTCACAGTCAACCAAATATTGACAATATTGACTAAATAATATCTGTAATAATTCAATACGACACACGGCGTCTGCATTAAGCTCAAGACAGACAACAGCTCAGCCTCCGCTTTTCAGTTATATTCGAGTCTGTATTTTACACTTTCTTTGAGTCTAGACTAATGTAATCTAAGTCATGCTGAGCTCTTGAAACTTAGACTATAGCCTACCCAATAATCCCAAGCTCTACCAAACCAGATATTGCCCAATGGTCCCCTTAGAACAACTCTGTGCTCTGGAGACAGAGTTCGGGCCAAACTCTGCCTCCACACAGAGTTCGGGCCGAACTCTGTCCCCTAGAAATCAGGAACCCTAATTTTAGGGTTAGCTGGTTGCTAGATGTCCAACGGCCAAATATTTGAATTTTCCTACCCGAATTCTGGCCGAATTCTGCCTATAAAAACACTATAAATAGGGCATGAATTCTCTCATTTCAAATCATCCAATCTTCTCTTCTCTTCTCTCTTATAGCTCAAATAAGCCATACCCTTCCCATCTACTAGCCACAAGCCTCCTAAGTCTCGAGTGCTCAGCATCTCTCAGTTAGGATTCTTGTGCAAGAGTTGAAGAAGTCGCTTGGACAATTCCAAACAAATCGCCACTGCGATCCTCTGTAAGAAGTTGACATGCTCTTCTGAAGTAAAGGCACGGGTTGTAAACTACTATTTCACAAATAGTGGATTTAATCCTGAGCTAGAGTTCTCAGGCCTGGACTAGTCCTCCACGAGGGAAACCAGGTTAAAATCGTTGTGTTTGCGTATGCTTTCTTGCTCTTCATTTACTTTCCATATTTTACTCTGATTATTCATAGATCATGAAAGAGTTAATTTTTAATTGGTTATTTTCTATATAAACTCTATTCACCCCCCTCTAGAGTTGCCAAACTGTTCTTCAATTTGGTCCTAGCATAGTTGCTAGTCTCGGAGGTAAGCTATATGCTTTTGTAATTGTAGATGATTATTCTAGATACACGTGGGTATATTTTCTGACACGCAAAAATGATGCATTATCGAAATTTGTTACCTTTTGCAAGAAAGTACAAAATGAAAAAGGTTACATGATCACTCGTATTAGAAGCGATCATGGAGGCGAATTCGAGAATGCAGAGTTTGAGAAATTTTGTGACACACACGGTTTTCTACACGAATTCTCCTGCCCTAGGACTCCACAACAAAATGGAGTTGTGGAACGTAAGAACAGAACTCTATCCGAAATGGCCAGAGTAACGTTAAAGCAGTTTAGTCTACCCAAGTATTTCTGGGCTGAAGCTGTCAATACAGCTTGCTTTGTTCTCAATAGAGTTCTAATTCGACACAAATCTTAGAAGACTCCATTTGAGTTATGATTTGATAGAATTCCATCAGTTTTATATTTTAGAATATTTGGTTGTAAATATTTTATTCTTAATACTAAAGATAATTTGGGAAAGTTTGACGAAAAGGCCGATGAAGGTATATTTTTAGGTTATGCGGGAAAAAGTAAAGGATACAGAGTCTTCAACAAAAGAACTATGATCATCGAAGAGTCGATCAATGTCACCTTTGATGAACTAAATCAAACGACAATCGATGACAATGACGAAGATCTCAATGTACCCAGCAAAGCACCAGCTGATCCTCCTAGAGAAGATCCAGGAACCAGCTACCTTCGGAGTCTGCCAAAAAGATTGAAGTTCACGGCTGAGCATCCAAAGGATTTGGTAATTGGTGAGATTACCAAGGGTGTAAGTACTCGCTCCTCTAATAAAAATATAGCTTCTTGTGTTGCTTTTGTATCTCAGTTTGAACCCAAAAATATTGATGAAGCATGTAGTGATAATTTTTGGATAGATGCTATGCAAGAGGAATTAAACCAATTTGAACCGAATCAAGTTTGGGAACTTGTTCCCAAGCCTATTGATCATCCGATCATTGGCACCCGATGGGTATTCCGAAATAAACTGAACGAGAATGGTTTAGTAACTCGCAATAAGGCTCGACTCGTAGCTCAAGGATACAATCAGGAAGAAGGTATCGACTACGATGAGACTTATACCCCAGTTGCGAGATTAGAATCCATTCGCATGTTATGTGCATTTGCATGTTTTCATAATTTTAAATTATTTTAAATGGATGTCAAAAGTGTATTTTTAAATGGTTTTATAAAAGAAGAGGTTTATGTAGCTCAACCACCCGGTTTTACTGATTTCAAATTTCCTGAATATGTTTTCAAGTTGTAGAAAGCTTTATACGGTTTGAAACAAGCCCCTCGAGCTTGGTATGATCGTCTAAGCTCTTTTCTACTTGATAACGGTTTTTCAAAGGGAAAGATTGACACTACTTTATTTATAAAGTCTTTGAATAATAATATCCTTTTGATTCAAGTCTATGTAGATGATATTATCTTTGGATCTACTGATGAATCTCTTTGTCAAGAATTCTCAAAGTGTATGCAGAAAAAGTTTGAGATGAGCATGATGGGAGAGCTGAAGTTCTTTCTCGGACTGCAAATCAAACAAATCAACAATGGGACGTTCATAAATCAAGCTAAGTACACAAAAGATCTACTAAAGAAGTTCGACATGGAAGCAGCAAAGCCACTTAGCACTCCAATGGCGACTTCAACCAAGCTTGATATTGATGAACAAGGCAAACCTGTCGACATACGTAAGTATCGAGGTATGATCGGTAGCTTACTCTATTTAACTGCCAGTCGACCAGACATTATATTTAGTGTTTGCTTATGTGCTCGTTTTCAAGCCAATCCTAAGGAATCACATCTGTGTGCAGTTAAGCGTACCTTACGATACCTTAAAGGCACTTCTTCTGTCGGCTTATGGTATCCCAAAACCATGTCGTTTGACCTAACCGATTATTCCGATGCTGATTTTGCTGGATGCAAAGTAGATAGAAAAAGCACCAGCGGCACATGTCATTTCCTAGGAAAAGCTCTAATCTCTTGGTTTAGTAAAAAGCAAAATTTTGTTGCATTATCAACAACAGAGGCTGAGTATTTCGCCGCAGGACGTTGTTGTGCACAAATTTTGTGGATGAAACAGACCTTAGAAGACCATGGATTGTATTTTACACATATACCCATTTTCTGTGATAATACTAGTTCTATTAATTTGACTAAGAATCCTGTATGTCATTCTCGTACTAAACATATCGAGATTCGACATCATTTTCTTAGAGATCATCAATAAAATAGAGATATAGACCTTGTATACATAGACACACAGAATCAATTAGCTGACATATTCAAAAAACCATTAGCGAAAGATCGTTTCAACTATTTATGTCAAGAATTAGGAATTTTAGATATCAATAATATTAATTAATTTTGTTTCATCAATTATTTATTCGATACTCATAAACTGTTTTCGAGACAAGCCTAAAAAGAGTCTGTCTGTCACCACGACTACGGTCGAAGCGAAGCGGTACTTAAGAGTTCCCCGGTGAACCTCCGTTAGCTGGGACAGTACTCCTACAGCTAATCTGAGACAGGTACTGAGTAAAGAATATTAATTTATAAAATAATATTAATTATATTATTTTGAGATTTAAAATTACTAAACTTTGAATTAAGCATTTGAAACGAATTAATGAAAAAGAATGTGGTCTCATTTGATTTTATATATATATATAGCCAGGCAACCCTAGGCGAATTTGGCCCGAGTTCGGTCCGAATTCGGCCAGAGTTCGGTTGGGTGTTTATATATAACAGCAGCAACCCGAGGCCTCCTTCTTCTTCATACTTCCAAAAATCCTCTCAACAGCAGCTCCGCCCCTCCGAAACCCTAGTTCTACTCCCTCTTTGTTCTTCCAATTCGTGTGGTGTTTCTCTCCAAAACTTTGGATTAGTGCAGAGATCGTCGTCCTCTACAATATATCCGATTCTTGGAAGGTATAATCCCCTCTTCCACCACTTTTCAATACTTAGGGTTTATAGAATTTTTGGGAAAGAATGCCTAAGTTTAATCCCTTCAAGAGGAAGAAGACCCATGCCAGTGAAGAGGCATCGTCTTCTGATCCACATACAGATTGCCTCTTTTCTTCGGTCCAATCGAACGATGGTGCGTCGGATGAGTTTTATTTTAAAACTTCCGATCAAGCATTATTGTGGTACGCTGATTTTAACATGCGTACTATTTGTACCGGATCACCAATCAAGTGGACTATCTTTCCAGATCACTGTCCTTATTTTGAGGTATTAGGGTTACAACACTTTGTCACCTTACAATTTCCCATTGCCACTAATGCCATTAGATTATTCTACTGTAATTTTATGTTAGACACTTTTACAGCGAGGACACGTATCGGAGGAATTGATATCGAATTCACAGATGACACGTTAGCGAAAATCCTTGGTATTCTAAACGAAGGTGCCCCGCTAGATGACATCACTGATTTTGATTTCCCCGATGGCAATACACTCGTTAGTTTCAAGAATGAACTTTGTGCACCTGCACGCGTTCTTCCTGGAAAGTTCAAAGCTAATAACTTGAACTTGTTTAACTACGAATTACATCGCATCATCTATTCCATCTTACTTCCTCAATCAACTTCTAAAGATGATGTGACTGCACTTGAGCTTTCTGCTCTTTATCATATTCTTAAGGGGATTCCTTTTTCTGCCCCTAAGACTATTATTCAGATGATGGATAGATGTCGTGGGAGAGACCGCAACCTATTATATGCGATTCTTATTCCTTGCATTTATCAGAGATTTGATATTGATTTATCTACTTGTGTTGTCGACCCCGAGACCAAGTTTCTCAAACTCTCTCGTCGCAGCATTGCATCTGTTCCTCCACCCACTGCACCTACTCCTCCTGCACCTACTCCTATTGATCCCACAACACCTGTTCCTCCTCATTTCTACACTATGACATTTGAGGGTATCCATCAGCACTTATCAGATCTACAGTTTTTTTATGTTGAGACCTCTAGGGAACACGAGTTTTGTGATGTGACTCGGTTCCAGGCGATTGCCAACTCCTTTACCGATCTGAGGTTTGCACAGACGGGACATTTTGCTAGCTCTCTGCCTCGAGACCCTTCTATTTCTACCGTATTGACGATGAGGCGGTACACTCTCTGTTCCAGCCAGGGAACGCATATGATTGGTATCGTACCGCTAATGCCACTCCTCGCACTTCTGGCGCTGGTACTTTTAGAGCTGGTCCTTCTGGACATGGTGGTGCTGCAGCTGATGATGATGATGATGATGATGAGTTTTGATATGTTAGATTATTGAGACTGTTACTTTTTGTCTTATGTTTACTTGAAAATGCTCCGACATTCCAAGATTTTATCACTACTTTTTAGATTTTATCAGTACTTTTTCGTATGTGACTATTCATGGACATGGTTGTTTTTTATTATGCCTCAGTTTTGGCATCTTAGTCTATTATTCATCACTATGTTTTGTTTCAGTTTATTGTAGCACTATCTATTTATGTTTCTTCATTCTTTACATACTGCCTGAGACAAATACATGCCTGTGATGTTATTCTATTTTTCTTACTGTTTCTACCATCTGTCATGATTATTTCTTTTTATGTGTTTCTTCACTGTTTGTTACTTATGCATTGATTGCGGGATAGCTTTCTCTTTTGCAATTATTTTGCTAAGTGACAACGGGGGAGAAATAAGGATCTAACATCTTTATGAAAATACAGGATATATGAACAATTTTTTTTACTATTTTGATTTGATTCCAAGCTTAGATGTTATATCGGCAAAGTTTGTCAATTATCAAAATGGGGGAGATTGTTGGCCCATTGGTCATGGTCAAACCTGATTTTAATAATTGATCAAACTCTGTCTCGATATAAATGCAAGTCAACTCAGATGTTACCTACGACATTTTGGACACTGCTCAACAATGGTTATCAACAATGTTCAAGACTGAAGCCGTTTGCCTCTCCGGATGTACTTCCTGCTAAGCAATTTAATTTTTATTTTATTTGAGTCTAGGAATACTTTGTATACCGAGTCATACTGGCAAATAGGCTATCTGAAAATATTTTAAAAATATCCTATTCTTTTCCAAATGACCCATATTTTTACAAAATATTCTTATTACAAAAAGCCCTTGAAGGATTGTTCAAAAAGCCAAATTTTATTTTCTCCAAATAATGAACTGGCAGAACCTCAGGAGAACTCGGCCCGAGTTCGGCCAGAGTTCGGCCATTTGGAATGTTAGTGAACGTTGGGTTTTTGAACTTGGTCTTCCTTCAGTTACGGGTTGTTACAAAGAGTTCTGTCCGAATTCTGTCCGAGTTCTGTCAGAGTTCTATCTTTGGAAAAGCTATAAATAGAGAAGCATTTCGATCATTTTAACGCACCAATTCACTTTCAATCTTCTCTCTTCTTAAGATTTCAGTCTTCCAAAGAGTTCTTAAAAAGCTTTCATTTTCAAATCCCAAGCCGGTTACAATCCTCTAGTCGATTTGCCAGTACGGTACGGTCTAGAAGTTTCAGAGTGATTGTAATCAGAGGCTTGATAGAAGATTCAACTCTTCACAATTGAAGTTGGACGAGTTCTTCGTATCAAAGCTCGCATATGTAGAAGTTGCAAGGACTTCGTATGAAAACTTGCAGGATTTTTCAATAGTAGATTCAACTTGAAGCTAGAGTTCTTCCGACTGGACTAGTCCTCACCAGAGGGAAACCAGTATAAATCTCGATGTTTGCGTTTGCCTTCTGATCACTTTTAGATTCTGTCATTTACTTTTTGTGATTATTATTATATCTGTGATCTAATTACTAACAAGCTTTTAATTAGCAATATTCCGCTGCCTACTCTATTCACCCCCCTTCTAGAGTATTCTGCTTTACGATTTCGTTCCTACACTCTTCATCTCATCAAAGGTAGCCTGGCACTCCTTGGACCATACAAACTCTATATCCTTTCCAGTGAGTCTCGTCCTCGGCTCTACAATCCTGGAGAAGTCTTGTACGAACTTCCGATAGTAGCATATCAGACCCAAGAAACTTCGAATCTCTACAACTGAGCTCGGGGTATTCCAAGAATCCACTACTGCGATCTTCTTCGGATCAACTGAAATCCCATCACTAGTCACAACATGCCCCAAGAACTCCACCTTATCCCGAAAGAACTCACACTTTGACAGCTTTACATACAACTTATCCTTCCTGAGAGTCTCCAATATAATACTCAGGTGCTCCCCGTGCTCCTTTGGTGTCTTCGAGTAGATGAGAATATCATCGATAAATACTACCACAAACTTATCAAGGTACTAGTGGAACACCTTGTTCATCAAGTTCATAAACACTGTTGGGGCATTAGTTAACCCAAATGGCATCACAATGAACTCGTACTGGCCATACTGAGTCTGAAAAGCAGTCTTTGAAATGTCCTCTTTCTTCACCTTCATCCGATGGTAGCCTGATCTCATATCTATCTTGGAAAACACCTTTGCGCCACTCAACTGATCAAATAGATCGCTAATCCTCAGTAACGAGTATTTATTCTTGATAATGGCATTGTTTAATGCCTTATAATTGATGCACATGTGTACCGATACATCCTTCTTTGGTACAAACAATACTGGGGCATACCAAAGTAAATAACTGGATCTGATAAATCCCTTACCCTCTAGCTCATCCACTTGCTTCTTTAACTCAGCCATCTCGTTGTTGTTGACCCTATAGACATGTTGTGAAACAGGTTTTTCTCCTGGCACCAAGTCTATAGCGAACTCAATATCCTTGTCAGGCAGCAACCCTGGCAACTCCTCAGGAAATATGTCCATAAACTCAGCTATCAACAGATGAGGCAACTCCTTCTCTTCTACCAAAGCTCTACAGATGATACCATCACTCTGCTCATCTGCCCCTCTGAAAACTCTTGTCTCTCATGGCAGACTGCACAAAACTCTACCTCCTCTACAATCTATACTAGCATAGCGCTTACTCAACCAATACATCCCAAGTACAATATCGTAGCTTAAAAGTGGCATTACAAGTAAGCACGTACTCAATTCTTGGCCTCTTAGAGAAACTCTCAGCCCCTTACAAATATCACTAATTAGGATAATGCCTCTTCCGATCATGATCATGCAAGTCCTACCCAAAGGTTCAGTAAATAAATAATGCGCAAACGAAACAGATACAAAACTATGAAAAGTACCACTATCAAATAATGCCAAAGCTGGAATAGAGTTAAGAATAACAGAACCTGCAATGACATCTCCGATGGTCTCGGCCTCCTCGACCGTCATAGCAAATGCTCTGCCCTGTGATAAACCCCTCTGTTGTCGGTGCTGAAAAAAATGTTTCTGCTGGGTATGGAGTGGAGGTCCCCTCAGCTATGCAACAGGTGGCCACTATCGTGCTCTTTAAGATGCAACTCCTCCCTGAGCTGCACGACATAGGTTCAAAGAATATTCTCTCTGTTAATGCCCCTCGGCGTCGCAATACAAGCATACTCCAAACCGTTTACTGCAAACCTCCTAGATATTGCCGAGCATCTTGCACTAATGGCATGAAGGAGCCTATTATGTCTGTTAAATCCCTAAATTTCTACTACTTTTTTTTATTATTAAATTTGGTAGTGGTTTAAAATTTTATATTGTACGTCACATAGCGTATTGTACGTCGTACGTGAAAGTTTGTTTTTCGAATTTGCTCGACGAGTGCGAATATGTGCGAGCGTACATTTTAGAAAAATATTTTTATCTTTTTATAGTTTCAAAATAATATGCATAATAATTATTTTATTATTGTTCCAAAATTTCCAAGTTTGTTATTTTATTTATAAAACCTTTCATTTTCACAGTTATAATTAATAAATAAATTTTCCAAAAATGGTATTTTACAAAAGTATATTTATGTAAATATTAGTTGGACATACATATATAATTAGTAATTATTTATTAGTTTATTTTTAAGTAATAATAAATTTTTGAAATTAATAATATTAGTATTTTAGAAAATATATTTTGAAATTATTATGGCATTTAAATCTTGATTTAAATTTATGGAATTATTTAAATAGTTAAATATTTGCAATTTTATTTGTCCCATTTAATTTTAAACTAAAATTTAATTAGATTTAAATTTGATTTGTATTTGGATTTGGATTGATTGATTTTTAATTTAAATTATGAATTATTTAAATTGTGTTCAAATGAATCCTAATTCTTATCCTAATGGGGATTCCCACATCCTAACCGCTGCCACGACCTCCCCGCCACCGCGACCGGCTCCCTACCTCTGGCGGTCCACGTCCATAACCCCTCGACTGCCCGGTCGAACTCCGCTCTCCGCTACCATCACAGAATCACCTGACCACCACCCCGCAGTGGCCAACTCCGGTCAACGGCCGCCCAAAACCCACAACAACAAAAAGAAGAGAGAGAAAAACCCAACCTGCCGTCGCCTAGAGACCGACCCCGCTCGTCGTGCCCCAGCGGTGACCGCCCACCTCCAGTCATGCCGACCGTCGCATCTGGACCACGCCCGGCCCCCTGCTCCGGCGAGCCGACCAACCTTCCTCCTCCATGGCAGGGCCGCCAGATCTGGCGCCATCTTCGTCCGGAGCGCCTTACACCTCCGGCAGCCCCATCTGCCTCCGCCACGCCAGGCGATCGCCTCCCCTCTTCTCCGTCGCACCACGCCAACTCCGGTGCGCCACCCCACCGCCGGCGCCTCCCCTGCGCCGACGCACCACCTCCCCGCGTGGCCGGGCTCCGCTCCCAGCCGGCCCCTCCGCCTCCGCGTAGGCGTGCCCAACGCTGCCCTCTTCCAGCCGAACTCCGGTAAGACCTCTCCCTAAGTGTTCTTCCTCTCTCTCTCTCTCATAGTTACATTTGGGGAAAAAGGGCTGGGGATATTAAAGGGGTATTAATATTAGTATTTAATATTATTATTATTTATTATTTATTATTATTATTATTATTATTAGTAGTAGTAGTAGTAGTAGTAGTATATTTATTATTCTTATTCTTAATATTATTATTATTATTAGTATTATGTTATTAATTATTAAAGAGAGCTGTAGTTTTTGGGATTTTTTATTTAAAATTATTAAAATATCTAGTACTATTAATATGGTATTACTGTTATTAATTAGTATTATTAGTAATTATTATTACTGATATTATAGTCATCATTATTATTTTTATTATTATTATTACTATACTATTATTATTTTTTTACTGTATTTGATTATGACTTTTGCCTAAAAAATATATATATAAACAAGGTTATGTTGTCTTCCTATTTAAACTTAAAAATATTTTGATCAAATAAAAAGCGGTTTTCAAATTATTACATACATTTTTAAGTATTCATATAAGATATTTTTACTAGAAAATTTGTTAACCTAAAGCGATTTTTATATATAGCTACTTACAAATATTTTAGGATAACAAAAATATAGTTACAAACGTCATAACTATTTTATTTTATTTTTTTCAATTTCTTTGACCACGACTGATCCTTCGTTCTTATTTTTACGCAATACCGAACCCTCACATATCAACCCCGACTATTGGACATAACGGGACTTGTTGGATCATTGCACCACACCAGGCGTAACACCAGGCAAGACACCTTGCCTGTACTATTTAATTTTTTTCTCAATATCATGCATGTTGTGTTTATTTTCAAGTTGTTTCTTTCTAAATTATATGTAGATGCAAATTACTATATTTTATACAATTGGCTAGAGTTAAGAGACTACCGTCAAATTTAGTGTGTCTCATTGACTTATCACGATTGTACACGAGTTGTGTGTGAGAGTTGTGAGTATCATATAGAGGTCACTTGCGTGTGGGCTGATCCCCCGTACGCATGCGTTAGGATATAACTGCTAGTAGATTGTGCAGAAGACTTTTGCAGTTATTAAGGATTAAATAGTGTCGTGGAGTCGACACATGTATAGTATCATGGGGAGAGGGGAAGACAGTTATTAGTGTAGGGGCTACATGTTCAGTACACACATAGTTTCGGGGCCGATAGTTCTCGTATGAGTACTACTTTCTGTCCATGGTCGATAGTGTCTCTTATGAGCGCTACCTACTACCACACTCTCTCCATCTATGCTGAACATCTAAGCTCCTGTGTAGAACGTTGTCTTCTCAAAGTATATATCACATAAAATGGTTAGGAACCTTTACGCATGTTAGTCCCTTAACGAACAATCGATGGAAAAAACACGAGTTCAGAAACAATTGTAAAGACAATGTTTCTGGCAACAACACCCTAAAGAAGGTGAAGTTGTTTTACGAGAATCTAAAAAGATTATTTCGTAATATTTCTCGAAGGCAACAGAACCGTATAACTTCTAAAGAGAAGCGACGGTATTCTCGAAGGCAACAAGAGATGATCAACAACAGTTGAGTCTCAGATTCTCGAAGGCAACAGAAAGAGGGAGGAAGAAGAAGAACGGATCTCGCTGGGTGTAGAACACCGGCGCTCAAAGCTATACCCGCAGTACGGATAAGCTCCCAGGAACCAGCAAGTTCAGGAGAACTTCTGGAACGCTCGTAAGTCAATATTTGAGACTTGAACGGGCTTCCTGGACTTAACAGATTCCCTCAACTCTCTTTTTGGTGCATCTTTCAAAGGAGGCTAAGGGGCTCTATTTATAGAGTGGAGTTGAGACTTCACCTCTTCTCCTATCCGATGTGGGACTAAAATACCAATACTCAAAAATAGAGTTTGATATTTTAGATCATCCCACAATCAGCATAGAAGTGTGCCAGTCCACGCCTACCCCCCGAACACTCCCGTGCATGCACGAGACATCCTGGAGTCCGTGTTCGAGTCCGAGTCCGCACAACAAAAATTAACTTTCATCCTTGTTGGATTTAATCCTTTTTCCTTCTAGAAAAATACTTCCACATGGCACAAACTTGTGCCCCACTACACCTCATGTGCACACCTCAACACAAGCAATACATTATATTGAGATACTCACCATTTGGTGTAGCCGATGTGGGACTATCTTTTCTAGTCCAAAGGCAAAAAAAATACCAACAATCCCCCACATATCTCAATATATGGGTTGAGCGTTCCCCACAGTGATTGTCCATCATGCATTAGGAGAGATGTCGCTACGACTTGAATCTTCCCGCATAGGTTAAATAACAGCATGATACAAGAATGGACTAAGCCTTGAATTCTGCACCATAACTGCAATTCTTCCTACTCACATAATGACATCAACTGTGCTTCTGGCTGCACATTGAAGGCCTTGTGCCAGCCTGGTTTCAGTGTATAATTTTGGGCGTCTACAAGCTTACCCTCAAGAGACGGCCTGATATCTCTTTCCATACACTATAGGTGAGTTTTTTATAAAGAGTCATGGCATGAAGCATTGCGCTTCTTTGCGGTGCTACGCCGCTATGACATGGCTTAAAGCCGAGGCTTTACCCCACCTGGGTACCTCATCGTAGTGTCATACTACTGTAGCATGAGGTCACAAGCCCCTTTGTAGTGCCAAACTACCCAGCATGAAGCCTTGCGCTTCCGTGCGGTGTTACGCCGCTATGACATGGCTTGCGAAGCCGAGGCTTTACCCTACCTGGTACCTCTTCGTGGTGTCATGCCACTGTAACATGAGGACATCGTCCTCTTTGTAGTGCTGTCTACCTCTCTTTATTACGATTATCATACAGCATTAGGCTACCTGCCTATTTGCGGTGCTACTCCGCTGTGACTTAGCTTGCAAAGCCGAGGCATTATCCCTACCTGGGAACCTCATGGTGGAGTCACCCCACTGTAGCATGGAGTTTCACTCCTTGTAGTACTGCTCTACCGTGCTTCCTGTAAGGCACACCAGGCATTCACTCTGCCTGAGAACTCATTAAGGCGTTTTAAGCCAACCTTCCCACAGGATCCATTTTTCGCAGAAAACAATAGTAGACAACAGTGGTTGTAGGTCCGTAACCTCTCCATGTCACATAGGACAAGTACCCACCGTTCCTGATATTCTTCTGGTTAATAGTCCTCCCTTAAACCAAAAGCTAGATGCCTAGTAGATTTCTCTTTGAACTAATAGCATAAAACTTTATGGTAGGAATGTAATAACACAATATCAGAATGCCTTCAAGCCCATTTTACAAGCTGTATCATCGACCAGCTGGCGCTTGAGGCCCTTGGTGAACGGATCCGCCAGGTTCTCCTGACTCCGAACATCAATCACTGCAATAACACCTATCTTGATAAGATCGTGTACTGCTCTGTGCTTCAACCGCACCGTTCTCTTCTTCCCGTTGAAGAGTTCATTTGATGCCACTGCTGTTGCCGCCTGGTTGTCACAGTATATCGGTATTGCCGGTATCTGAGCCCCAACCACCGGAAGATCATACATGAGCTCCCGAAGCCATTCTGCTTCATCTGCAGCAGCATCCAATGCAAAGAATTTAGATTCCATGGAGGAGCGAGATAACATAGTTTGCTTCTTCGACTTCTACGATATAGCAGCTCCGTCCATGGCGAATACGAATCTACCTGTGGAATACTCGCTCTCCATATCTGAATACCAGCTAGCATCACTGAAGCCTTCCACTACTAACGGATCTCCGCTGTAGAAAAGTGCATATGTCTGAGTTTTCTTGAGATATCTCATAACACGCTTCACAGCTTTCCAGTGCTCAACGCCTGGATTGCTAGTGAACCGACTCAGCATTCCCACTGCAAAAGCTATGTCAGGCCTTGTGGCAGTAGTAGCGTACATCAAGCTTCCGATGATGCTAGCGTACTCCAACTGCCTGACGCTTTCCCTCAAATTTGGCTCCAGCTTCTGATCACTCCGGTACGGTGTATCAAATAAAAGGAAGATCTTGATACCCGTAGCGAGTGAGCATTTTCTCAATATAATGAGATTGTGACAGCGCTATTCCAGTGCTTGTCCGGATGATCTTGAGCCCCAAGATTACGTCGGCATCCCCCAAGTCCTTCATACTGAACTTGGTCGAGAGGAATTTCTTTGTCTTTGTGACGCAGCTTAAATCTGTACCTAGGATTAGCATGTCGTCCACGTATAGACAAACGATTACTCCTCTTCCGTCAGCAAACTTCGTATAGACACACTTGTCTGTTTCACTGACCCTGTAGCCATTTGACCTTATCACCTTGTCAAACTTCTCATGCCATATTTTGGGAGCTTGCTTCAAACCATACAGAGACTTCATCAACTTGCAGACTTTGTCTTCCAGACCTCTGACGACAAAACCTTCTGGTTGTTGCATGTAGATCTCTTCGGTCAGCTCGTCATTAAGGAATGCCGTTTTCACATCCATCTGATGTATCACCAGCTTGTGTATTGCTGCTAAAGCAATTAACAATCTGATGGTTGTCATCCGAGCTACTGAAGCATAAGTGTCAAAGTAGTCGATCCCCTGCTTCTGAGCAAACCCCTTGGCCACTAGCCTGGCCTTGAACTTGTCAATGGTTCCATCTGCTTTCATCTTCTTCTTGAAGATCCATTTGCATCCGATGGGTCTTGCTCCTTCTGGCAGGTCAACCAATACCCATGTGTTGTTGGAGGTGATTGAGTCAATCTCGTTGTCAATCGCCTCCTTCCAGAATATAGCATCTCTGGTCTTCATCGTCTCATCATAGGTAAGCGGATCTGCTTCCACATGATAGGTGACGAAGTCATCTCCGAAGTCTTTCGGCCTCCTCGCTCGCTTAGTTGACGGCCCAGCGAGTTCTGGTTCAGCTGGTGTCTCCTCGACAACAGCTTCATCTTGGACTACTGGTTCGATAAAGACCTCTGTCTGCTTCGCACCCTCATTATTCTCCGGAATGTCCGCGAGAACAATGTTCTTGTGTCTTGCAAACTTTTCTTCAAAATATTCAGCATCGCGAGATTCGATGATATGGTTTGACTCGATATCAAGGAATCTCCGAGCATCACTCTTCTCGGCATACCCCAAGAAGATCGCCTTCGTAGTCCTTGTCCCCAGCTTCTGAATCTTCAGATCCGGGAGCTTCACATAAGCCAGACACCCCCACACTCGAATGACATTCAAGTTAGGTCTGACTTTGAACCAGAGTTCATGAGGAGTTATGTCGGAAGTTGCATATGGCACTCTGTTCAGAATGAACGTTGCCGTTAGTGCAGCTTCTCCCCAGTAATACTTTGCAAGACCCGCAGTCAACAGCATGGAGTTCATCATCTCTGTCAATGTTCTGTTCTTCCTTTCTGCTACTCCGTTTGATTGAGGAGAGTACGGAGCCGTTGTCTCATTTAAGATTCCATGTTCTTTGCAGAATGATAAGAATTCATGAGACCGATACTCCCCGCCTCGATCACTCCTTAACCTCTTGAGTTGTTGTCCAGTTTGCCGCTCAGCCTCGGCCCTGAACTCCTTGAACTTCTCGAATGCTTCGTCTTTAGACTTTAGCAAGTAGACGAAAGCATACTTTGAGAAGTCATCGATGAAAGTAATGAAATACTTCATCCCGGCCTTTGTAGAGAATTATTTGAAGTCACAGATATCTGAGTGAACCAACTCCAGAAGATCTGTGCTTCGATGGACCCTGTGGAAGGGTTTCCTAGTGATCTTCGTCTGAGTACATACTTCGCATTTCTCTACCTTACCCCCACACTTGGAGATAAGTCCTAGACTAGACATTCTGTTAATTCTTTTACAATGAACATGTCCTAGTCTATTATGCCACAATTCAAGAGAGTAATTCAAACTAGTGATAGCATTTATATTATCATGCTGGGTTACAACAAGCTGAATCTTGTACATTCCTTCAGTTTGGAAAGCTTTCCCGAAGAATGTACCCTTCTTGGACATCACCAACTGGCCAGCATTGATGTCCATCCTCAAGCCTGCGTTGCAGAGCAGACTTCCAGAGATCAGGTTCTTAGCAATTACTGGAACATGCTTCACACCTTGAAGCGTCAGAGTGTTCCCCGATGTGAGTTTCAGCTCTACCGTCCCGATCCCCAGTACTTCAACTTGTGCCTGGTTTGCCATTATGACCTTCTCTGAAGTTGGCTCATAAGAGATGAACCAGTCCTTGTCTGAACAGACATGGCAGGTCGCACCAGTGTCTATCCACCAATCCAAGTCATCCCTCACAGTTGCAACCTGTGTTATCATGGCAATTTGATTAGTAACCAAAGAAACCTTGTTAGGCTCACCTTGCTCTTTGGGCTTGGACTTGCATTCACTTTTATAGTGACCCTTCTTGCCACAGTTAAAGCAAGTCACATGGGACTTGGACTTCTGTTGCTTGAATCCTGGACCCTTCACTTTCAGATTCGAGAAGTCCTTCTTCTTGTGGTGAGAAGCCGCCTGCTTCCCTTTGTTCTCTCTGGTGGCTTGAACCAGATTCGCCGTTGCTAGTTGCTTGGATAGGGCATCCAACTTCTGTTGAGAGCGCATCTCGTCCTCAACATGAATCTCGCTGAGGAGATTATCCAGGCTAATCTCCATCTTCTTCCTATGCATCCTTGCATAGATGTTGCTCCATCCTGGAGGAAGTTTTGCCACGATCCCTCCAACGACGAACTTGTCGACGAGGGGCATGCTATCGTCCTCCAGTTTCTGGCACAGCTTCAAGAACTCTTTTACTTGGGGCAGCATGTTCTTCTCGTCTTCAAAGACCCATTTGTGGTATTTTTCAACCATGAACATCTTCGACCGGGCCTCGTCGTCGTCATACAGCTTCCCCACGGACTCCCAGATCTCTTTGGCAGAAGTCTTCTTTGTGTAGGACTCGGCCAGAGAGTCTTCCATGGAATTCAGGATCAGCAGCCTGCATATGCTGTTATCCTTTTTCCACTTCGTCTGCTTGCTCGTAGCAGCGGCCAGAACAGCAACAGATCCTGTTGCTGGAACGATTGGTTCTTCCTCATCCAACACGTGATCAACATCCACGAGTTGAAGGTTCAGAGTCACCTTTCGCTTCCAGATCTGGAAGTGTTCACCGTCGAATTTCTCCAACTTGTTAAAGCCGGTATCGACAAGCGAAGCACGAGTGTTTTCCATCGAATCGTATAGCTTTGAGATTGTTAGTCCCTTGACGAACAATTGATGGAAAAAACACGAGTTCAGAAACAATTGTAAAGACAATGTTTCTGGCAACAACACCCTAAAGAAGGTGAAGTTGTTTTACGAGAATCTAAAAAGATTATTTCGTAATATTTCTCGAAGGCAACAGAACCGTATAACTTCTAAAGAGAAGTGACGGTATTCTCGAAGGCAACAAGAGATGATCAACAACAGTTGAGTCTCAGATTCTTGAAGGCAACAGAAAGAGGGAGGAAGAAGAAGAACGGATCTCGCTGGGTGTAGAACACCGGCGCTCAAAGCTATACCGCAGTACGGATAAGCTCCCAGGAACAGCAAGTTCAGGAGAACTTCTGGAACGCTCGTAAGTCAAATTTGAGACTTGAACGGGCTTCCTGGACTTAACAAATTCCCTCAACTCTCTTTTGGTGCATCTTTCAAAGGAGGCCAAGGGGCTCTAGATAGAGTGGAGTTGAGACTTCACTTTCCTATCCGATGTGGGACTAAAATACCAATACTCAAAAATAGAGTTTGATTTTAGATCATCCCACAATCAGCATAGAAGTGTGCCAGTCACGCCTACCCCCCGAACACTCCCGTGCATGCACGAGACATCCTGGAGTCCGTGTCCGAGTCTGAGTCCGCACAACAAAAATTAACTTTCATCCTTGTTGGATTAATCCTTTTCCTTCTAGAAAAATACTTCCACATGGCACAAACTTGTGCCCCACTACACCTCATGTGCACACCTCAACACAAGCAATGCATTATATTGAGATACTCACCATTTGTGTAGCCGATGTGGGACTTTTTCTAGTCCAAAGGCAAAAAAACACCAACAACGTATGTATATTTTCTATTGAGCTCTTACTTCAGTTTATGGCATGATTATGTGTCTGTTACGTCCTCTGAGGACTGGTTTTTTCCCAGGCGTGTGTTTTCGTGATTTCTGCAGGTGCACTAGCTAAGGCCATGACATGCGTCTATTCCGTCGTGATGATTACCTTGGATTCGTCACTTGCTCTCGCTTGCTAAATTCTTTCTTGTATATTTTTCCATATTTAATTTGGTTGGCAGTGGACTTTGTCCACCCAACTGTTGTGTACATGACAAACTCAAAGTTGCTTTATATTATTATTATCTTTGTGGATGAGATTTAGTATCTTGACTTTCTACATTTACAGCTTATGTATATACGAGTATATTTACTCGTATGTATACAGCTGGCATGATACGTATCTAGTCTCAAGTATTTGGGACTGGGGCGTTACATGTTTTGTAGGGGCCCATGCAGGTCAAGTTTGTCACTTCGGTTACGTAATTGTACCGATGTGGGCCTGCAATATAGGATTAGAGTCTAGAATCTCATCCACTTACTTGACATCCTTTATTGACATCAAATTCTGAACTCCGTTACCATCCTTGAAGTGCATCCTGCTTGAACTCTTTCTACCGTAAATCCTTATCTTTCGTGCTAGTGACAGTTAGGAAGATGACTACACTATTATATGCTCATATGTCAAACACATGGCTAGGAAGATTGCATTGACAATTAATATGCATTGAGATTTATTTGAGTCATAAAGGCAATTTTTTTCCTAGAAATATGATTTTGAGGATTAGTTAATTCCAAGTTGGGTAGTAGCATATTTTCGCCAACAAAGGATAGTTGAAATTTTAATTTTAATTTACAAGGTGGTATACACAAGAGGATAGTTAGATCGAGAAAAACAAAAAAATTTTATAAATTTTGAAATTGTGAAATAGTTATTATTCGGGATATGAAATCAATTTGAGAAATATCTTGAATTTTTATATTGTGACATTGATTTACGGTTAACTTAAGTTTAGATTATAATATGATAAAGTTTATTTCGAAAATTAAAGAGTTTAAATTATGATTTTGTAGACGAGTAGAGAGACGGAAGTTTAGAAGAGAGAGAACTTGAGGTTTTAAATTGCGCGTACGATTTATAAGTTTAATTTGAGTTAAAGAGATGATGGTAAAAAAAAAAATTTGTTTAAATATTTGGAGGATATGAAAGCGATTTTGAAGGAAAATTTAAATTTTAAATGTGTATATGATATGATTTAAAAGTTAATTAGATTTCAAGTTTAAGACTTGATTATGGATATTAAATTTCGGTAAAAAAAAATTTAATGAGCTACATGATTTGCGATTGATGAACGGGCTAAGTGTTTATCTTGAGGTACATTTGAGAATTGAAAATTGTTAAAAGTGATGGCTTATTGTGAAAATTTAGTTGTGCCGCATTAGTGATGAAGGTTATGGGAATTTATTTAAAAGAAATTAAACTCTAAGTTATGATTAAATACTTGATGGAGTATCTTGAGATTTTATTTCGAAACTGTTGAGGAACTTGAAATTGAAATTAGATATATGGTAGAGGACCAAGAAGCAAGCAAATGGGATACAAGTATTCCTCATTAATTGCCATGATAGTCGTATATACTCGAGTATAGATAGTCATCGACCAAACCGATGAACATATCTTGACCCACTCGCCCTTCCCTCAAATCTAGATCTTTATTCGTGACCATCTAATTGTTTGAACTTATAAATGATTGGAATCATTTCTTTGACCATACCCTTATCTATGAGATTTTTTTTCTTCTAGAAACTGTACTCCAAATTTATTTTACCTTGATTTGTTAGAATCTATGTTATCTTTATTTCATGCTTTAGCTCGGTCATTTATTTTGTTCGTTAATCATTACCTCATGAACTCCCACTCTCTATTTTAAATTTTTTTGTGTCCTTTACCGTGACTTGGATATTTGGAGCATAACACTAGACTTTTCCTTCCCACAAATTTCACATGTAAGACCTAGACGAGCCCACCTTCATGTACCTATATCACGTGCCACTAAAACACGTTCCCTTGTACTCTATTTTTATGGTACGACTTTCGGGTCATAAAGACTAGCTGTAACCTTTACCATGATATCAATATATTTATCGACCATGGATCTCGACTCAATTCTTTCGAACCGATATAGGATTTTGTTCTACTTAATTCCTTACATGCTTAACCTTGTATTTTATCTTGATTACTGTACCTATCGCACCATTAGTTTAATTCTTTTAAGTTGGGTAGAATATCTCACTACCTAACAAACCCTTTTCCTAGTGAACGATATTGATAAATTCATTGGACCATAAACTTAGTAGACCCTAACTTATCTAGTCAACCAGCCGACTGTATAGGCCCAAAATTGGGGCAAGACGTGATTTTTAAAGAATCTTGGACTATTTAATTCTCCTTTATCATGGTCCCTTACTTATACTTTGACTATTTTTAATGCTAACTTAGTATAAATTTTGCAAGCTTATTTTCTTATCAAGCTTGATCATGACATATCTTATTGGGTCGCTCCCACTAACATATTGTCTAATCAGAACCGGTGCATAATGGTCTGATCAACCAAGTGCACTTTGGTTCGCTTTTGTCTATTATCTACGTGGATGGAACGTAATAAAACTTGTCCTCTAGAATTTCATCCACGACTGCCTTGACAATTCCCTTGAGATTTTTCGATCATCTTTGAATCACATATTCGTATTCGATAACGCCTCCTTCGAACTCTATATTGCTTTCGCCTTCACCTAGTTAGAAGGACGAAGGCGTTATACTAGAACTTCCTCTAGCCATCCTATCGATTACGACCATACTCGTATTATTTTTCTATGATCTAAATCGCAACTTCTTACGACATGATTTTGTTGAGCCTTATAATTGATTGTTTCCTACTGATACCCCTTATGTCTTCTCACCACCTGCAAATTCTTAATTTCGAGGACGAAATTCTTTAAGTTGGATAGAATGTAAAACCCCTAAATTTCTACTACTTTTTTATTATTAAATTTGGTAGTGGTTTAAAATTTCGTATTGTAAGTCACATAGTCGTATTGTACGTCGTACGCGAAAGTTCGTTTTTCGAATTTGCTCGACGAGTGCGAATATGTGCGAGCATACATATTTTAGAAAAATATTTTTTCTTTTTATAGTTTCAAAATAATATACATAATAATTATTTTATTATCATTCCAAAATTTCCAAGTTTGTTATTTTATTTATAAAACCATTCATTTTCACAGTTATAATTAATAAATAAATTTTCCAAAAATGTTATTTTAGAAAAGTATTTATGTAAATATTAGTTGGACATACATATAATTAGTAATTATTTATTAGTTATTTTTAAATAATAATAAATTTTTGAAATTAATAATATTAGTATTTTAGAAAATATATTTTGAAATTATTATGGCATTTAAATCTGGATTTAAATTTATGGAATTATTTAAATAGTTAAATATTTGCAATTTGATTTGTCCCATTTGATTTTAAACTAAAATTTAATTAGATTTAAATTTGATTTGTATTTGGATTTGGATTGATTGATTTATAATTTAAATTATGAATTATTTAAATTGGGTTCAAATGAATCCTAATTCTTATTCTAATGGGGATTCCCACATCCTATAAAAGGCAGGTACTCATCCATAAAACTCTATTCTCCACAAATTCTCCACAACATCGTGCATCGTGTCCGTGTCCCGTGCTATCCACTAAATGTATTTCTAGTACAAATACACTTTGGCCCTGTCCGACAGCCCG
Organism: Iris pallida; assembly: GCA_029216955.1. Classification (NCBI taxonomy): domain Eukaryota; kingdom Viridiplantae; phylum Streptophyta; class Magnoliopsida; order Asparagales; family Iridaceae; genus Iris; species Iris pallida. The sequence goes on from JANAVB010040620.1 coordinate 3,239,287, forward strand.
GACGTCGGCCCCAAATCTAACCCTACGCCCGCTGCCATTCTCCGACTCCCCGTCACCCCGCTCACGAAATTTTCCGACACCACCATCATCAGCATCCAACCATCCCGGCACAGCCACGCCACACACCATCCAAACCGCTGCCGCGGCCTCCCCGCCACCGCGACCGGCTCCCTACCTTCGGTGGTCCCCCTCCATAACCCCTCGACTGCCCGGTCGAACTCCGCTCTTCGCCACCATCACAGAATCGCCTGACCACCGCCCCGTTGTGGCCAACTCCGGTCAACGGCCGCCCAAAACCCACATCAATGTCACCACAACAAATAAAAAAGAGAGAAAAACCCAACCTACCGCCGCCTAGAGACCGACCCCGCTCGTCGTGCCCCCGAAGTGACCGCCCACCTCCCGCCATGCCGACCGCCGCATCTGGACCCCGCCCGACCCCCTACTCCGACGAGCCGACCAACCTTCCTCCACGACAGCGCCGCCAGATCTGGCGCCATCTTCGTCCGGAGCGCCGTACACCTCCGGCAGCCCCATCTGCCGCCGCCACGCCAGGCGATCGCCTCCCCTCTTCTCCGCCGTACCACGCCAACTCCGGCGCTCCACCCACCGCCGGCGCCTCCCCTGCGCCGACGCACCACTTCCCGCGTGGCCGGGCTCCGCTCCCAGCCGACCCCTCCGCCTCCGCGTAGGCGCGCCCAACGCCGCCCTCTCCCAGCCGAACTCCGGGGAGACCTCTCCCTAAGTCTTCTTCCTCTCTCTCTCTCATAGTTACATTTGGGGAAAAAGGGCTGGGGATATTAAAGGGGTATTAATATTAGTATTTAATATTATTATCTTTATTATTATTATTATTTATTATATTATTATTATTATTATTATTATTATTATATATTAGTAGTAGTAGTAGTAGTAGTATATTTATTATTCTTATTCTTATATTATTATTATTATTATGTTATTAATTATTAAAGAGAGCTGTAGTTTTTAGGATTTTTTATTTAAAATTATTAAAATATCTAGTACTTAATATGGTATTACTGTTATTAATTAGTATTATTAGTAATATTATTACTGATATTATAGTCATCATTATTATTTTATTATTATTATTACTATACTATTATTATTTTTTTACTGTATTTGAATATGACTTTTGCCTAAAAAATATATATATAAACAAGGTTATGTTGTCTTCCTATTTAAACTTAAAAATATTTTGATCAAATAAAAAGCGGTTTCCAAATTATTACATACATTTTTAAGTATTTATATAAGATATTTTTACTAGAAAATTTGTTAACCTAAAGCGATTTTTATATATAGCTACTTACAAATATTTTAGGATAACAAAAATATAGTTTCAAACGTCATAACTATTTTTTTTTTTTTTCATTTTCCTTGACCACGACTGATCCTTCGTTATTATTTTCACGCAATACCGAACCCTCACATATCAACCCCGGCTATCGGACATAACAGGACTTGTTGGATCATTGCACCACACCAGGCGTAACACCAGGCAAGACACCTTGCCTTTACTGTTTAAATTTTTGCTCAATATCATGCATGTTGTGATTTTCAAGTTGTTTCTTTCTAAATTATATGTAGATGCAAATTACTATATTTTATACAATTGGCTAGAGTTAAGAGACTACCATCAAATTTAGTGTGTCTCATTGACTTATCATGATTGTACACGAGTTGTGTGTGGAGAGTTGTCAATATCATAAGAGGTCACTTGCGTGTGGGCTGATCCCCCGTGCGCATGCGTTAGGATATAACTGCTAATAGATTGTGTAGAAGACTTTGGCAGTTATTAAGGATTAAACAGTGTCGTAGAGTCGACACATGTATAGTATCATGGGGATGGAGGAAGACAGTTATTAGCGTAGGGGCTACATGTTCAGTACACACATAGATTCGGGGCCGATAGTTCTCGTATGAGTACTACTTTCTGTCCATGGTCGATAGTGTCTCTTATGAGCGCTACCTACTACCACTCTCTCCATCTATGCTGAACACCTAAGCTCCTGCGTAGAACGTTGTCTTCTCAAAGTATATATCACATAAAATGGTTAGGAACCTTTACGCATGTATATTTCCTATTGAGCTCTTACTATTCAGTTTATGGCATGATATTATGTGTCTTGTTACGTCCCTCTGAGGACCTGGTTTTTCCCCAGGTGTGTGTTTTCTGTGATTTCTTGCAGGTGCACTAGCTAAGGCCATGACTTGCGCTCTATTCCGTCGTGATGATTACTCTTGGATTCGTCACTTTCTCTCGCTTGCTAAATTCTTTCCTTGTATATTTTTCCATATTTAATTTGGTTGGTAGTGGACTTTGTCTCCATCTAACTGTTGTGTATATGACAAACTCATAGTTGCTTTTATATTATTATTTATCTTTGTGGATGAGATTTAGTGTCTTGGCTTTCTACATTTATAGCTTATGTATATATACGAGTCGTATATTTACTCATATGTATACAGCTGGCATGATACGTATCTAGTCTCAAGTATTTGGGATTGGGGCATTACAATGTCTGTCTCTATTTCTGCTGTGGTACCTGATGAACTAGCGCCCTAGCTGGAGACTGAAACTGCTGTGGCGACTGGAAAAACCTTTGTTGTAGCTGGGGACACTTAGCAGGCCCCGTACTGCTACTAGCCCCCACAAAAAATCACGATCCCTCATGGGCTTCAAGCTTGCGTGCCTCCGTAAGAATCTCTGTAAAAGTGTCTTAGAGAGATGGGATGAGGATATTCACTTCCCAATTTAGACCCTCTCAAAAGTGCTTGCCTAGATCTTTGGATCACGTACCATGTACTTCGTGTACTGGCACAGCCTGTCGAATTATGTGGCATACTCCTCCACTGACATACCCCCTTGATGGTGGTTCTAAAACTGTTATGCTAGATCAAATCTATCAGTCGGAGAGAAGAACTTCTTCTTGAAAAGGGCCTTAAAAGCCTTCCAAGACTATCCCTGATCAGCAAGAAGCGGGTCATTTCTGAACCAAGTACGAGCGATGTCCAACAGTTGAAGCCTCACTGCCTCTATTTTTAAATCCTCGGCAAGATGGGACACCCTCCTAAGATGTTCGATATCCTCGAGCCAGTCATCAGCATAGATGATACCTTCCGTCCCGTTGAAATCCCGAGGTTCCAGTTTCTTGAAGTCCTAAATATTACCCGGCTTAAGTTGGGCAACATGCTACTGAGATAGAGCTTCCCTCTCTACTGCAGCCAAGGCGAACTGGTTAGTGCTCTTGCTGCCTTGCCGCATCACGTCTGCCTGCCTCTGATGTGCCTAAAACTGGGCCCTCTGGGCCTCCAACATCTTCTGAAATAATGCGAACATCTACTTTGCATCAGTCGGCACCGGAGGTGGAGAATAACGACCTACAGAAATAGTTGGAACAGTCCTTTGAACTAGAGGAGGACTCCCGAAAGCAGTTGATACGTCAACCATTGAGAAGTGACTAGAGCAAGCCCGTGGGAAGTCGTAGATCTCTCAGAGGCTACTTCCGAATGTTTGTGACCTCATCTTAGGCGGCATCCTGAAGATGGATCGAAATAAAGAAGTCAATATGGAATAAGATAGAATATATTCAAAGAATGATAGCTATAGTTCAAACAATCAAATATCAAAGAAGGACAGTTGCATTGAAACAATAGATTAGAAGTTTTCCTAGTTGTGATTGAGTATCGTTCAGCCTATAGCCTATATCCTACATCATATAGCAGGCTCGTAATAGCACTCTAAGTCTGAGTACCACTACGATATCGCACTAATTGTGACGTCGAAGACCTGCATAAGCCACCACTAAAAAACGTGTCATGACCCACCCGATGTAAGGCCACAAGGATGTGGGTACGTCCAGCCTACGCCACAGCATCGACAGTAGAACGTTGTCTAGGTCTGTTATACTATCTATGAATAAGGATCGATAAGATATAATGACATCTTAATAACAGTATGGATATAAATATTCAATAACAAAATCTATAAGGTAGAACGACGCACGAATGTGACAAAGAAAAATAAAAATAAGAGTCAACATAAATCTCACAAATAAGTCCGGATGCTATCAATATCCCAAATGAGTCTCAAAATAGAGATAATAATAATGTCAAACTAGAGATAAATCCAGTACAATAAACTATCTAACTAGTGAGCTACAGCTAGTGTATCATCCTCCTCAACTAGTTCAAGCCCCTTCCGAGCTACAGTCTCCAAGACTACACCTACTACGTCCTGAGGTTCGTAGTGAGTAGAGCACCACTCTTCTAAATCATATAAAAATATATCCATTTAGGATTAGAGCAAAGCACACCTCGAAATAACGATTCTAATAAATGATATGGACTATGTAACAGTAAATAGAGAGAAATACAAGATAATAGAGTAGGAACAATAATATAACAAGATATGAAAATTATGTAAGTAAAAACAAGTACAAGAAATATCATGTACAAGAATCAAGAGTAAACTATTTAAATGAGTGACCACTAGCTTCAACATGTGATCGGCTTGGAAACTTGCACAATGATAGGCCTGGCTAGTCATACGTGTAGTGTATGATCAACATTCATAAGGAACAAGACATGCACAAGGAAGATATGATCACATATCTACACTAACACTCCCACCCCGAATGGTATAGTGGATCAAACAATGGCACATTATGACACAAAATTCTATGAGAAGATAGCAAATCTTCTCAAGAATCAGTGTCCATACAAGTACAAGAACAATAAGACTTACACAAGATACACCAAGATACTCAAGCAATAACATCTCATGACGGAATCCAAAATACCAGTCCGTATAACCATGTGTCCGAAAACCAAGGATATCTACACTAGAAACATAGAAGATATCATAAACAAAAAATTATCAGAGAATGTACTCGCCTAAAATCCGGGTTGAAGTATCAAATTGTACCCATAATAGTGCCTCGAAGACCTAAATATGGAATATCATATCAACACATTATTTAGAAATGATAAATAAGTTAAACGAGTCAAATTCTAGGTCTTTAGGCCATCTCTAGGTTTCTAGGTCGATATCTTGCTAAACTAGGTTTTCTTGGTCTTTTAGTCATTACCATGCCAAACCAAGTTATCTAGCTAATATTAGATAATACTAGCTAACACACTATGTTATATATATATATATATATATATATATATATTGACCTAACTCTCCTCAGTCCGCTTCTTTTCCCCCGCCCCCTTTTTCGTTCCTCTGGCCATGGCGGCCATGGCTACTCCGGGCCCCGGCCTTGGCAGCACCTCATCCACGCCCTGCGGCTACCATCCAAATCAAGTTCCCCCAAAGCCAACCCCTCTCGCCCCTTCCCCGCCCAAGCCCTCTATCGTTGCGACAGTTAAGGGCGGCCCCCGCCTGTCTGCCCCTTCCATACCCCATAGACCCCCATCCTCGTTCCAAGAAGCTCCAGCTATTTTATTCTCCGAAGAGACGTGGCTTCCTTTTCGGCACCCCTCAGCTATCACTCATAAAAAAATTCTCTCATTCTAGGCCTAATATTGAAGCCATCCGCTCAGCCATGGTCGGGTTCTGCTTCCCGGGATAGGTGTCGATTGGCTGATCGACTCTAAGCATATCCTTATCAGACCCTTTCTCGAGGTCGACTTCCTACGCATCAGATCCAAAGACACTTGGTTCATCTCCAAATCTCCTATGAGAGTATTTCGCTGGACCCCTGTTTTTTACCACTTGTCGAGTCTCCAATCACTCCGGTCTAGATCACCCTTCCCAACCTCCCTCATCTCTTCTACACCAAAGCTGCGGTGTTTGCGATAGCGTCATGTATAAGGAATCTGCTGAAGCTTAACCACGCTACCGAAGAGCTATCACTACAAGAAAAATGACGATTCTTGACGGTTTATAAGTTGACGGTCGTAAAAAACTGTCAAAAAAGGAACTATCTTGACGGATTTAGCCTTACGTCAAGAAATGCCTTATTTTATGTTAATTTAGCAATCTTACAGCATAATTGTTGACGGTTTTAGAGGATCCGTCAAGAAACATCCTTTTGTTTAGTGGCAGTTCGGTAATAACCGTCAACTAATATATGCCTAAAAAAATTGGCACAATTTTTTAGCTGCCATTTTTGTTATTTTTTGAAATGTAAATCTATATTGACGTTAGTCATTCCATCCGGTTTATTTATTTCCCGATTCTTTTCTCTCCATTCCATTCTCCATCTCTCTCATCCACCAGCCGATAGAGAAGGAGAGATCAAATCTACATCTCCCTTCTCCTCTTCCTTCTCTATATCTCCATTCTCCTATTCTTCCTCTTCCTCCTTCTTTCTTCTCCTATAGACCCAAAATCCTAATCCCCAAATCCACCTAATCTCGTCCCCAAGTCCTAACCCTAACCCTACCTTTCCACTCCCAATTCCTCATCTCCTTTTCCACCTCCCCCTCCTTCTTCAACTGGTTCTTCTTCGCCATCAACCTGGGCACCGTGCTAGGGATCATGTCCTCGGGGATGACCATCAGGAGGTTCGGATGGGTGGGAGGATTCGGCGTCCCCGCGGTGATGACGTTCGACTCCTGCCTCGTCCTGCTAAGGATCGTCCTCAACGGGAGGGACTTCAACGTGTTGGTTTGTTTTTCTTTATTTTCCTTTTTTTCTTATTGTTTGTATTATTTTTTTCTACGAAACATTTTTTTCTTTACCATCAATCCTTGTTTCTATGTTTTTTTGCTATGGTTTGGGAAAAAATTATGGGCACCTAATTTATGGTTTAATGACGATATGATAATGAATCAAGTTGAATGGAATCTCCAACTCTGTTCATCCAATATTTATTGTGTGAAGTTCTAAAACTATACAATTTTCATTAGCAGCCTATTTTGATTTTAGATAAATAGATTATTTGTTTATAGATTGATTGACTACTTTTGGTAGATGAACTCGTCAATTCTATTTTGCTCATAAGCTATGTTGCAACTCTGCTCATTTCTTCTTTGATTACTTCATATATGGGTAAACATCATGTTGTATGAAGAATAAAAGTTGATTATGATACTGAAAAGTCTCCTTCTCTTCTTTTTCTTTTGGTAGCTAAAAGTTGAAATATGAACCGTATTTTACTGAATCAAGAATGTTAACTAACCATTTTACATGACATGCTATATGAGACATGAGATATGACTCAAAAATATATTACACTTTTATATTTGTACTTATTAGAAATATCAGTCACCACAGTTGATGTTTTGTTGTTTCAATGCAGGTAAAAGGAATTAGCATGCAAAGCATCCTGGTTGGGTGAGATCTGAATCGTTGTGCATTTGTATATGGATCATTGAGTTTCTTAGACAAGTTCTCGTGCGGGCTTGCATTATACGTTCTTGAATCATATCAAGGTAGAAACTTTTTAATACCTCTTGTTTATTTAAAGATACTTTGATGTCATCTGGCCACCATTTTATTATATCTAAAACCATTAGCTTAAGGGATATTGGAACAACATATAAAACTTAAAAGTTAAAACTACAAAGAAGGAGAAAAAATGAAAGAAAGGAGGAGAAAGAAAGAAAGGAATATCAACAGTAAGAAGTGTAAAATTCTCAAAGTGTAAGATGTAGATTTATTTTACCACCAAAATGATTGAAATAAAATTTCATGGTGTATAATATCCCAATATATTCACTTGATAAACAAGTAGGCAACCTCCAAATGATTTGATCGACAACTCAAAGCTACATCATCTTCCTGAATGACAATATGCTTGATCACTGGACTGAAATTAGTTATGATTGAATAGCTAAACAATATTATTGCTTTTTCTGAAAATCCTTTTTGGTAGAATGCTTTAAGAATATCTAGGACTTGCATTAGACTATTGAGATATTTATTGGATTTTAGTACCAGTTTGTTTTATAGGATAATGATCTTATAGGTATCTAACAAGGCAAATTGGCACCACTTCAACTATTTCTTTCTTTTATAGTTAGTACTTCTTGATTGTCTTAAGACGCCTCATACCCAAACACTTGGCTGGTAGCTAAAGCTCGTCATGCAATGCTTTTGATTTTATGGACACTTGTAGATGTTTGTATATAGGCTAATGAAGGCATCGATATCCTTCATTGTAGTGAAGTGTGATATCCTTCATTCTACCTCCTAACTTCAAAAACCTTATGTTATTGAAATTGTGATTATGTTACATAGGATGAGCGAGCTTTTGACCTTCTGTACTGCATAACTTTCCAGCTTACGGATCATAAATGGCTTGAGATGCATGCCTCATACATGGACTTCAATGTATGTCCTCTTCTCCATTTTGGCTCATGCATTCTGCAGAATGTTTGTCAAGATAACTTACCTGCTGCATTTTTTCTTCTTCTTCTATTCCTACTTAGATGGTGATGAAAGAAACACGACAACAGCTTGATAGAGAGCTTTTATTAGAAGAGGTTCAGCGTGTGGAAGACATGCCATCCTATAGGCTTCTTCTTCGGTAGTGATTGTAGTTAAGCTTGTATTCTTGGTTTACGATTGTTGGGTTTCATATTGTGTTCTCAACTTGTCTTTTTGCGATGCAATGATCTTTGTTTTGGATGAGATTTGAATGGACAAGAATTTACTGAATTGAGTTATGCTGGACACCCCAATACTCATCGGTTTTTTCTAGTGTTCGAATGGTCCAATTGTAGTTTTGAGGAGTTTTATTTGTATATGATTTTGTTCTGTAATATGTATCAGAATGGTCTGAATTAAAATGCAAATAAGCTTGTCAGTGTATCTAATTTTTATATCTTAACCCTTCCAGGAAAAAATGTGTGAAGGAAATTGACTTGAAGGCAATGGGACAGGCGATCATCGAGACCGTGTCTATTTCAGAGATCATAAAGGTCAGTTTTGGCTTAGGTGTCATGTTATTATCCCTTGACTTGTACTATTAAAGTCTTCAAGGCTCACTACAATCTATCTGGATACATAAAAGAATTCATGAGTTGCATCAAATTGTTAGTATAAGTATCCATGCTTGAATTGTTGGCAAGAGTTTCGAATCTATGCCACAAGTTCATGTTAAGTGGTAAACATAGACACAAGTTTATAAATGTTTAGACACAAGTTTGGAACTATTATGCATTTAAAATGTGAGATGACCCTGAGCTTTATGTTTTCCCTATAAATTCCTGAAGCCAAAAATCTAAAACTTGAATAGTTAATTTTTTTAGCATGTGTATGTTTAGGATATAATGGCTAGAAGGCATGTTGATCCAGAAAAAGAAGAAAGATGAATGTCCTAGAAGTGCATGGATATGTGGAAGCTGTTTTGAATAGTCTCACTGCCAATGTACCAAAAGTAATTGATCTTTTTTTATATTCAGTTTTCTTTGTAGTTTATTTTTTTTAATATCTTTATTTGATATGATTATATCTAGGATCTTTTTCTAAACGGTATATGTTCTTGGAGTATCTACTGTAAATTGGCTCGTGTCCTGGTCAAATTCGCATCCAATTTACACATGATCCGAGCATGGAACATGTTCTAAAAAATCCATGTTTTCTAGGATTTGGAATTTGCTCTTAAGCCCATTGCCTTTTCAATGGTCTATAGTATCAGGATCCCTTTTTGGAATTGTTCTATGTATTAATTGGTACTTGTTCCATACTTCACCTTAATATTATACTTCATGTTTCCAGTGAGACAAGGTTTGATTTTTTTTTGTAAGCCCTGTTGGTACTAGTTTTGTCCTTGGTTGCATTTACCAAATTTAAGAATTATGATGCCTATATATTGTGTACAGGGAAGAACACATTGTAGTGTTCAAAAGGAACCAGAAGACCATAACACAAGGTAATCCTCTCTTATATAAGTTGATTTCTAGAATTCTAAAGTTTGACTATCATGGTAGAGGAATTCTTCTAGTTATTTTACTTTGTTCTCAGATATTAATTTATACAAACATGTGCACACAAATGATTAAATATATTTCTCTTCTTCTCTCAGGAACTACATGGAAAATGAAGGTGCTGTGAATATGGGAGGGATGTGCTCCGGCCGGGTTTGCTACATATTTTGGTTTTGTTTGTATAATTTTTAGTTTTAGATGTTTAAGATGTATGGAAACTACATACTTTGATTGGATATGTTTGTGGTTGGACAAGTGTTAGATGTTTGTGGTTGGACGTGTTGGATGTATTGGAAGTTTATGGTGTATGAACAATATACAATTTATTAATATAAAAATTGGGTTTTATAGTTATTTGATGTAAGAATATCTTCTGGATTATTGATATTATGTGTGTGTTCGATTTATAATATATAATTATAAATGAAATTTTTGCTATACAAAATTTAGCTTCTCTTGATGGTTATAAAACGTCAACAATTAACTCGAAGATGGCTTTTCTTGACGGCTAATAGCCGTCATCTAGGCCGGAGTCAAGAAAAGTTTTTCCCTATGTTGACGGTTTCTGAAAACTGCTATCTTGACGGCTAAAACAGTCAAGAAAATTACTTAAAATAACGGCAAAAAATCGTCAAGAAAAGCCATTTCAGGGACCGTCAAGAAAGGGGGGTCTTTTCTTGACTCCGGCCTAGTTGACAGATCTGCAACCGTCAAGATACCCATTTCTTGATGGAGAATCACCGTCAAGAAAAGCCCTTATTCTTGTAGTGTATCAAGACCAAGTTCACCTGTGTGCTAGTCGAAATTGACCTGAGTAAACCACTCCAATCCAAGATACGAATCATCCTCCGCAAAGGCAAGAGCTTCTGGCAACACTATGGATATTCAAATCCATCATCGTATTGCTCGTACTGCCACCACCTGGGCCACCCAATAAGCTCTTGCAAAGGCTTACTGAACAAAAATAAACCCAACAGAATGACTAAAGATAAGGAAACAATAGTAGTAAAGGATGATTCAGAAGGCATAGTGGCTACGCCTCTGGTGAGGACTAAGTGCTACTGTGCTTCTGGGGCGATGAGTAGACCATGCTTTTGGAGGCGACAGAACCTCTGTGCTTTCAGGCGACGAGTGGACTTGGCTTCGAATGACGATGAGACTTCTGCGCATATAGAGTAACTTATGAAGCTGTGTTTTAGGCTACCAGAGTCACTGTACTATAGACGACAAGTAGGCTTGTGCTTCAGGTTGGCGTGATTACTGTGCTTTTGGAGCGACAGGTTAACTTGTATTGGTTGCGATGGGAGTTCCCAAGTCTCTTGTAGATAAGTGACTTAAGCTTCTGATACGGAGCAGATGAATGCGCCATGGAAATGGACATAATGTAAGCATATCACCATCATGCGCCTCATGCAGACACAGGTAAGTAGTTGCTCCTCTGAACAGTGAAGGCGTTGGCTATGAAAGGAAGGGTATGACACCCTTGCGCGTCTGAGATTATGCAGGCAGGTAGTTGCGCCTCTGGAGTAGAGACACTGGCTTCTGAAATAAAAGATGGGGAGGGGGCCTACCAACATCTTGTTCCTGAGGTTGGCACAAGCAGGTGGCTACGCCTCTGGCTTGAAGGCTCTGGCTTCTTCAAAGTATTGAGTTACTGATATGCTTCTAAGAGGCTGCGCCCACAAGAAAATCAGAACATGCTTCGTTGGAGGTCAATCTTCCAGCGTGTGTATCGAAAAGAAGGAAGGTTGTGCATCGATAAAGATTGCATCCCTTGTAGATCCCTCTAGGCTTCTGTCGAATCTGTACTAGATCATTTGTAGAAGAACATAATTAGTCCCTTATTTATAGTCCTGATGTGTCTGTACTAGACTTTGGTAGACATGACAATAAAAGGACTTCTCTCCATATATTTTGTTTTGTCTTTTTAGTACTGAGACTCAGTCTTTTGCATCTTCTGCACTTTAGTGAAAGGATGTCTACAAATGAGACTTTTCATGCTTCTACAAGACCCCCTTCAAAGTGTCCCAAACTTGGGTCAAGATCGGAATACTTTGAACAAAAGCATGAACACGTGTCAGGACTGTACGAGCTGGGTGATGGCTGGTGTCACGCCTAGCTCTTAGCATTAATTGTTCTGAGTCATCATTTCAGAGCATGGGCTCCTGATGGCTTCTTGATATTAGGGCCTCTTGCATCTTTGTCGGGATCGCAAATCTCTTTAGCAGAGGAGGTTCAGAGTCACGTTCCTTTGTTCACTCGCTGTACTGTCATCTGTTATGGAGTGGAGCTTTAGCTTAACTTGTAAGCTTCCTTCTGACCGATGTCTGGATCGTGCTTGGACCACACGAACAGTCTACATAAAGGACTGTCCCCCTTCAAGAGAAGACTCAGCTGCTTCAACAATAGCCTTGCTTGTTCGATGTTCAGCTCCTGATGATCCTGGAGTTTGCTTGAGGTGGCCGTCGATGGCAAATCTTTTTATCCAAAGAAGTTATAGTAGAACTACTACTGGATCTCGAGACGTCCCGCATCCTGGATATCATAGGCGTCAATGGTGTCTCGAACCATAGCTTCCTGATTTCGCATTAGTTGCTACGCTGACCGAGGAATGGAAAGGCCTACTGCTATAGTTGTTCTCTCTGCCCAGCTAGAGAGATAGGGGAGTCCTGTGCTGGTCTTCATCCCCGGCTCAGACCAGTAGCAGCTTCAGGCGGTGGCTTCCTTTTGACCAAAAAGTGATTGGCTCTGTCACCGCCATTTCAGCTTTTTTGCTTCTGTGTATGTAACTAAGAAGGGTCTATAATAGGTTCTTGTAGCCACATGTTTTTATATGTAGAAGCTTTCTTGTTTCCTTTGCTTTTGTCTCCAAAATAAAGAGGGAATCTTCATAATAGATTTGCCTGACCAGAGGTAATATGGACGTGGTAGGTTTTTCAGGGTATAGAACAACAATCCAGAGGTAATATGGACGTGAACTATTTTCTAGACCGCTGGAATAATCATAGAGCTGGTGCAAGAAGAATGACTACTCAGAGGTAATGTAGACATGGTAGTCGCGTCTTCCAGGCTAGAGGAGCAATCCAGAGGTAATATGGACGTGAAGTGCTTCTTCTACTTGAGAGAATATATAGGAGGGAGAGCGAGAGATCCCCTTACCAGAACTCATAGGCACTCTTTTCAGGGGATGTAGGTGCCTATGCTGGTTCTATCTTCAGACGTAATACTTCTTTAGGAACTTGCCGTTGATGGGCATCATTAGCAAGTCCCCATTAGGCTTAGCTAGCCGATAAGCACCATTGGAGTGCACCATTTCTATGACGAACGGTCCTTCCTACTTGGGCTCGAACTTTCCAGCCGTCTTGTGGGTCATCACCATCGATCTCCGTACGGCCAAGATGAGGTCGTCCACCTGGTAGGATCTTTCGTGGAACTTTTTGTTGAATGACCCAGAGATGCGAGCTTGGAAAAGTTCAATCCTTTGCTGCACAAGCAAGCACTTTTTATCCAATGCTTCAAACTCTTGTAGCCGCCTGTGCTGATTGTCTTCGACGGCTAACTGATTAGTAATGGCTACCTGTAAGGACGGGATTTGAATCTCCAATGGGAGGACAGCCTCGTTCCCATAGACCAAGGAAAATGGTGTACTGCCTGTAGGTGCACGAAAAGTCATACGCCTAACTTCTCTTTCCAACCATATTTGTTGGAGGAGACGATTTTTTTTGAGGAGTTTGACAATAGTTTTGTTGAATGTCTCGGCCAATCCATTAGCTGTCGGTTTGTACGCTGTTGATGCCATATTTTGAATTTGGCTTTTGTCACAGAACCAGTCGAATACATGGCTTACGAACTGAGGACCATCATCATGAATGATCCTTTTGGGAACTCCGAAGTGGTAAATGATGTAATATTTGATAAAACTGATCATGTTGGAAGTATTTACCTCTACCAATGGTACTGCTTCTGCCCATTTGGAGAAATAATCTGTAATGGCGAGGATGAACCGGTGTCCTTTAGAGGATGGTTGGCTGACTGGCCCCACGATATCCATTCCCCATGCTTCAAATAACTACGAGGCCACCGTAGGGTATAAATATTCCAAAGGTTGATGGATGAAATCTGCATGAAATTGGCACGCCCGACATTTCTTTGCATATTCAATAGCATCTGCCATCAAAGTGGGCTAGTAATAGCCCATACGGCATAGCCGATTTTGTAGTTTGGGGCCCAGCTGGTAGGCTCCGCAGGTTCCATCAGGCGCTTCTCTGAGTGCTTCTTATGCCACTATACGAGACAAACAGCGTAAGAGAAGTCTGTCGTATGAGCGACGATATAGCATTTTGTTGGCCGAATCGTAGAAGAATCGGAGTGAGCACCACCTGACAGAAGCTGCTTCTCTTGGATCTTCAGGCATAATCCCATAAACTGCATAGTCTATAACTGGGAACCGCCAATCCCTGGTGCCTTCATCCGTTCCTACTTATAACGAGTAGTTCTGACATGCACGCAGGGCATTCTTTGGACAGACTAACTCCCGGCCCATTACTGAAATGGTATGATGAGATCCAACGGGGGCGGCCAAAGAGGCGGCAAGACTGGCTAGTGCATCGGCCTCCAAGTTCTGCAACCATGGCACATGTTCTATAAAGAATCTTGTGAAGGTGGAGACAATGTCGATTGTCGCCTGGTGGTAAGGGATTAAGTCCTCATGTCGTACCTTGTACTGACCTCGAACCTGACCGATGATCAATTTCGAGTCTTCATAGGCCTCGATGTAATCAACCCCCAGCTGTTTGGCGAGTTAGAGTCCGATGATGAGGGCATTATACTCTGCAGCATTGTTGGTGCACGACTCCGTGAGAGAATATATACGATTGTTAACTAGGCAGTTCGGAGTAACAAGGACGATCCCGACCCCTGACATAATTTCACCCTTTGGCCCCGCTCTTGAGGCTCCGTCAAAGAACATATGCCATACTGAGTTGTCAGAAACTACGTTGGACTCTAGTACTTCATCGGGGATTTCTTCATTGAGTTTTGAATTTTCTGGCACCGGATGAGCCACCAGGAAATCTGCTAACGTTTGGCCTTTGACTGCCTTCTATGGGACGAACACCATGTCGTAAGGATTCAAGAGAATTACCTATGTGGCTAGTCGTGAATTTAGTGCCCCTGGCTTGGTCATAAGGACTCTTAGAGGGTTGATCATGGATACCACATGGATCGTCTGTCCGGTCACATAATGCTGTGTCATCTGGATGACGAAGAGAAGGGCGAGACGTTCCTTCTCAATAGGATTATACCGATGCTCGGCTCCAAGCATGATCCTGCTGAGATAATGTATTATTTGTTCGTGGCCTTCTTTACTCTTTTGGGCTAATAAGGAACCAAGAGAATAATCCATGGCTCAGACGTACAGTAGGAAAGGCTTCCCCACGACTGGAGCTACCAGCACAAGAGGGCTGGTGAGGTACTTCTTGATCTCGTCGAATGTGCATTGGCACTCTTCGGTCCGTTCAAAAGTGACCCCTTTCTTCATTATTCTAGTGAAGGATTGACATTTACTAGAGAGATTTGCTATGAACCTCCTTATATACGCCAGTTACCCCTGTAAACCTCGAAGCTCTCAGAGATTCTTTGGAGGTGCCATGTCAAGAATTGCTTTGGTCTTCTCCGGGTCGATATGAATTCATTTTGCTGTGATGATGAAGCCTAAGAACTTGCTGCTAGAAACACCCAGGAAGGACTTGGTCGGATTCATTTTTAGCTGATGTGTCCACATTAGATCGAACATTGTCCGTAGATCATCCAAGTGGTTGGATTTGTACTTGCTTTTGACGGTGATGTCATCAACATAATACTTTATCGTCTTCCAGAGATGCTTGCGGAATATAGTACTCATAGCCCTTTGATAGGTAGCTCATGTATTCTTTAATCCGAAAGGCATTACTGTGTAGCAATACACCCCCTTCGGAGTCCAGAATGTCGTATGCTTTTCGTCTTCGAGGAGCATCTTGATCTGGTTGTAGCCGGAGAATCCGTCTATAAAGGACATAGCTCGAAGCCACATGTGTTGTCAATCATCACGTTGGTGATCGGGAGAGGAAACTCATCTTTAGGATAGGCCGAATTGAGGTCTCTAAAGTCTATGCAAATTTGTATCTTCTCGTTCTTCTTAGTTACAGAGACGATATTTGCGACACAATCTGGGTACTGCTCTTCGCGGATGAAGCCGCTCTCGATGAGTTTGTCGACCTCCTCCTCAATAGCATCCATAACATTGGGGCAGAACCGACACTGTTACTGCTTGACCGGTTTAACATAGGGCAGGATATTGAGGCAGTGCATGGCCACTTGTGGGTTTAGTCCTGGCATATCTTCGTAGCTCCAAGCGAAGACGTCGATATACTTGCGGATGAGCTGTATCAGGGACTGTATGTCATCTTCTGTTAGACTTTTACTGATGATGGGCTTAGGTGAGGCTTCATCTTCTAATTCGACCTGGATGACTTTATCTTTCGTAGGGGGTTCGTACTGCTCAAAATGCCACTCCCATTGGGATCCTAAGCACTGCGCCCAGGGTTCGTCTTCGAAGTACTCGAATGCTTGATCTTCATCCTCGACTAGGGGGTTTAAAGGGACCATGTTGGCGAATAGCGTTTCCTCGAAGCCCCGAACGGCTCTGTCATCAGAGTACAGGGTTTCCTCTTGCTTGTAACCCGATGTTGTTAGAAGATTGACCACTTCTACTGCCACGTCTGGGACAGGAATAATGTCACGCTACGCTTCTGCGGTTTGGCTACTCTCAAACTGGAAAGTAACCATGTTGGCCATGACAGTCTTCTCTTTGTAATCTAATAATATGATGTTGGCATTGATTAGGCGCTGAATTTGCCCCTTCTACACATAGCAGTCATATGTTGAGTGATGGACGTACTGGTGATAATGGCAGTACTTGGGATGGTCCACCTTTCCCACTTCATCAGGACGCCTGGGTGCCGGAATGGACAGTTTGCCACTCTTCGTAAGTATCTCGAAGAGCTCCAGTATAACCTATTCATTGAAGGAGTAAGTCTTCCTCGGCCTCCGTGCTTCTACGGATTTGGGGTTCACAGCTGCTGAACCTTTGGAGATGTTGATGGTCATGGCTTGCTTGCATTTTCTGTCTTTAGGGTTGTTACTGGACGAGCGTCTCCCCTTGTCTTCGGGTGCAGAAAAGTGTAGCCCTAGGAGCTGCGCATCTTGGGCTTTCCTTTGTGCGGCATCCGTCTCTATAATGAAAGGCGTCCACTCCGTACAGGAAGAATTGTGCCACAATTTTATAGTGGGCAGCATGTTCTAGCGACAGGAGTCCATAAGCATGGGCTCGGGCATGTCGGGTGGTAATCTGAGGGCTGCATGGCGGAAGCGCTCAATGTATGCACAGACAGACTCTTTCTCCCTCTAGACAATTTTCATGAGGGTCGACATGGTCATATCCATGCCTCATTCGTAGAATCGTTCCACGAACCGAGTCTTCAAGCCTTCAAATGATGAGATACAGTCATCCGGAACACTGCAGAACCACTCATAGGCTACCCCCTATACGGCTCCTATGAATATGTTGGACATGAGGGCGTCATCCTTTGGCAGTTGCCCCGTTACAGAGGCAAAATACCTCAAGTATTGTCGGGGAGACCCCTTCCCTTCATAAGGTGTAAGCGTCTACGGATTATATTTGGGAGGATAGACGACGTTGTCCCACTCGGTAGGGTATGGCTGTTGGATCCCCATCTTCTGAAGTGTTGCTTGCTTCTCCTTAGCATCATGATGAGCATACAGCTCCTTGATGGCCTGCTGTATCTCGACCGGCATTGCGAAGCCTCTAGCCGATGGAGTAGACGAGGATGGTTGTGCCTGATTGGCAGTAGGCAACCTGCAAGATTTATCATTGATCGGCGGATCACGTACAATTGTAGAGACAGCGGGGGCCATACAACTCTTGAGGTCGATTATGACCGAGGATAGGGTCTTCATGGTGTCCGTCAGCGTATCTAACTTCGTCTCAAGGACTTCGATACGTCTGAGAGCTTCGTTGTTGTCTTCCTCATTGCCATCGACCATGAACACAGACCGAGTGTGAGTGTGACTCGAGGGAGCCATCGATCCTTCACTTTCTGGCTCAGACGCATGAGTCTCGCTGTTCTGTGGATATATCGTAAGATTGTGACCTTCTTCGGACTCAATATGGTTGCTACCCCCAGTCTGGTGACTGGCTGCGCCAATGGAGACATTTGTGACGTATTACGCCTCGTCAGATTGGAACACATGGTTGTCGTGCATGGTAGGAGGCTGGCTACCCCCAGTTTTTGATAAGGCATCCAATACAGATCTGGAACGAGTGTCTGGAACACACCTGCATCGGGTACCTTAGCTTTACTGTTCTCTGACCTCCTCTTCGGTTTAGCAACCGATATGAAAGGATTCTGGGAGGGCTCCTTGAAAGCTCTGGAACCCTACGTCGCGTAGCATGTGGTGATGCGGGGCTCGTCTTTTCTATGGCTCACGACCCCCTATTAAGCCTCTGGCGTAGGGTCGGCGTGGAGTAGAGTCTCTGGAAGACGGAATGCCTGCTCAGCGATAGCGCAGCCGTCTGCTGACAACGACAGTTGATGGTAATCTGGGTACAAGAGTGCCTTAATTTTGGCACATCTTGTGCCACAGATTCTTCTTTCGCTTGGGAGAGGGTTGGATCTTCTGTCGTAGCACTCCCATTGTATATGTAGGGAAACTGCATATAAGCACTGTCAGAGCGGGTCTGACGAGTGTCACGACCCGCTCCCGAATAATCTGACACGAGTCGGACATGCCAGTCTTCGTCGTTAGACACGACGAAGTAAGTTGTACCAAGCTAGGGATATCTAACCGGAAAAACATGAATAAGTACAAATCACAACATCTATAACGAATCCCAGAATCAAGTAAAAGTCTAAAAATTATTACATTTCCAGCAATGAAATGAAAACTGATGTCTCTAATATAAAGTCCAAAGGAAACTAATATGGTCGGTACTAGGCTTCCTCAGCCTCTAAGTCTAGAGCAACTCCAGCTGGCTCTCCTGCATCTACAGGATCTCGGCCATAGTAAGTGTCACACAGAGCCTCCATCTCACCTGCAACATATCCTAGTCAGGAGCAGAGTAAAGTACAGTTCTAGGTAATAAATAAGAACATCATGATATGGAAATGAGTACAGGAGAACATGAATAGGAAATACAGGAAATGAACATGAAAGTACAGGAATGAAAGTACAAGAAGAAAAGTACAAGAATGTAACTATGAACCTGAAGTACAAGACATGACAAGTGCATAATATTTGAAATACAACTAGCCTATGTGACCGGCTGAGGTGAGTACAGGAGCAGGTACAGGAGTACATGAATATCGGTATGGTTTAGGACCCGCATGCATAATGCGAGGCCTAAGCTATCTACATGAATATAGTAACCGGGGTTTGGTCACATAGCTAGTGTATTTCCCTACCTGACACAAGTAAGTACAAGAACAAAAAATATAGGGTACAAGATATCGTGTCATGACGTGTCACAAGAAAGGTACAAGATATGTAAATTTACAAAAACCATAGAACAGTACTTGCCTTGCTCCGAAAAATCAAGTGTACTAGATGGAGATGGATGTTCCCATGTTATAATGATTATAAGTTGGTTAAGTACAAGTATATTAACACAATTCCTTATAAGCTAGTTTAACTATATTATCTAAAGTACATCAAGGATCTATATGTCTAATTACAATTGACCACACATCCTAAACATTATTATGAACAGTGTTTTCAAGTAAAAAGAGGGATGTGGAGCAGCTTACTGCTTCCTACAGACTCGACTATAGCAGTCCATTAGAGTCCAACCCCTCGAATGGATTAGTTAAAATTGCAATACATCCACTAACTTACCAATATTAAGAAGTTCTCAGTAACAAATTTATTAATATAGGATACTCTACTGCAAAATCATAAAGTCCATTTCATGACTTGCTGAGTGTTGAAGTGATACATCAAAACAACATGCTATTTACAGGACTTAACTTCCCAAAACTTGTTAAATCAAAATGATAACAGATCTATCAACTTAGGTCCACAACTATGTTGGCAGCAGGCTAAAAAAACAATCAAAATCTTTTCTGGAACTTAGCTTTTCTACTACACCTATGGCTTGTTTTTAACAAGTGATCAAAAGAGAATATTCAGTTCTCAGAGTGATCACAATAATTCAAATCATTCTCAGTGAAAGAACCCGAACCCTTCCCTAACCTTTCAAAAATAACGGTCATGTATCCTTCAAGTGCAGTAAGGAGTTTACACAACAAAATAGTATAATTACAACCAAATCAAAAATCTTATACAAAGAAAAATATGCAAATTGATGGTATAATAACACAAACCCAATAAAATCAAAAAGGAAAAATAAGCTACTGCTCCCAACAGGCTTCTGAATCAGCTTTGCCATTTAAAAACACACACGCAGTACAAAACACTAATCCGACAGAAACTTGGACACAAGCACTGATCCGACAGGAGTCCACCATCCCGGACACAGACACGAACAAACGGCCGAACGTCTAACGAACATAATACCAGGTTCATAGCATTGCATTCGGACACAACGCGATCTGATACAAATCCTTGTATATGATCCGAACATCACCCAGGAATGGACTCGAACGCACGGCAAACCGAACACGATGCATGAAAGGAACATACGTAACTAAAATTACAACCAAGCATCCAAGTGTAAACTGAATAATGAGATTAAAAAGAACAATACCTGGAAGAATTCAACGGTAGTGAGACACAATCTTCGAATAAATGGACACGCCTCCAAGATACTATAGATCCAAACTCTGGTATATAAATTGTCGGACAGATTCAAAATGTGAAGAGAACAAAGATTAGAACAATTGGAGAGTTTCAACCTTACAAACTTATCAACTAAACCATAATCACATCGATACTTACCAAAATTGATAGATCAGGAATAACAACAAGGACCAACGGAGTTCCTTCCGAGTGAAAAAAATGGATCAACCTTAAACAAAAGATAAATCGAAACAATAAATTTCCAAACATCAAAATTCTCAGATCTGAACAAAATTGAACGATACCTCACCTTCGATTTATCGAGAAGGAAAGGAAGAAGTAAGGGATTACTCGCCACCGCCCACTGTCGATCGCCGGAGCGTCTACTCGGGGAAACTCGGTCAGATCTCAATGTTGCCGAGTCTAGGAACTTCTTGATGTCGTCGTCGAGAAATCAGGGCTGACATGGAGGTTCCAAAATGTAGGTAAACCAAATCAAAATTAAGACGAGGAAGAAGATTGGGATGGAACAGAACGGAACTCACCTCGTTGGTGAGGCATCACCGGAAGATGAAAAGCTGCTGGTCGATTGAACCTCGGTGAAGGAAGACTCGGTTGCCGCTAGCCATCGCGAACTTCGCCTACCGCCATCATCGTCGCCGAGCTCGCTGGAGCAATGGGTCGGAAAGGAAAATTTGGGAGGAAGCTTTGGAGCTTTCGAGAGAGAGAGAGAGGAATGGCTGGAAATAAAATGATTCCTACTCCCAACTTTAATAAACTTAGCCATTTTGCAACCTAGTCCCTCCGCCCAAAATAATTTATTAATAAAGCTTTCCATTAAAAGATTACTTCCACAAAACACCTCTGCCTTTTTATTATTGCACAGAATTTAGAAAATCAGTTAGAAAGGAAAATGAGTGGTAGATCCCAAGTTTGTTACAACAAACTTTCAAATTTAAAATTCCTGCTCCTAATTTCCTTCCCTCCAAAATATTCATAAATTATATATATCATAAAACGAATGAAACATTATTATTAACAACTTTAAATTTTACTAAAAATTGGAAAAGTGGAGTTTCAGCAAGGAAGCCTCTTGTCGCTCCTGCGGGAACGCTTCTCGCATGGCTCCCTCTACGTGGGATGTACCCCTGTCTTAGCGTACGCACAAGAGTACCCTAGTAGAAGGGTGGTTAAACTGGTTGAGGCATTGGAGCACGAGAGCCAGTCTTTTGTAGCTTTCCGTCGGTTGCACGTGTAACTGTCAATACGGGCCTCTGGTCTGCCGTTGGTGTCGTACGCTTATTGTACGAAAGCGCGAGCGACCTGGGATCTCTTCCTCCTACCCCCAGCGGGCGAGTAGTATTCAGATTCCGTCGAAGGTTTACCTGAAGAAAAAGTGATTCTGTCGAAGATATATCTCCTTACCGTTAATACTTCCGTCGTGAGGTGTTGGACCAGTGTACGCTTCCTTTGGCATCATTCCTTCGTCAGATCAACCATGGAACCACCATCTTCCTCGCCATGATTTCCCGAGACGGGAATCGAGCAAGAAGATAAGGCTGTAGCACCCGGGATCTTCTCTGTGGCCTTGACGTTGAAGGGGTCCTGAGATATAGTTCCCGCCATCGTGCTGCTGGCTGTAGCCGCCTTTAGCCTCCAGACACGTCGATTCTTCTTCGGTTGTATCAACCGCTTTAAAGTCTTTGACTTTTCATCAGCGAGGAGATCTTCAAAAGCTTGTTGGTCGAAGCGTACGACCAATATGTCTTGGGAAGCTTCCAGCAAGTTGTCATCAGATTACGTCACCGCCTTCTCGTTAGAGAAGAACGTAGTCCCTAGCAGATTCACCATTTTGTTCAACGTAACAAAAGGTTGAACGAACTTTTTGCTTTATTGAACGTATAAGGTATCTGTGTACAAAAAAAAAGTCCTAAACAGGATATTCTAAGTATAGGAAGAAGTGGTTTCTGGAAAAGT
Source organism: Iris pallida (assembly GCA_029216955.1). Taxonomy (NCBI): domain Eukaryota; kingdom Viridiplantae; phylum Streptophyta; class Magnoliopsida; order Asparagales; family Iridaceae; genus Iris; species Iris pallida. The sequence continues at coordinate 3,262,027 of JANAVB010040620.1, forward strand.
GTGACGGTCGAGATCGAGCGCTGCAGTGGCTCCTTTACTCTGTTGACGATATAACGACGAATCAACCTTGCTATGGCTCTCTGGCGCCTTTGATGGGACTCTGGGTCACCGATCAAGAGGCTGTCTGGATGAGAAGATCCCTTGAATATGGTTGATTTGTTAGTTCTTTGGTTGATAGGTGGATGAGGGTGGTTGACTCTTCGTGGATAGAAATTGTTGATCCTTTGAAGATTGTCAATTATCAATGTTCCTTCTCTCTCTTTTTTTCTCCTTTGGTGGAAGAGGAACTCCTTCTATTTATAGAGAATTGAGAACATATGAGATGTGTATTAGGGTTCCTGAGATGTGAAAGAAATTGTCGTCATTGTACGGTACGGGCTTCTGCAGTGCTGACACGTGGTGGACATCGAGATTCCCCTCAAACAAGATCTCTGGTGGTTATAAACATAACCGAAGGAGGTGATATGTGGCGCGTACCGATTTTCTTGTTCGGATATAGCCGAATAAATCTTGGGATTTTATCCTAGATTTGGAGTCTAACTGATCCTCGTCTAAGATTTAAATTAATCTGATATGATATCACTCATGATTTCATCCCAATCTTCTCTATAAGAGTCGATTTAAACAAACCAATTGGGGTGGACGCATACTTCCTGCCTTTGGTGAGTACTAAGTGATGTTGTGCTTCTGGGTCGATGAGTAGACCGTACTTCTAGAGACGACGGAACCTCTGTGCTTTCAGGCGACGAGTGGATACGAAACTTCTGTGCATATAGAGCAACTTATGAAGCTGTGTTTCGGGCTACCGAAATCACTGTACTGTAGGCGATAAGTAGGCTTGTGCTTCAGGTTGGCGAGATTATTGTGCTTTTGAAGCGACAGGTTGACTTACATTGGTTACGATAGGAGTTCCCAAGTCTCTTGTAGAGAAGTGACTTAAGCTTCTGATCCGGAGAAGATGACTGCGTCGTAGGAATGGATATGGTGTGAGCATATCACCATCATGTGCCTCATGCAAACGTAGGTAAGTAGCTGTGCCTCTGAACAGTGAAGGCGTTGGCTGCGAAGGGAAGGGTATGACACCCTTGTGCGTCTGAGATTAGCATAGGCAGGCAGCTGCACTTCTGGAGTGAAGACACTAGCTTCTGAAATAAAAGAAGGGGAGTGGAGCCTACCACCATCTTATTTCTGAGGTTGGCGCAGGCAGGTGGCTGCACCTCTGGCTTGAAGGATCTGGCTTCTTCAAAGTGCTGAGTCACTGATATACTTCTGAGAGGCTGCACCCACAAGAAAATCAGAACATACTTCGGTGGAGATCAATCTTCTAGCATGTGTATCGAGAAGAAGGAAGGCTGCACTTCGATGAAGACTGTATCCCTTGTAAATCCCTCTAGGCTTCTGTTAAATCTGTACTAGATCCTTTGTAGAAGAACAGAATTAGTCCCTTATATATAGTCCTGATGTGTCTGTACTAGACTTTGGTAGACATGACAATAAAGGGACTTCTCTCCATATCTTCTGTTTTTTCTTTTTAGTACTGAGCCTCAGTCTTTTGCATCTTCTGCGCTTTGGCGAAAGGATGTCTTCAGCTAAGATTTTTCATGCTTCTACAGCGGCAGGAAAGGAGCAACACATAGACAGCAGCAAGAGCAGGAAGAAGACCCCCACGTCACCAAAGGAAGCACAAATCCGGGAAGCAGAAGAATATAACAGCGGAGGATATGCAGTCTCTAATTCCCCTGCCGCCTCGAATGTCTAGGCAGAAGGCCTAAGAGGAAAAGAGGAATGCAACATCCCTCAGTCAACAGATCTAACAACCAACTTTGTCAGAGAAGCCACAAAAGATGCTACCAGCAAAGAAGGCGGGTCGATGGAGAGACCACCAACGCCCGAGGATCGGAATAGAGAAGAGGTACCGAATAAGGATCCTCTACTCACAGGTTCTTCCAAATTTAAAACTAAGGCTACGGAGAATAAACAGAAGAAAGAAACTACATCATCCAGACAGACCAGATCAACGGGTAAGGGGACAGCAACTCACTCTCCTATCACCAAATGTTAAAAATCATCATAAGGAATGCCAGGGGGGATCGCTAGAAGGCAAACAGTGAATTGCATTAAAGCTCTCAAAAAACTTCACAAAATTGACATCCTAGCCATTATCAAGGTTAAGGTCCATAAAGAGTAGGGGGAGGATTTCAGAATAAAGCTGGGTTTCGAGCGCATTACATCTTGCAACATAAACTTTTTGATCTTCTTCAACAATGGCGCCTCGGCAAGGAGCACGGATGAAAGCGATCAGACAATAACTATGGAGATGTCCTACCCCCGTCTCAGCAAGGCAATTTTTTTATCGATTATTCATAGAGACTGCACCATAAAAGTAGAAAGGATTTCTGGGATCATCTCTCTCAGATCCACAATGGCATGGGCGAGGAGGCATGGCTGTACGGGGGCAACTTCAATGTCATTTCTCGGCCGGAGGAGAAAATAGGCGGGCTCCCGCCCAACCCGGCCTCCATGCTTGATTTTAACATCTTCATTTTTGAAAACGCTCTCAACCAGATCCCTTTACGGCAATACCTTCAAGTGGTGCAACAACCAAGAAGGTAATTCCAAACAACTCTCCCGGCTCGACTGGGTGCTCACCAATCAAACTTAGAGGACATGGTGTATAGCTTGTCGATCACTCACCTCAACAGGGTAAAATTCGACCACGCCCCATTGCTCATCAACATCATCACTTCCAAACCTTCCTGAAGACATTCAAATTCCTATCGTTGTGGTGCAATCACCAGGATTTTGAATCAGTGGTTAGGCAGGCTTGGGCAGCAAAGGACTATATCAACCCTCTGGTTAGGATGGTCGCAAAACTCAGTAGCACGCATCGCGCCCTCTCATCCCGGAGCAGAGTAGCATTTTGAGATATCTTCTAAGCAATCAGAGTTGCAGAAGATCATGTGGTTAGAACAGAGGCGGACGACGATCAATTGGGATCCCCCGATAGCATGGCTGCCCTCAACACGGCTAGAGCATCTCTTAAGCAGAAACTGGTGGTGGAGGCAGACTTTTGGCCCTAAAAAGCTAGAATAAAATAGGATGTAGAGGGCGACCTAACAGAGCATCTCTAATTCTTGGTCTTCGATCATTATAAATGGAAGCTCATCGTATTATTTCAAATCCTCCAGGGGCATTCGCCAAGGCGGTCCACTATCCCCCACCCTATTCATTATAGCGGTCGAGCTCCTTAGCCGCAACTTGGTGAAGATGGGTTCCCGCCCGGGCTTCGACAGATAGAGGACTATGAGTGGTTTCCCTCTAGTCACTCTTTTCGACTGGAGACAGGCATTCAATCAGGATGGTGAAGGAAGTTCTTCATAGTTATGAACTTGTGTTGGGCCAACAAGCAAACGATGATAAAAGTTACACTTACGTTCATTCATCCACCGAGCCAGACAAAAGGGCTACTCTCTTATCCATAGTTGGTTACGCGGTTTAGGCCCTCTCATCCTCTATCTGGGCTGCCCCGTCACTCACGGTAAATGCAACTATGCCATGTTTATTCACATCATAGGAAAGGTCAGGAAGCGAATAGCCGAGTAGCACCACCAACTGCTTTCTCCGGGGGGAACTTATTCTGTTACGGCACATTCTCTCCTCGATCCCTTCATACACTCTTGCAGTTTATGGGCCACCGAAGAAGGTACTCCTCTCAATTTAACGTAGTTTTGCTTCCTTCTTCTGGGGACAGAGCAATGGCGCTCCCAAGCGGCACTGGACGAATTGGCACAAGGTCTGTAGTCCTATTGCAGAGGGGGGTTGGGCATTCGTCATCTTTCGGAGGTCGTCGAGGCACTTTCTCTCAAGATATGGTGTAAGTTCCGCACGCAATGGTCGCTCTGGACGTCGTTTTTCTTTACACGATATTGTTATTGCCGGAAACGCCGGGGCACAATTTTTCGATGGAAAACTGAGAAAATGAAACAGTTGTAAAGACAACGTTTCTAATGCAACTCCTTAAAGAGGGTTTTGCAACAGAGATCCAGAAGGATTCTGCAAATTACGAAATCTAAAAAGATATCGTAATACACGAATAATCTAAAGAGATTTTCGTGATCGTAGCAAACTGGCAGTAGTGCCTTCTAAAAAGAAGATACTGACAGAACTGCTAAAGACAACAGAAGGATGACAGGCGAGAGATGGAATTGCTGGGGTGAATTATCACCGTTGCTCAAAGCTTTATTCGCCCTCTGCGAACAGCTTCCAGGAACCAGCAAGGTTGACGGAAAACCTTGGAACACTCCTGCTCTTCTGATTCCTCGGAAGACGGCAAACTCCTCTGGCAATGGTACTCTTCTCTCTCTGTTTGAAGTAACAGAACTCACGCGTACTAAAAAGTACTAGTGTTTATGTTAAACAACACGCTCACTACTCTATTGTGTTAAAGAACACTTAGAGTTTTCTCTCTGGAATTCTGATTACTTCTACCAACTGAGAGAGAGGAAAGAACCTGCATATATAGCCCACGGGACGGTTGCCAAGCAGTTGCCTGCACTTCAGGGTCGTGCTAAGTGCAAAGTGCGCCAACAAAATGCCACATTACGCCTCATGAGCCCTTGAGCCCGAGTCCGAGCCCGAGCCCGAGCCCGAGTCCGAGTGCGAGTCGCTAAGCCCCAACGGGGCTTAGCTCCTATGGAAATAAATTTCCCAAGAGCAAAAAGCTTACAGCTTATTAATTGTTGATTAAGCCTTTATACCATTAATAATTAATCCCACATGGCACACACCCATGTGCACTACATGTGCATCTCCATAAAGAGTAAAGACTCATATATATGGAGATACACATTCCTTTCTAGCCGATGTGGGACTAAAAATCAAAACAAAAGGCTATAAACCCAATAATCCCCCACATATCTCTATATATATGAGTACGAGTGTTCCCCACAGTAACTGTCCATTATGCTTTTAGGATAGATGCCACTTAAGACTTGAATCTTCCCACGTGAGTCAAAAATCAAACTATAATACAAGAATGGACTAAGCCTTGAATTGTGCATCATAGCTGAAATTCTTTCCACTCACATAATGTAGTTACATGTGCTTCTGGCTGCACATTTAAGGCCGTGTGCCAGCCTGGTTTCAGTGTATAATATTGGGTGTCTACAAATTTACCCTCAAGAGACGGCCTGATATCTCTTTGTCCATACACTATAGGTGAGTTCTTTATTAAAGAGACATGGCATGAAGCGTCCAACGCTTCCTTTGCGGTGCTACGCCGCTATGACATAGCCTTAAGCCGAGGACCTTACCCCGAATCACCGGGAACCTCATCGTAGTGTCATACTACCTGTAGCATGCGGTCTAGCCCCTTTGTAGTGCCAAACTACCCAGCATGAAGCCTTACGCTTCTGTGCGGTGTTACGCCGCTACGATATGGCTTGCAAGGCCGAGGCTTTATCCCTAGCCGGGTTTACCTCATTGTGGTGTCGTACCACCCGTAACATGAGGAACACCTCCTCTTTGTAGTGCTGACTACATCCCTCTTTAATTCAATATACAGCATTAGGCCAACTGCCTATTTGCGGTGCTATGCCGCTGTGACTTGGCTAACATAGCCGAGGCTTTACCTCCTTCGAGAACCTCATGGTGGAGTCACCGCCACACATAGCATGGAGTCACACTCCTTGTAGTGCTGTGCTACCATGCTTCATGTAAAGCATACCAGACATTCCAAATGCCTGAGAACTCATTAAGGCATTTAAGCCAACCTCCCACAGGACCTGTTTTCCGCAGAAAACAACAGTAGACAACAGTGGTTATAGGTCCGTAACCTCTCCATGCCCAATAGAACATGTACCTACCATTCCTGATATTCTTTCGATTAGTGGTCCTCCCTTGAACCAAAAGCTAGATGCCTAGTAGATAAATCTTTGAACTAATAGCATAAAACTTTATGGTAGGAATACAATAATACAATATCAGAATGCCTTCAAGCCCATTTTACAAGCTGTGTCATCGACCAGCTGGCGCTTGAGGCCCTTAGTGAACGGATCCGCCAGGTTTTCCTGACTCCGAACATCAATTACTGCAATAATACCTCTTTTGATAAGATCGTGTACTGCTCTGTGCTTCAACCGCACAGTCCTCTTCTTCCCGTTGAAGAGGTCATTTGATGCTACCGCCGCAGTCGCCTGGTTGTCGCAGTATATCGGTATCGCCGGTATTTGTGCCCCAACCACTGGAAGATCATACATGAGCTCCCGAAGCCATTCTGCTTCCTCGGCTGCGGTATCAAGTGCAAAGAACTCAGATTCCATGGATGACCGCGAGAGCATAGTCTGCTTCTTCGACTTCCACGATATAGCAGCTTCACCCATTGTGAAAATGTATCCACCTGTGGACCTCTCGCTCTCCACCTTTGAGCACCAACTGGCATCACTGAAGCCTTCCACTACCGACGGATCTCCGCTGTAGTACAGTGCATATGTCTGAGTCTTCTTGAGATATCTCATAACCCGTTCCACAGCTTTCCAGTGTTCAACACCTGGATTGCTCGTAAAACGACTCAGCATTCCTACAGCAAAAGCTATGTCAGGCCTTGTGGCAGTAGTAGCATACATCAAACTTCCGATTACGCTTGCATACTCCAGCTGTCTGACGCTTTTCCCTGAATTAGGCTTCAGCTTCAGATCACACCTGTACGGCGTATCGATCCCTGGAAGATCCCGATACCCATAACGAGTGATCATTTTCTCAATATAATGAGACTGTGATAGCGCTAGTCCAGTTTCTGTCCGGATGATCTTGATCCCTAAGATCACATCAGCTTCCCCCAAGTCCTTCATACTGAACTTGCTTGAGATGAATTTCTTTGTCTCCGTGACACATCTAATATCCGTACCTAGGATAAGCATGTCGTCCACGTACAGACAAACGATCACACCTCTTCCATCAGCGAACTTCGTGTAAACACACTTGTCCGTATCGCTGACCATGTAGCCATTTGACCTTATAACTTTGTCAAATTTCTTATGCCACATCTTGGGAGCCTATTTAAGACCGTACAAGGATTTCACCAACTTGCAGACTTTGTCTTCAAGACCTCTGATGACAAATCCCTCTGGCTGTTGCATGTAAATCTCTTCGGTCAGCTCGCCATTTAGGAAAGCCGTATTCACATCCATCTGATGTATCACCATCTTATTTATTGCTGCGAGAGCAATCAACATTCTGATGGTGGTCATCCGGGCTACTGGAGCATATGTGTCAAAGTAGTCAATCCCCTGCTTCTGAGAAAACCCCTTGGCTACCAACCTAGCCTTGAACTTGTCAATAGTTCCGTCTGCTTTCATCTTCTTCTTGAAGATCCATTTGCATCCGATGGGTTTCCTCCTTCAGGAAGATCAACCAACACCCAAGTGTTATTTGAGGTGATGGAATCAATCTCATTGTCAATCGCCTCCTTCCAGAAAACTGCGTCTCTGGTCTTCATCGCCTCATCATAGGTAAGTGGATCTGCTTTCACATGATAGGTGACAAAGTCACTTTCGAAGTCCTTCGGCCTCTTCACACGCTTAGCTGACGGCTCAGCTTGTTCTGGTTCAATCGTTGTATCAACAACAACATCTTCTTGGACCACATCTTCATTGAAGACTTCAGTCTCTTGTGCACCCTCATTATTCTCCGGAACATTCGGAAGAACAATATTCTTGTGCCTTGCAAACTTGTCTTCAAAATATTCTGCATCGCGAGATTCAATGATATGATTTGACTCAATATCAAGAAATCTTCGAGCATCACTCTTCTCGGCATACCCCAAGAAGATCGTCTTTGTAGTCCTTGTCCCAAGCTTCTGAATCTTCAGATCTGGAAGCTTGACATATGCCAGACACCCCCACACTCGAATAACATTCAAGTTAGGTCTGACTTTGAACCAGAGTTCATGAGGAGTAATATCAGAAGTTGCATGAGGCACTCTATTTAGAATAAAAGTGGCCGTCAATGCAGCTTCTCCCCAGTAGCACTTAGGAAGGCCAGCAGTCAATAACATTGAATTTATCATTTCTGTCAACGTCCTGTTCTTCCTCTCAGCTACTCCGTTTGATTGAGGAGAGTACGGAGCCGTAGTCTCATTGACAATTCCATGTTCCTTACAGAACGATGCGAATTCATGAGACCTGTACTCCCCACCTTGATCACTTCTTATCCTTTTGAGTTGTTGTCCAGTCTGTCGCTCAGCTTCAGCTCTGAACTCCTTGAACTTCTCGAATGCTTCGCCTTTAGCCTTCAGCAAGTAGACGAACGCATACTTTGAGAAGTCATCGATGAAGGTTATGAAATACTTCATCCCGGCCTTTGTAGAGAACTGTTTAAAGTCACAGATATCGGAGTGAACCAACTCCAGAAGATCTGTACTTCGATTAACCCGAGGAAAGGGTTTCCTTGTGATCTTCGTTTAAGCACAAACTTCACATTTCTCTACCTTACCCCCACATTTGGAGATAAGTCCTAGACTAGACATTCTGTTTATTCGTTTAGAATGAACATGTCCTAGCCTATTATGCCACAACTCAAGAGTATAAGCAGAATGAGTGACTTCATTAATAACATTAATTACATTGGACTGATTTACAAGCTGAATCTTGAACATTCCTTCGGTATAAAAAGCTTTCCCGAAATATGTTCCCTTGATAGACATCACCATCTGGCCAGCATTGATGTCCATCCTGAGGCCTGTATTGCAGAGTAGGCCTCCCGAGATCAGGTTCTTGGCAATAGCAGGAACGTGCTTCACGCCTTGAAGCGTCAGAGACTTGCCCGAAGTCAGCTTCAACACCACCGTCCCGATCCCGAGCACTTCAGCTTGTGCCTGGTTTGCCATCATAACCACTTCAGAAGTAGGTGTATAGGTGGTGAACCACTCCTTACTGGAGCATACATGGCAGAAGGCTCCAGTGTCTACCCACCAGTCAGAGTCAGTCCTTACTGCATCAACCTGTGCAATCATAGCAACTATGTCAGTGATCATAGATACCTTACTAGGCTCTCCTTGCTCTGATTGCTTGGTCTTTTCTTTACACTCATTCTTAAAGTGGCCCTTCTTGCCACACTTGAAGCAAGGCATTTCTGACTTTGGCTTCTTTTTCTTGATAGAAGTTCCCTTGACTTTTAGATTGTCAGGGTTCTTCTTCTTGCTGTGGAAAGCCGCCTGCTTTCCCTTTGGTCCCTTGGTCTGAACCAGATTGGCGTTAGCCAATTGCTTGGACAGTGTGTCCACCTTCAGTTGAGCCCGCATCTGGTCCTCAACATAGATTTCCTGTAGGAGATCTTCAAGGGTGATCTCCAACTTCTTCCTATGCATGTTTGCATAGAACTTGCTCCACCCAGCGGGGAGCTTTGAGACAATCCTTCCAACAACAAACTTGTCGGGGAGGGACATCGCCTCGTCTTCCAACTTCTGTCGCAGTTTCAGGAACTCCTTCACCTGCGACAGCATAGACTTTTCGTCCTCAAAGAACCACTTGTGATATTTTTCAACCACAAATATTTTACTGCGGTTCTTGTCTTCTTCGTAGAGTTTTTCTAGAGACTCCTATATGTCTCTAGCGATATTCTTCTTAGAATAGGATTCTGCAAGGGAATCCTCCATAGCATTCAGGATAAGGAGCCTGCAAATGCTATTTTCTCTTCTCCACTTGGCCTGAAGTTTAGTAGCCGCAGATATTGCAGCAGCAGATCCAGTATCTGGAACAGTAGCTTCCTCTTCAAGCAGCACGTGATCAACATCTCTGAGTTGAAGAGTGAGATAAACCTTCCTCTTCCAGACTTGATAATGCTCTCCATCAAACTTTTCTAACTTACAGAAGTCAGTGTTGAGGAGTGAAGCATTAATGTTTTCCATCGTAGCAATAAAGCTTTGAGATTGTTATTGTCGGGAACGCCGGAGCACAATTTTTCGATAGAAAACTGAGAAAATGAAACAGTTGTAAAGACAATATTTCTAATACAACTCCTTAAAGAAGGTTTTGCAACAGAGATCCAGAAGGATTCTGCAAATTACGAAATCTAAAAAGATATCGTAATACACGAATAATCTAAAGAGATTTTCGTGATCGTAGCAAACTGGCAGTAGTGCCTTCTAAAAAGAAGATACTGACAGAACTGCTAAAGACAACAGAAGGATGACAAGCGAGAGATGGAATTGCTGGGGTGAATTATCACCGTTGCTCAAAGCTTTATTCGCCCTCTGCGAACAGCTTCCAGGAACCAGCAAGGTTGACGGAAAACCATGGAACACTCCTGCTCTTCTGACTCCTCGGAAGACGGCGAACTCCTCTGGCAATGGTACTCTTCTCTCTCTGTTTGAAGTAACAGAACTCACGCGTACTAAAAAGTACTAGTGTTTGTGTTAAACAACACGCTCACTACTCTGTTGTGTTAGAGAACACTTAGAGTTTTCTCTCTGGAATTCTGATTACTTCTACCAACTGAGAGAGAGGAGAGAACCTGCATATATAGCCCACGGGGCGGTTGCCAAGCAGTTGCCTGCACTTCAGGGTCGTGCTAAGTGCAAAGTGCGCCAACAAAACGCCACATTACGCCTCATGAGCCCTTGAGCCCGAGCCCGAGCCCGAGTCTGAGTCCGAGTCCGAGTCCGAGTCCGAGTCCGAGTCCGAGTCCGAGTCGCTAAGCCCCAACGGGGCTTAGCTCCTATGGAAATAAATTTCCCAAGAGCAAAAAGCTTACAGCTTATTAATTGTTGATTAAGCCTTTATACCATTAATAATTAATCCCACATGGCACACACCCATGTGTACTACATGTGCATCTCCATAAAGAGTAAAGACTCATATATATGGAGATACACATTCCTTTCTAACCGATGTGGGACTAAAAATCAAAACAAAAGGCTATAAACCCAACAGATATTGCACCCACATTCATCCCACTGCCGCTAAGGCCAACAACAATGCTTCTCATATTTGGCGTCGACTCCTCAAAGGTAGACAACTAGGAGAACATCACATTTCCCTGAACTTGGGCAATGGCGAAGCGGACGCCTACTAGGAATCTTGGTTAGGAGATTAGCCTATCAGGAACTTCGGGACAGTCGACCCCCCAATGTAAATCAAGCAACTAATTGTGAACAGGGCTTGGGACTTAAATCTCGTGGAGCAGCTCCTGGGTTCGGACGTGTCCGCAGCCGTCCAATCTAGCGGTATCCACGTAAAAGACATCAAAGTCAAATGGAGATGGAAGCCTGCCCCAGTTGGGTTCTCCACTCGGTCCGCTTGGGAAGCAATTCGGCAGCTGCACCCCGTGGAGGTTAGTTTCAAATTCATCTGGAACGGTTGCTTGCCGACAAAATAGTCCATTCTCCTTTGGCGCATCCTTCATCTCAAGCTTCCCATCGACCTATCGGTTCAAGCGATGGGCTTCTCCCTCGCTTCCACTGCAACTGTTCTGAGGTGCCTTGCAAGGTGTCTTTCGACCACCTGTTCTCGAAGGAGGACTCTGCGAAGGCTATTTGGTCGTACTTTCATCCTGCGAGCTTGCCTTTCCAATAGGCCGATAATGTTCTTAGCCGCATTTTGGTTTAGTGGGAGGAAAAAATTTGCCATGATGCACAACTGTTATGCGGCACCATGGTATGGGTTACCTGGAAGTATAGGAACAAACGTTATTATGAGGGTTATTCTTATGCTTCTGACCGGCTTATCAAAAAGGCAATTCGTCATGTAGACAAGGCCATATTTAGCTGTGCTCATAAATTGTACGTCCTCGGCATACGTCCGGTTTTTTGGTGGTGAAGTCGGGGCTCCGTGCTCGCGGGGAGGTCTAGTGTGCATGTGGGGGCATACTTTTATCATTTTGTGTGGGTATACTTTGGTGGCTCGGATGCCCCTTTAGTTCTTAGTTTAGTTCTTTTTGGTTTGCGGGGTGGTTCCTCTAGGGGGCCTTTTGTTCCTCAAAGGGGCTTTCTGTATCCTGTTGTTGGGCCTTTTTAATTTAATGGCAGTCTTTGGATTAAAAAAAGCTATATATATATATATATATATATATATATATATATATATATATATATATATATATATATATATAAATATATATATATATATATATATATATACCATAGCCCTTATCCATTACGTTACCAAGCATTACCCTAGCATTGATACCATGGCTTCAGCCAAAACCTTAGTATCAATATTTGATAACTCATAGGTATCCCAAAACCCATATCCATATCCCAAATCCTTTACCTATCTACATTTACCCCTTTACTTTATCCACATAACACATAGGTATACTCATACACACCCTATCATGGCACAAACCTTTACCTTATTGCCTATGCACTCTCACATATATACCATACACTCACACACTCATACTACTTATCACCACTCACTGGACACCCTGTGCACACTGTACAGTGTCCCTCCCAGCTGCTACTGCTATCTATGCCATGCACAGCTGCCATTTGGCCTTGCTGCTGCTGCATATGCTACTGCTACTGCCTTATTGTTGTTGTTGCAACTACAATGGTGCTGCTGCAGTTCATGTTATTGCTACTGCTACTCCAACTACTGCTGTTGTTACTCTTATGCTACTATTATTGCGTCCCTACTGCTACTGCCATTGCTTCTCCTACTGCTACTGTTGTTATTTCACCTACTACTACTGTTGCTATTACTTCTATTGCTATTGTTTCCTACTACTGCTACTATTGCTTCTACCTGCTACTAGATCCTCATCTCTTACATACACTCACACCTAGGGACTGTTATTGTTTATGTTGCTAACAGCTGCTGCTACAGCAGCTACTAGGCCAACTACTGCTTGTTATCAAGCCTTTGCAGCCATATTCACACACCTAAGCACATGAATCTATCCCATGTTCCCCCCTTCCTACACCAACTGCAACTGCCATTCATGCCACTGTTGGCAGTGCTTTCCCTTGACTCGAGGACACACACATATGTATAAATATACATATCCACATATATACACACACGCATACCGATATGAATACACAAGCCCATGTATATATGTACTAAAGATATATTTATCAAGATGACATATGTATATACCTACATATTTATGATACAACTCATGTATCAATAATATCATAAATAAATATGGACAAAACATGCACTCACAAGACATTAAATCAAATTTTATGTGGTGCATCACCCAATTATCACACTTCTCTATGATACTCTTGTGATACACCCTTGATATTCTACCAAACCATCACCAAACTCTTCCCAAATCTCAAGAACAAGTTAATTACCATAATTAAAGCCTAATGAAAGCAATAGATACCTATACTCTAGTGCTTGTGGCAAATTATGTCATGTGTTTCACCTGTGTCGAAGGGAAAACACAGAAAACTATCATGTATCACACCATATCATAATACGGCCTACTTGTATCCAATTGAGGATACGTATCTAGCCACACACAACCAAAATAAGTCTATATAGATCTAAATTATCAATGACAAACACTCGGTGAACCAATCTCGGATTTTCTCCAAATTGGGCACAAAACTCAATATAACTTCCATAATAGGGGTCCCTAGAGGCCAATTCTTATTTTTTATAGGTAGCCATAGTCCATAGGTGGGTTCCTATAATGATCAAATGACACAAATATAACCTAACTAAAGAGGGAATTCAGAGTCGTACCTATTGGAAGATGAATTCTCAATGCAAATTCCAATGGAGACTATTTGGACAGAAGCTTCCAGCCAAGTCCTTCCTCTCCAAGTGCACCTTGCAATCCTAAGCTTCTAGGCTCCTTAGATGAAGAGTAAGGAAGGAAATACGAGTAAAATTGAGTGGAATTGATGGAGGGATGGATCAATTTGGAAAAGAACACCAAATTAGGAATGATTGTGTACAAATGAAGAGGATAGAGAGACTCCTCGCTCTATATAGGTCTGGCCACCTCTAGCCTCTCCATGCTAATGCACAATATCCAATATGCCTCCAATTAATTGTCATGAAGGGTATTTAATTAGTGCAAAGGTTCTACTTCTAATAAAGGGATTAAACTAATCTCTAATTAATAAAATAATTGCTCAATTCAGCCCAAGTGGGTCAATCTAAATGTTGGATTCTAGTGTCATGTCAAGTATACTTGGGTCTACTAATATGAGTCTAGTAAATAGGCTAGCCCACTAACCGTAATAACTATAACCATAATTAAATAGATAAATATGCCAATATATATAATATAATTTGACAAAATTATCCCTATCTAGAAATATGGTAGTGACAGGTCCGAGCTCGGTCTGAGTTCGGTCCGATCTCGGATCGAATTTTTCCAACCAGTTACGGTTTGAGTTCAGGCTGATCTGAGTATATATTTGAGCCTATTTTAGTGGACTTTGGATTTGGGTTTAATCAGGTTTAGGTAGGCTAATTTAAGTGGACTCAGATTCCTTCTAGTTGTCAAGTGCGACTCGATGTACAGAGTCCTAGACTCAATAAAAGTCAAATGCATAACAAGATTGAAAACCAGTATCTAGTAACCATTTTTGACAATATCGTAGTAGTGTCGCAGTCTGTAGCAGTCTTCAGTTATAATGTTATTGAGTTATATCGATCCAAAGTTTTGTTGATTATCAAAATTGAGTTGGTTGTGACCTACTTGGGCCAACAATAGTCTCTTTAGATACTGACTTTGGTACCATATTGAAAAGGTCAAAGGATAACTAAAAAAGAAATCCTTTAATTTCATAAGGATAGAAAGAGTTTCCCCTTGAAAATAACTACAAATAAAATCTAATGGCAGTACCTAGAATAATGATTTCTATGATGACTATATTCCATAACACACTTAGATTGTGTTTGGTTCATTGTAATGTTGCCATAATCGTAATGGAACAGGTATTGCATTGTAATTGAGTTTGTATATGATGGAATTACCATTACATTACCATGTTTGGTTGGAACATGTAATTAAACCATGCAATGTAATGTCAATTGCATTCAAGTGTTTGGTTTAACATGTAATGTGATCGAATAATTATTATTTGTATAATTTTGACAAATATACCCTTAAATTTATATGTATATTTTTTAGCCAAATTTATTAATCATAATTAATATTAAAAATATGTTAAACAAATAAAATAAAATATCACATTGTATCATGTAAGAAAAATAAAAAATTAGCATTCATACCAAAACATTCAATAAACTCTATTCTATCAGAAAAAAGTATCTAGTAACCAAATAAAATAAAGCATCACAAAGTATCATGTAAAAAAGTTAAAAAAAAGTAATGACATAAAATAAATTCCATTTCATCTCAAAAAAAAAGTAAAATTAGTAGTTATAAAGGAGAAAATTCATATGGTATCATATAATAAGCTGATCAAAATAACATCACATTGTATCATGTAACTGACATATCCGGTAACTAAATAAAATACACATAATTCTACCCAAACTCTAAAAGACTTTTTACCCAATTTTCTCTCTCTTTATCAGGAACACTAAAAAACAAATTGAGTTTGCTAGAATCACAATCGATAAGAAAGTGAGCTTTGTGCCTTTCTTCCATGGTAAGTCTAAATAACTTCTAGTTCATCATATATTATTTTTTATTCTTACTAGCCTCTTCTTCCAAACCCTAACTCAAATGACATGAGGACTCCCTAATCTCAGCAGCAATTATACGAGCTATACTCTGAAACCCCTTTAACAAAGATGTTTGTATCATCACGCTTCCTCTTTGTCTTCCTTGAGGTCACATCAGAGTCAAAAATGGTTGAGAAGCTACTAAATTAGGACGGAGTTGGGAACCATTTACAGGATGTAGGAGCAGGAATTTGGAAAGTCCCTATTCTAATATTGGCCTCTTCATTTGCCAACTATTTTATCACATCAACAAGAGTCTCTGCAAGATTTCAAATGGCATGATCTTTTCCAAAGATTAAGCTCAACTCATCATAGTATTTGACCAGTGCGTCTCTGAATTTTGATGCTTGAGGATGACTCTAAAAATAAAACATTAAAATAGTAATCAAAAAATATAATCAATCACATACTAAAATTGATTATAGTTTCCTTCTGTCACCCTCTATTGTACTATTATAGATATACTTTAATTGATTACTAACATTGTGCTTACGGAATTTTGTTATGTGTACACTTAACACATTACACTGATACCAACACTACACTAATAGACAACTAATACTACACACCACTTCAATATGTAAGTTCAGTTGTACTGTCATATTTATTGTTTGTAACTATAAAGTATGTTATTCCCGAGGCTTAATTTTTGATGGAAAACAGAGAATCGAAATATTTGTTAAAATAGCAACAACGTTTCGTAGCAACACTTCAAAGAAGGTGCACTACAGAGATCCTGGGAGGATTCTGGGTAACAAAAATCTAAAAAGATTTTGTTACAATAGCAAAAGAATGCAAAGCTTCTTTTAGAAAGGTATAAATCGAGTTGCTAGCAGCAGCAGCAACGAAAGTCCATAAGAGGTTTCTGATTAGATTAGAGAAGAAGAGAAAGAAAGAAGAAGGAGAAAGGCAGCTTTGTTGGGGTGATCACTGTTGCTCAAAGTAAGATTCTCCTATATACGATCCACTTCCAGGAACCAGCAAGTTCTAGAAAACTTTTGGAACGCACGTCAGTCAATATTTGAGACTTGAACGGGCTTCTTGGACTTTACGGACTCCTTTAACTCTCTTCTTGGTGCATCTTAGAAAGGAGATCAGGGGGCTCTATTTATAGAGTGGAGTGAGACTTCACCATCTCTCCTATCCGATGCGGGACTAAAATACCAATACTCTAAAATAGAGTTTGATGTTTTACATCATCCCATAATCAACATAGTCGAGTGCAAGCCCACGCCTACCCCCGAACACACGACCGTACATGCATGAGGCATCCTGGAGTCCGAGTCCGAGTCCGAGTCCGATCAACAAAAATCAACTTACATCATTGTTAGAATTAATCCTTTTTCCTTCTAGAAAAATACTCCCACATGGTACACACTTGTGCCCATTACACCTCATGTGCACACCTCAACACAAGCAATGCATTATATTGAGACACTTATCATTTGGTATAGCCGATGTAGGATTATCTTTCCTAGTCTAAAGGCAAAAACACCAACAATCTCCCATATATCTCAATATATAGGTTGAGCATTCCCTACAGTGACTGCCCATCATGCATTATAGAGATGTCGCTACGACTTAAATCTTTCCGCATAGGTTAAATAATAGCATGATATAAGAATGGGCTAAGCCTTGAATTCTGTACCATAACTGCAATTCTTTCTACTCACATAATGACATCAACTGTGCTTCTGGCTGCACATTAAAGGCCTTGTGCCAGCCTAGTTTCGGTGTATGTATGTTGGCTGTCTACAAAGTTTTCCTCAAGAGACGGCCTACATCTCTATCCATACACTTTAGGTGAGTTCTTTTAAAGAGCCTTGGCATTAAGCCTTTCGCTTTCTTGGGGTGCTACATCGCTATGACATGGCCCAAAGTCGAGGCACTACCTCATGTGGTGTCATAACACCTATAGAATGAGGCCCAGCCTCTTTGTAGTGCCAAACTACCCAGCATGAAGCCTTTCGCTTCCTTGAGGTGTTATGCCGCCGAGACATTGCTTGCAAAGCTGATGCACTGCCTCATGCGGTGTCACACCACTGTAACATGAGGCTCATCCTCTTTGTAGTGCTACCTACCACTCTTCATTCTATAGCATTAGGCCCACTTTCCTATGTGCGGTGCTACGCCGCTATGACTTGGCCCGAAGCCGAGGCTTTACCCTCACTAGGTACCTCATGTGGTATCACCCCACTGTAGCATGGAGTACTACGCTTCTTTGTAGTGTTGTTCTACCCGTGCTTCTTTTAAAGTACGTCAAACATCCCAAATGTCCGAGAACTCATTAAGGCTTCCAAGCCATCCTCTCACAGAACTTTGTTCTCTATAATGAACAAACAGTAGACAACAGTGGTTCTGGGGTCACAATCCAGCAAGGTCCCAAAGTATTGCCTACTCACAATAGTTCTGTGTCTGAAACCCAGCAATATCCCAAGGGATTGCCCACTAACAGTGGTTCTGGGTACGTGACCGTACAATATCTAGAGGACTGTCCACTAACAGTAGTTCTACCTCCATGACCCCGCAGTTCCCACTAACAGTGGTTCTGGGTACGTGACCATGCAATATCCAGAGGACTGCCAACTAACAGTGGATCTAGGTCCGTGACCTCGTAGTATACCAAAGGATTGCCCACTGTACCTGATATTCTTCCAGTCAATGGTCCTCTCTTGAACCAAAAGCAAGATGCCTAGTAGATTTCTCTTTGAACTAATAGCATAAAACTTTATGGTAGGATTGTAGAAACACAATATATGAACGTCATTAAGCCCATTTTTCTTGCTACGCCCTCGACCAGCTGACACTTGAGACCTTTGGTTATCGGATCCGCCAGATTCTTCTGGCTTCGAACATCTACCACGGCAATAACTTCTCTTTAATAAGATCATTCATCAAACTATGCCTTAATCGCACAGTCCTCTTCTTGCCATTGAAGAAGCCATTTGATGCCACCGCTGTAGTCGCCTGGTTGTTGCAGTAAATTGGCACTGTCGAAATCTGTGCACCAACCATAGGAAGATTATACATGAGCTTTCGAAGCCATTATGCTTCATCTGCTGCAGCTGCTAGTGCATAAAACTCAGATTCCATATACGAGTGTGAAGCATAGAGTGCTTTTTCGACTTCTACGATATAGCAGCTCCATCCATTGAGAATATATATCCTTCTGTAGACCTTTCACTCTCTACTTCTGAGCACCAGCTTGCATCACTGAAGCCTTCTACTATTATTGGATCTCTGCAGTAGTGCAGTGCATACTTCTAAGTCCTTTTGAGGTATCACATAACCCTTTTTACAGCTTTCTAGTACTCTATACCTAGATTACTTGTGAACCGACTCAGCATCCCCACGACAAAAGCAATGTCAGGCCTTATGGTAGTAGTCGCATACATCAAACTTCCGATGACGCATGAATAAACCAACTGTCTAACGCTTTTCTTTGGATTTGGCTTCAGCTTCTTGTCACACATATATGGCATATCTATCCCTAGAAGATCCTGATACCCATAGTGTGTGAGCATCTTCTCAATGTAATAAGACTGTGACAATGCCACTCCAGTTTTCGTCTGGATGATCTTTATCCCTAGCATAACATCAGCTTCCCCTAAGTCCTTCATGCTGAACTTAGATGAGAGGAACTTCTTTGTCTCAGTGACACTTGCTAGATCTGTACCCAAGATCAGCATGTCATCTACGTATAGACAAATGACAACTCCTCTTCCGTTAGCAAACTTTGTATATACACATTTGTCCATCTCGTGACCCTGTAGCCGTTTGATCTTATGACTTTATCGAACTTTTCATGCCATATCTTGGGAGCTTGCTTCAGACCATACAGAGATTTTACCAACTTACAGGCTTTGTCTTCGAGGCCTTTGACGATGAATCCTTCTGGTTGTTGCATGTAAATCTCTTCAGTCAACTCACAATTCAGGAAAATAGTTTTAACATCCATCTGATGAATAATTAGCTTATGAATTACACTTAGAGCAATCAACATCCTAATGGCCGTCATCCGTGCTACTGGAGCATAAGTGTCAAAGTAATCAATCCCCTGCTTCTGAGAAAACCCCTTGGCTACCAACCTAGCCTTGAACTTATCAACAGTTCTATCTGATTTCATCTTTTTCTTGAAGATCCATTTACATCCGATTGTTTTTGTTCCTTCAGGCAGATCGACTAACACCCACGTGTTGTTGGAGGTTATCGAGTCATACTCATCATTAATAGCCTCCTTCCAGAGGATAGCGTATCTGGTCTTTAAAGTCTCATCATAGGTAAGCGGATCTACTTCCATATGATAGGTGACAAAATCCTCTTCGAAGTCCTTCTGTCTCCTCATTCGCTTAGACACAGGTTCTATGAGTTTTGGTTCAACAGTTGTTCTTGTAACAACAACTTCTTCTTGGACTGCATCATTGTAAGGATCTTCAGCCTCCTGTACACTCACACTGTTCTCCGAAATATCCATGAGAATAATGTTCTTGTGCCTTACAAATTTATCTTCAAAGAATTTTGTATCAAGAGACTCAATGATACGATTAGATTCAATATCAAGGAACCTCCGAGCATCAATCTTATTGGCATAACCCAGGAAGATTATCTTCGTAGTCCTTGGACCTAGCTTCTGAATCTGCAAATCCGAAATCTTCATATACTCCAGACACCCTCACACTCGAATAACATTCAAGTTGTGTCTAACCTTGAACCAGAGTTCATGAGGAGTGACATCGGAAGTCGCATACGGTACTCTATACAGAATGAGAGTAGCAGTAAGCACTGCTTCACCCCAAAAGTAATTTGGAAGACCTATAGTCAACAGCATTGAGTTCATTATCTCTGTTAACGTTCTATTCTTCCTTTCTGCAACACTATTTGATTGAGGGGATTACGAAGCAGTCGTCTTATTAACAATTCCATGTTCTCTGCAAAACAATGCGAATTCATGAGACCTATACTCTCCACCTCGATCACTTCTGAGTAGTTGTAGATCGGTTTAACGTTCAGCTTCAGCTTCAGCCCTAAAGTCTCTGAACTACTCGAATGTTGCATCATTCTACTTGAGAAGTCATGCGAACATGTACTTCAAGAAACACTTCGAATCGGCCTCTGTGGAGAATTGATAAAATTACAGATATCTGAGTGTACTAACTTCAAATGATTAGTACTTTAGTTCAATCATCTGAGCAGCTTTCTAACAGTCTTGTATCTGTATAGACCTTAAATCCCTCCACCTTTTTACCCCCACTTCTGAAGATAAGGTCTCGGTAGGACAGCTTGAGTATGCTTCTATCCTGGAACAACTCTCAGTCCATTTAATAAGGTAACTTCATCGCCATCAGCAGAAGTTTGAAAATACCTTCAGCACCGAACATCTTTTCGAAGCATGTTCCTCGCCAAAAAATTACCATCTGGCTAGTACGAATGTCCATGTTTCAAGTTTGTATCAGTAACAGACTTCTTGAGATCATATCTTCGAAAATCTTTCGTACGTGTAACACGCATTCCAGTGTCCTTGTCGGTGGTTCATAACCACTGTCTCGATCTTCAGATATTCTGCTAGGTACATGTTCGTCGTCGAGAACTTCGTCATAATACGGATCGTCCTTGGTGAATAGCTTCTTCGAGAGCACACATGGTCAAATGCACTAGTGTCAGACCACTAGTCAGCTACTACGCTAGATAACACAACCTGTGCAATAATAGCAACCAAGTTAAGTAATCAAAATAACCAAGTTTAGCCATACCTACTATTTTGGTTTGGGCTTGGCCCTGTAATCCTTCTTGAAGTGAACCTTCTTATCACAGTTGAAGCAAGCACCATCGCCCTTAGGTCTTTGGCTGGAATTAAGCTGGCTTCACCTACAGCTGGTGAGAGTCCTTAGCTCGTCTTCAATATGAATCCAGTGCAAGAGGCATTCAAGATCTACCTCCATCTTCTTGCGGTACAAGTCCGCAATAAAATTTCTCCACCTAGGTGGAAGCTTGGCGACAGTGCCCCCGACAACAAATACATCGACAAAGGTATGTCATCATCCTCAAGTTTCTGATATAACTTGAGAAACTCTTTAACTTTAGGCAACATCGTCTTGTCGTCCTCAAATTACATCTTTCAGACCTTTTCGGTCATGTGGATCTTGTTCATGTTTTCATCTGCCTTGTGGAGATTCTCTACAGACTCCCAAACGTCCTTAGCATGGACTGTCTTGCTGTATGTCTCTGCCAGAGAGTCTTCCATAGAGTTTAAGATAAGCAACTTGCAAAGGTTGTTATCTCTCCTCCACTTCGATTGCGGAGCAGTGGCCACAGCGACCCTTCGAGCATTTTTACCTTCTGGGGTTAAAGGCTCAGGATCTGTCAACACGTAATCAACGCTTACGAATTGAAGATTAAGGCTGACCTTTCTCTTCTAAACGTTATAATGCTTCCCGTCAAACTTCTCAAGTGTGTTAAAACTTGTGTCGAGAAGGTTTGCACGGTTGTTCTCCATCGGATGAAAAATCTTGCTTTGAGATTGTTATTCTCGAGGCTTAATTTTCGATGGAAAATAAAGAATCAAAATAGTTGTTAAAATAGCAACAACGTTTCGAAGCAGCACTTCAAAGAAGGTGCACTACAGAGATCCTTGGAGGATTCTGGGTAACGAAAATCTAAAAATATTTTGTTACAACAGCAAACGAATTTAGAGCTTCTTTTAGGAAGGTATAAATCGAGTTGCTAGCAGCAGCAGCGACGAAAGCCCATAAGAGGTTTCTGATTAGATCAGAGAAGAAGAAAATGAAAGAAGAAAGAGAAAGGAAGCTTTACTAGGGTGATTAGATCACCGTTGCTCAAAGCAAGAGTCGCCTATATACGATCCGCTTTCAGGAACCAGCAAGTTCTAGAAAACTTCTGGAACGTTCGCCAGTCAATATTTGAGACTTGAACGGGCTTCCTGGACTTTACGGACTCCTTTAACTCTCTTCTTGGTGCATCTTAGAAAGGAGGTCAGGGGGGCTCTATTTATAGAGTGGAGTGAGACCTCACTATCTCTCCTATCCGATGTGGGACAAAAATACCAATACTCTAAAATAGAGTTTGATGTTTTACATCATCCTACAATCAACATGGTCGAGTGCTAGCCCACGTCTACCTCCCTCCAAACACACGACCGTGCATGCACGAGGCATCCTGGAGTCCGAGTCCGATCAAAAAAATCAACTTACATCATTGTTAGAAATAATCATTCTTCCTTCTAGGCAAATACTCCCACATGGCACACACTTGTGCCCCATTATACCTCATGTGCACACATCAACACAAGCAATACATTATATTGAGATACTTATCATTTGGTGTAGCCGATGTGGGACTATCTTTCCTAGCCTAAAGGCAAAAACACAAATAAATCCATTGAAGGACAAAAAGTGTGCAAATATAGTTACTTTGCATTCCATAGTATGTCACTCTGAAGCAATGTGATTTACATGAAGGATGGGATTTTATTTTCCTAGCTACTCGTGTGATGTCAACAATTCTGTGAGATACATTTTATGCATTCTTCCTCTTTTAATCTTCATTGCCAATTGGCTATTTAAGTGAAATGATAGGCGCATACTACTCTTAAATAACAAATTGCATGGTTTTGAAGAAATGATGGCATATAGGTGATGGTACCAAGTTTGGATTAGACAGTAATTTGAAGCTTGGTTCCCAATTTTGATTCTAATGGGGTTGGGCTCTATTTATTATGGTTCCTTGCTGAAAATGATTGGTTCTTACTGTAACTGACAAGAGATCCTAAAATATTTATGACAGTTTCATATGTGAGTTCTCCAGTAAAAATATCTGATAATTGAAAGGACTACAATCATCTTTATCATGTTTATCACATTCCTATAAAAGGATTGATAAATCAAATAATAGATAGAATGTACCATCAAATATGCCCCTCAAACGGCATCCTCTACAACCACCATTTTTGTTTTCGGATTCCTTCCAAACCACTACAATTTCGGCTTGTCAATAATGCATGGACAATATTGAAATTACGTCTTAAACCCCTCATCTGGGATTCAATATGTGGGTTTTTTCTTAATACTAGAACCAGGGATCTTTTGCTCATGCTTCTCACAAATTTTAGTCAGGCTGCTTGCCTTGAGATAAGTGTCGGACCTGATTTCTCCTTCATTGTGCAACTCTTGAAGAGTTTCAATGAGTTTTAGATTGTTCCTTAGTCCACTTGAACTTGTTTCTTCCCAGACCTCGGTTAGTCATTTCCCTAGAAAAAATATATATGGAAATGTACTTTTAAGTTGTACACTATCTCAATGTATGATAACTATAGACACATTTATAAAGAAATATGAATGAATAATATCACTTAAATTGCAGCACACAAAGAACCCAGTCATTATGTTGAGTAGTATCATACATAATCAGTCTATGCAAAGTCAAATTGAGTACACTGAGTTAAACTACAGACACATGTATAAATATATATGAACAAATAGTATCACTTAAATTGCAGCACACAAAGCTCAACCATATTAAAAACAATCAAACATAAATTACTTAAATGAAGTCATTGGGAACAAAGTAAGGTAACCAACAAAATTGAAGCAAGTACACAGAAATATACAAGTTTGACTCGAAGAGTATAAATAGAGCAGAGCAAAATGTCCATGAGTAGTATTAGTATTAAGAAAGAAATATTAACCAAACAGAGCGAAAGGATACTAAAAGTTCCCATATACAGCAAACTTGGTTAGAATGTGAGATATTTATACACATAGCTTAAGCTAACAACACCAAAATATTCATACTCTCCTCTTAAGAATAACATAAACTAATGGCATTCAAAGTTCACATTCAAACTTCATATATAGAGATGATAATAATAAATCTAATTACAAGAAAAATATAGAAAATATAACTCATGACATTATAAATTGAGTCTTTCATGCGGGCCGTCTATTTGTCATCCAATCATTATACATTTCTTGTGCTAAATTTCCTCTCCATGTAGGCTATTTATTTGAAGTTTCGATAGTAGTTATAGGATCACTAGCAAAAGGGATATTGTGTTCCACATCTTTAAAGATACTCGTTTCTAGTAGACCTAGTTGCATACCATTTTGTAATCTCTCCTATCAAAGTTGTGTAATAAGAAACATGCCATTATGAATCGAATTTGAGTCATAACAAGGTGGAACAAAGGACTCCTAAGAATTGTACATCGATTTCTAAGTACACAAGAGCATCTCTCGATCATATTTCTAGCACTTGAAATCTTCATGTTGAAAGACTCTCTAGGAATATTGGGTTGGTGGCCTTCTCTCCAATTAAGATGATAACTTATTCCTCAGTACGGAGCTAAAAATCCTACACAATTTGTATATCCAGCATCCACAAGGTAATAGTGACCTACATAAGATAATAAATTTTAAATCCCTTTATAAAATAAAGGCTAAATTGTAACTTGATACCCTCAACTATCACTGTTTTTCAACTTGATACCCTCAACTTTTATAGGTACCAACTTGATACCCTGGAAATAAAAATTGGACCAAATTGCCCCTTCTCTTCTCCTCCAACCCTCCTCCTCTCTGCGGCTGTGGGTGGCAGCGGGCGCGCGCGTAAAAGTGGACGGTGGGCGTGAGCAGGCGGCTGGCACGGGGACGTGCGGTGGTGCGGCGAGCTGGGCAGCACGTGAGCGGGTGTGGGGTAGCACACGGCGGCGCTCCAAGCAGCGCACAACGACACTCCGGGCAGCGCGGGGGTGCACGCGAGCTGGAGTACGGTCTCAGGGGCGGGTAGGATGGGTCGTCGGGGTTGGGTAGGGGGTAGTCGCCGGAGGAGGGGATGGCCGCCGGGGTGGGTGGGAAAGTAGCAGCCGAGGAGGGTAGTTTAGGAATAAAACTAAAATTGGATATAAAGTTAGAAATATAAGTTGAGATAGGGTATTAAGTTAGTACCTATAAAAGTTGTGGGTATCAAGTTGAAAAACAGTAATAGTTGAGGGTATGAAGTTGCAATTTAGCCTAAAAAAAGTACTTCACAATTTAAAAGTAATGTATCATGTGCAACTTTTAAACCATTGCTTCTACTTATAGCATCACGGAGCACCCTACTATCGGCAACAGAACCGTCCCACCCAGCCAAGACATAAATAAATTGCAAATCTTGATAAAATACTCCCAAAACATTTGTTGTAACTTTGCTACTTCAATTTTAAAGCTTAGCTTGATCTTCTAAAGGAACCCTCGTATTAATATGTGTCCCATCTAATGCCGTTAAACATTCCTACATATTTAGAAAAAAATAGATAATTAATGTATTTAAATAGAATATTTCGAAGAAGATGCTACATGTTTTGATACAAGGCATATACTTCATACCTTATTCCATCTCTCATCATTACAGTTTCCTTGAATTGATTCTGGTTTTTTCAATAAGTCTCCTTGCATACGTATGATAGAATGCAAAACATTGTTGAAATACTTGCTAATTGTCTCCTCCGATTTAAAATAAAACTTGCTATTAAATCCTTCATATCATGTCCTATGATATGCAGAAATATTTCCTCTTACTCATCTACCAATAAATTCTTTGATGGCTTTAAACCACCATCTCTTTCAAGCTTTTCACACAAAACATGAAATCACGTTTATTCATCCTTAATTGTTCAAACAATGAGTTTCACTCCTATAAACTAACTCATTTACTACCTCCATATTTCTGAAGACGTTAAGTCCATATTTATGCTTCTCTAAAGATTTTTTTTCTAGCATACACCATAGATATAGAAGCAACAACTTGAAAAAACCAGTTTAATAAATTCAAAATATGCAACCAATGAGTACATATGACAATCAACTTCTTTCTCTCATTTAAATGAATACAAGCCATTACTGCATGAATATTTTCATATAGTTAGTCTATGATGGAATATCTATAATCTAAAATTCAACGACACGATTTAGCTTACGACCCAGGAATTAAGGTTATACAGCTATTCTGAAAGAAAGAAAACAATCTCATAAGCAAGACTTATATCTGTCAGTCAAAACCAACTATGGATTATTTATTATACTGTTAATTATAATACTATTAGTAACATCCGTAAGAGCCAAATAGCAAAAACTCTAAGCTGGTATCAAATTTTCCAAATAAAAAAACTCTAAGCTGGTATCATCAAAATTTCCAAGTGTCGTACAAGTACAACGAAGGTAATCTCAAATTAGACCTTGGGATTTTCGAGCTTAGAACCCTATCAAAAACCAAGCGTAGAAGAAGAAGAAGAAGAAGAAGAAGAAGAAGAAAGGAATAATTGTAGGACTGTAAAGCACCTCAAAAGGGGGTGAATAGAGTGCAGTGGAATAATAATCCTCAATCAAAAGTTAAGGAGCAGTTAACAACCAGCTATAATATAGCAGAAAGAAATTGCGTAAAGTAAATGATTTCAGAAAAGCAAATGCGAACACGGCGGTTTATACTGGTTCTCCTCTAAGAGGACTAAACTATTTTCGAAAACTCTAGCTCGATGTTGAAGCCACTATAAAGTGAAACACAAGCTTTGATCCGAAAACTTGCAACTACTTACAAACTCTCATGCCTTTGATCCGAAGTGCATGACCAATTCACAACCACGAGCCTTTGATGCAAAAGCTTGTTGACTTCAACTCGGATGAAAATAAAATTGTTTTCAAGCCTTTTTACAACTCGAACCAAACTTCTAGATCGAACTGCACTAGCACTGGGTTGGCTAGGAGTTGTAAAGCTTGGAATGGAACATTTAAAGCTTAAAAGAACTCTTAAAGGGATAGAAGAAGAAAGAATGAGTTGATGTAAAATGTGTGGAAGTGTAAACCCCCTGAATTTTCAGGGAATTTTTAAAATTATTATTTGTTTTTTTTGAAGAATAGCTTGTTAATCTATTTATTTAAATAATTAATTAATTATTTCTAATCAGGGTTTAATTTATATTTTAAATATATATAGATGCAAGATTACTAAATATTGTTATTTGTTAAATAAATGCTGTTACATTAATTATTAAATTATTTATAAACTCTAACCAAGTTTCATATAGATTTATTATTAGATTATATTTATATCAATAATTAAATATATATAGTGTTATTATTCAATTGGTTTTATTTTTAGATTATATATATCTATACTTATATAGATGTGGTGTTAAAATTCCTAGCAACCAAACCCATTCCTTAAGTTTAACCCTAACTTAGGCCCAACCCAGTATGGTCCTATTCATTTGGATCTCCTTCATGCATATATATATATGCATCTACTCTCAACCCTAACCCTAAACTTGCCTCCACACAAACCACCAGCCCCCCTTCATCACCGCCACCCTATCCCTCTCTCTCTCTCTCTCGTCTATCTCCTTCCCCCTCACCCGGAGCCCCGCCGTCGACGACGACGGCGTTTCCCGCGCCCGCGTGTAGCATCCGGCGGCCCCCTCGTCGGCGCAACCCCCCCTCGTCGGTGAGCCACCCCCCTGCGGCATGGCAAGGTAACCCCGACCCCCCGTGGCGCTGTCACGTGGATTAAATCCTCTTTGCATGCTTTAAACCAAGTTTTAATAATTAAATTCTGAATATTCAGATTATTGTAAGGATTGTTGTGATGAATAGATTGATGATTAATTAGATCTAAATGTAGGAAATCATTGGTAAATATGTAGGGGTTCTACCCTAATTTTCGTGTGATTTAATATTAATTATTGATATTTATTTATATTTAATTATGAAGTTTCAATGTTAGTAATTAATTAAATGTGTTTTCTGTTTTAATTTTTATGTAACATTTTCATTACGAATTAGAGAAAACTTTGTACATGAAAAAGTTTGTATAATTAATATAGTATTTTAAAATAATTTTTCCAGAATTTTTATAATTTAATTTATAATTATTTTATGTGAAAAATAGCGAATTTACACTGTTTAATTAATTCCATTTTGATGCTTATTATTAAATTAATAAATAATTAAATAATATAACTTATATGGAAAATATAGATTTAATTATAAAGTAAGTTATGGAAATTTTTCCAGAATTTGATTGGTGTTTAAAATATTATATTTAGATTTATCTTGGAAGTTTTGTATTAATCAAATTGAATATTAAATATTGTTTTCAATTTATCTTATTTATTTGGTTAGTAATTAAATAATAATTATTGAATAGAAAATGTTTGTAATAGCATGTTATTCTGTAGAAAAATAATTCCAATATTTATTTATTATTATTTATAATTATTTGGATTTAGTTGAGTAATTTCTAGATTTATTACATAAGTTGAATATATTATATAATTAATTGTTATTAATTATATAAATATTGTAAATTTTGTGAAGTGATATGATTCTGTTAGAAATGTGTAAATATGGTATTTAGGAATATATTTTATGTATTTTATATATATTTACGAATTTTTAAGACCTAAAAGTAATTTTGAGAATCATGTTTAGGTTTATGTAATCAATTGTGTAATAATTATTTATTGATTTAAATAATTATTAATTTTGTGTTACTACTGTGAATTTAGTTTTAATGATTAAATTTAAGGTTGGTGGTGATTTATTTGGATTTATTTAGAATTATTAAGTACTTATTGTTATTATTCAACTAGTTATTTAATAAATAGTTTAATGGTAATAATTCATTTTCTGTAAAATATATATATAATATATATTTATTATTCTGATATTATTTAGTTTATTATTAAAATAGACTAAAAATGATTTTTAAGGATTTTTACTATTTAAGTTAGTATTATTAGGAATTGTGTATTCATGTGTGTATTAAAATGGTTGGTTAATTGATTATCATTAATTAGTTAATTAATTATTAAATATTTAGTTGTAAATAAATTTCAGAATATAAATGGTATGATAATAAGTATGGTTACCTACTTATTATTGTATAATTATTATTCATAAAAATTTGATACTAGTTAGCTAGTAGTACTAGATTAATTTAAATTATAGATTACTTAGCAATTAAATGAATTGTTTAAATTGTTTAATTAGTAATTAATTAGAGATAAATTTTGTTTAGGATTATTTGCTTCTCGGGACTCGGACTCTACTTTGGACCCAGATACTCAGTTGCTGGACACAGGCAAGTACACCTTGCTTGATTGTATATTTTTGCAGTTAGTTTATGTTACCTAGTTACTTCTCAGTTGTGTGCACGCGTCTAGTAGTAGTGGACTTATCCCGTGTATTGTGAAGGTATGTGGTACCTTCTAGCCGGACACCGTATCATACACGATCACTATATGAGTGAGTTGAGAGCATGGATTTGTGTGTCGACTGATCATTGGCACGTGAGTTCGCGTCTGGTCTAGTGGTTGGTATAGGTCTACTTATATATACTATGACGTCTTGCATATTATTTGTACCGCATATACGGTACGGATATACATTGGGTGGAGAGAGTCTACTAGTGGTGTATGAGAATTTCTGTTTCCAATGGACGCTGGATGCTCGTAGCCCCTCGTTTCTCAAACCGTAGAACGCTTGGTGGCCGTTTCTTCTTCTTCTTCCCCTCTCATGTGCCACTAGAGATGTCTCGAGTGCATTTTACACATAGATGGTTAGTTTACCTGTCGTATGTTGCATGATATATCCTGTCCTTGTTTGGTTGGGGAGATGTTATGTTACATTTTGTTCTAGTTATTTATATACTGCCCTGTACTATCATGCATGTCGATTTCTTGTGTACTTGTTACGTCCCTCTGAGGACCTGGCACCTTTTCCAGATTGGGACGAGTACAGGTACCGACGGACTACGGAGATTGGAGACTTTTGCTGACGAGGACTTCAATGTTGAGCCTCGTGAGTTTCTTGAGTTCTTAGGTGATTTCTGCTAGTGGCTATCTATTTCTTTTCTGGTTCAGTTGTACTCTTTTAGTAGTTCATTCATACATTTATTGGTGGATTATTTTCCACTAGTCATGACTTGTAGTTTGATTCAGAGTTATTTTCATTCCTTCCAGCTTTATTCTGTGATTTTTCCTGTGGATGAGATTAGTATTTACCTGCCTGTATTGTTATTTAGTTGTTACTTCAGCGTACTACGATCAAGTATAGTCCGTTAAATTGGGGTTTTTCTATACTTGATCGTACAGCTGGCACGCCACGTGTTCCTGGTCCCACATATCTTGGAACCGGGGCGTGATAGGAAGACTCTTCTATTTATAGAGTTCTTGGGAACCAAACTCGGGCAGAGTTCGGTTCCCTAACTTTCAAAAATATAAACGTTTAGAGCATGGTCTTCAGGTGGACCTAATTATTACGGTTACTGGATCAATGTGACCGTGTTCGGTCTGAGTTTCGTTCGAGCTCGGTTCGAGTTTGGTCCTTTTGTATCTAGTAGGGTCCAATACTGCTTTGGGTTTTTGACTTGTTTGGTTTGAACTGAATTTTGGTTTATGAATTGAACAGGGTCTATGAACAGGTCAGCCTTTTTGGAAGAGAGGCTAGGAAGCAGACCAAATGCCAAGTGCAACACGATGTACATATTGTTCCTAGACTCATTAAAAAGCAAAATACATAATAAATTGAAAAAAAAATTCTCGTTCAACAACTTTGATGATGTCGCAACCGTCAATAGTTTAGTCAGCAACAGTCTTCATTTGTTTATTTATAGGTTGAACCGAGTCAGATTTTAAACGATTATCGAAATCTTGTTCTACCATGACATATAGCCAACAATCTCTCCCATTTTGATAATTGACAAACTTTGATTGATACATCAAATAAACAAAACAAAACTCAGTTGTGGTCCTTGTTTAGTGAAATAATACTTCTACTTCTCTACCATTGTCATTTTATCAAAATAGTTTGGTCACTACCAAAATAAAACACTTTAGCGACGCAAAAAAATGTCACTAAAATGTACAAAAATGTAGCTAATCATAATTAGCGACGTTTTTAGGGACGGAAATCTGATGTCACATATTCTATGGTCGTTAACACAGAAAACGTGGTTGTTAGTCGCTATAGCGATGTCCCGTAGCGATGAAAGCACGTCGCTAATATTATTGTTGATAGCGACGTTTAGCGACGAGGAGTTGCTAATCCGCGACGTAACTATTCGTTGCTAAACGTCGTCAATTATTCAATAATTAGCGACATCCTAAGGGACTTTGAGCTACGAGGATGCTAACATGGCAAAATTTGTCATGTCAATCATTTTGTGACATTGGTGACTGTTTATGACGTTGCAGGTACAAGCTAGCGACGTTTCGATACATGATTAGCGATGTTAAAGGACGTAGTTGAACGTTGCTAAATTGCAATAGAAAAAGAAAAAATAGAATCTTGTTTGTTTGTTTTCCATTCAGAATCTACCTGCAGTTTAAATCACAATTTATAAATAGTAGACCTGGGGCAACCCTCCGTAGAATTCCCCGGGTTCATCGACCCCTTCAGTGGAACACTCAACACCGGTTAAAATATAGAGTTATAATATGTCATGCACACAGACAAACGACAAAAATATTCCAATAATCAAATAAATAGAGTCAAACGATAAGATAGCTATAAGATAGTCGGGTGGAGACAAATCTACTACCAAACAGTTATAAAAAAGAGTTTCCAGTAATCAAATAAATAGAGTCAACACAACACATACTGTTACTGGTGATGGCTCATCAGTAGGAGGAGGAGGAGAAGTAGATACAGGTACTGTCACTGGTCACTGGTAATCAAATAAATGTATACAATAGATACATAAAAGACCCAAGAATTGGTCAGCAAAGCACAACCCAACACAATATATCCAATGAAGGACTACGGCTGATCAGCAAGAGGAGGAGGAGAAGTAGGGTCGTGCATCTGCGATAGCATGAACCTATACTGCTACGGTGTAAGCATCACTGGTGATGGCTCATCATGAGAAGAAGAAGGAGACAGTGGAAACGATACTGTCGGTTTCGATGTCGATGCACGATCAAGAAGTATCTGCTCTGTGGCTAGCAGTCTAGAATTATATGAATCTATAACAGTCGTCAGCCTTGAAAGCTGATCGCCTATGGCTAGCTGCATCTCCTGCAAAGTCTGAATGGCAGGATCTGTCCTCTCCCTCATCTTCCTCATGGTCCCATGCATCTTCCTCATGGTGCGCTCAAGCATATCAAATCGTACGGTGAGCACCGCATCATCCATCTGTGGCTGAGACGGGGGCTGCTCCGTAATCCTCCTTAACATCTCATCACGCAGCTCAGCAACCTAGCGATGCAAGTTTCCTTGACTCGGGCTGACTCTTACGAGGGCTGTGGGGAACACACACTGGCGGAGGGGGCCTTGGATGACTGTATCACAACAAAGACGATGTAGGATCCCGTAGAGTATTATACGTACCCCTCTGAAGACCACCAACGGCGGTAGTTTAGAGCTCATCCGCCGACGGAGCTGGAGATGGCTGTGAGGAAGTACCAGCCCCTCCTTCTGTAGGTGCACTAACACTCATATGCTCACGTAGCCTAAGCAACTTTTCCTAGAAAGGTACATATCTCGATAAGCATAATATTTATAATCCAATCGTCGTAGTTGCTAATGGCTAAGGTACTTATTAATAATTATATGGATATATATTGCATATTTTCTAAGTTATATTCAAGTTAACGAAATATAGTAATACTTATATAACTCTGTGTGGCCCTATCATCGATAAGATTTTCGTCCTTCCAATGGGTAGCCAGAAAGATGGTCACCATGTTGGCATCCTCACCCCTCGGTATTTGTTAAAAATAATTTGTTTGTTATTGAAGTTAAACATTTTGTTCCTAATTTCATTAAAATAATATATATTTAATAAAATACATCCCAGATGACAAAAATGTTCTGTCATGGAAATTGAGCCAACACATCATTTCCTTACCCTCATCCTAACTGCCTTCTCCGACCTTTCTTTATAACTAAAATTCTCGAATCTTGCTCTCATTGCAATCCACTGCTCAAGCATGATCCAACCATGGATTGGTCTTCGAGAGTGCTATCGAGCCTTCCGGTCGTCGATCGCATCATGGATCAACTTGGCAGCAACGGCAAAAAATTGCTTCTTAATCATCTCAGCCCGATGTTATGGATAAAATATATTTTCCATAAAAAGTAAAATAGTAAGTTATATAATATGCATAAAAGATGATTGATTTTAAAAGCAACATACTTTAGAATGCCTTCCTCTCATCCGAGGCATCCGAATAGTTGATCCAAGGGCCACCGTTATTGGACCTCAGAAATAGCCCAAGTGTCCTCTGTACATGCATGGGAGATGATATCTATACAACGATAATTATATTCATGAATATATAGATATATGTATAAATTAATGTTAACTAATTAACTTACTTTGTAGGCCCGTCGGCCTAAATCTCTATCCTCGTCTCATCCAGAGGGGCACACGTAGGATCGCTCTGATACGAGACAGAGTAGGGTCGACCTCCTCCATCTGCTCCTCTGTCTCCATAGTACCGTCAGCAGGAAGAACGCTGGACAGGATAGTATTCTTATGCATGGAATTGCCTAGCCTATCCCAGGAATACTACCACGTACTGTCGATATAGTCGGAGATATAACTGGTCGGTACACTGGAGCACTCCGGTGGAACCTCTACCTAGACTGGGTGATCCTCTACCTCGATACTGACCGAGGTACGTTCCTCTTTGCCCTGCCATATAGACATGAGGCAAGTAGTATTTCAAACGAAAGGACTTCGTGCGATCCATACAATACGGACATGAGAGACGACCATGAGTGCTCCATCCCGATAACATTCTATAGGCTGAAAAGTTGTTGATGGTCCATATAAGTGCGGCACTTATCTGAAAGTTCTGCTTTCTGGAAACATCATACGTGTTGGCGCCCACTTTCTATAGCTGATTCAACTCATCTATCAATGGCTGTGAGTACACATCGATGTTCCTCTTCAGATTGTTCGGACCTAGGATGATAATGGTTAGGAACATATAAGGAGTCTTCATACACATCTACGGCGGTAGGTTGTACGAAGTGATAATCATAGGCCAACACGAATATTTTGAATTCGAAAGTCCGAACGGGGTAAAACAGTCGTAGGAGAGCCACAATCTTATATTATGCGAATGAGAAGCAAAATCTGGATACTCTCGAGTAAAGTGCTTACATGCTCTCCATCGATCTGTTTTCGCCTGTGCCAACTCATATTTTTGGCAGTCTCCTTCACCATAAACAACCTCTACAACCGCGACGTCAAAGGCAAGTAGTGCATTGAATCGGTCGGCTTTCTTTTCCTGGGAGTTATACTTGTACTAGTTGCCTTTTACCGTTCATCACCATAAAATCTATACACGTATTCATCCTTATCGTCCTTGTAGTACAACATGCATCCGTTATGACATGCATCAATTTTATTATATCTCATCCAGAGCGATCTTACCTTCTCTTAGATCGGTAGAAGTCTGTAGGTAACATTGTACCATCCGACAAGATCTCTATAATCAACTCGATGATTTGGTTGTAGCATTCTGAGACATATTGAAATCAAACTTGATGCTCAGCAGTCTTGTAACCACCTCCAATGGTGAATGATCCTCAAAACCAGGATACAAAAGAGTCATTGCTTTCTCCAGTAACTCCAAAACTTTGCAGCATTGGCATTTGTTGCCTCCTCAGCCACCTCATGATTGTCTGAATTCAACGTCGAAAACCATATTCACCTACCCTTCATTGTAATCAGCATGATCGTGAAAATCCATATACACCTCCACATAAAGCCCCGACTCCGATGCCAAAGGCATAAGTTTTTTGTGTGAGGTCCAATGATAGTAATTCGGCATGAAATCCCTCGAGTACAAATGATATGTCACATCCACTTTTGGATGATATTTTAAGTTACGACATCTCACACATGTACACTTAATTTTGGTACGGTCCATGTACTGAGGGAACGCCTTGGTGAACTGTAGGAACTGTTATACCCCCTATATAAATTTATCTCATACATTGTATATGTCATCAGGATGACGATTGTACATCCATGAATGATGCCGCAGATAGTAATTCATATCCATTTGAAGATAATTCTGCAAATATGGATACACATTATTCGAGTATATTGTCCAAATGGATGCATAGATGGATATACATGTTCATCAAAAGTAACAACTCTTACTGATGCGTGTCTGAATCGTGATACATGAGTATCCATATCCTGATTCATGAGTTTTCATTTTATAATTCGTGACTATCCGAAAACTAATAGATATGTGGACAACTCTGATTTCAAACCTTATTAAATAAGTGTCTTCACGTGTTCACTGTCAGCGTTTCTCTTCAAAAAAAATTACTTCTGCAAGCCTTTTAAGGCTTTCAGAGTTCTACAAGATTTTCGAAAAATATTAGAAAAGGCTAATTATTATAAAATAATTCTAGAATTTTTTGTTCTTTGTTTTTTTTACGATTTTATACTCCTTTCGTTCTTTGTTTTTCCTCCTATTTTTCAAAAATTTGTAGAACTCTAAAAGCCTCAATAAGGCTTACAAATATAAATTTACTTTTTCAAAGAAGGGCTGACAGAGACACTTGACTTCGGGCTGACACGAAAACTTCACATAAGAGATAATGATATCTCTATCATCAAGTGTTTCTTGTCAGCCCATAAGCAACACTTGACCTCGGAGTGTCCAATATACACATATAGGTGTTAACGCTTTCTCTAGGTATTTGGTATCTTGGTACCAACATACTTGATAGTTGGTATCTTGGTCCCAGTTACACTCTAGGCCACTCACTCTTAACACTCTAATTTCAAACCCTATTACACTCGAGGCCGCTCACTCTTAAAACTCCGATTTCATATCCTAGTATACCCTCACCCATGGGTATACTAAAATATAACTTGACATTACGATACCACTACTCAATGACACTACCTAAGTCTATACTAAAATATAACTTGACATTACTAACCTTCAAGCCTATATTCACAGACTAAACTAGGAAATACACCTATACTCATTTCATGATATCATACTAACATGTATCCATACTAACTCATTTATGTATCTATGTTGTGTCCTATATATATATGTAATGTCAATTTGATATTAATTAAACTTATGAAAAAATTAGAATGCAATCCATACACAAAATTCCACAACTATTATCCAGTGTCAGTGTGCCATCATGTGTGTGTCTCATGTCAGCATTTGTCCCGTATCAAAACAGATTATAATCCCCAAACATATTATAAAAACTAACTAAATATAAAAATTAAAATGAAATTATTCTGTGTCAATGTCATTTTGTGCGTGTCCCGTGTCAGCATTTACAAGTCTATGTGCTCGTGTGTGTCTATGTGTCCCATGTCAGCGTGTGTCTCTTTGTCCTGTGTCCATCGAGAGAAAGAAAGAGAGGGGGGTTTACCGAGATAGGGGGTTAACTGAGGAGGGGGCCAACCGAAGAGGGGAGGAGGATCAGAGGTGCCGGAGAGTAGCTGCACCGAATGAAGGAGCCGCGTCTGGGGTCACGGGGGCAAAGAAATCGGGGGACACCGGAGCTGGTGGGTCGCAGGGGGAATGCGGGTTGTCGGGGGGTCGGGTGTTCGTCTGGCACTCAGGATTGGGAGTTCGCCGGTGGAGGGGATGTCGGGCTAGAATCCAAATTTTTTGGGAACGAAATAATGAAACTTGAACCAACGCCCTAACCCTGTATTAATTAATTTAGCGACATCAAAAAAGGACGTCGCTAAACGTACCTGTATTTTAATATATTGTGACTTATTATGATAGGAGTCGCTAAAAAAGATATCAACGCTAACTTTCATGAAACTAAAGGTAGTCACTGAACGACACTAAATGTCGCAATCAGTGACATATTGTAACATTTTATGTGTTCGTCGCTAATAAGCAAAATAATTGTGATGATTTCTCGCAGAGTCGCTAATTTCATCGCTAAATTGACTTATTTTGGTAGTGGCTCCGCCGCAATTATGAATCATAACACACACAACAAACAGAGTGAAAAACATAGATAGTAATAAACCACTACCATAAGCAAGTATCATAGTAGCATAATGAAGTATATATGACAAACACAAGTAGACATAATTATAGATAATAAAGATGCATAAACTACTAAAGAAAAATGTTCAGTGCATGAACCACACATAATGTCTGATACATACTGAAGTAGCAACTAAATTTATACTAATAGAATGAAACTAAAGTAGAAAAAGGCATAAAAGTGCAACATCCTCTAATATGCAAAATAAGACTAAACAAAAGTGTGACATCTATCAGCTCAAACTCATAGCCAAATCAACTAGTATCATCACCAGTCCCAGCATACCGGTCCAAATCATATTAAGCAGCAACATGCTCGAAATATCTCTAGCATCTGGATCGTCAACTTTGGGTACTGGATGGTGAGGGTGACTGACCAAAGGGATAGGGCCTCCAGGAGCATAGGCCGTACTCTACTGCATGTCAGAGAGAGTATTCCCAAGAGCCTAGCCTGGAATGTATGACGAAAGTCCATTTGAAAGTAATGATCATCCTCAAGTCAAATGATTGTAGAGCATGTCAAAAAGATACTCCAAAGTAACTGTAGGTGGAGCAGTAGCAGGAGGAGGAAGTTACAACATCATTAGTAGGTACAGCGACCTTAGTAGGAGTGTCATCGAAAGATGAATCATCATCAACAGTAGGAAAGGTAGGGTCAGTCCTACGGGCTAGAAGAATATAGGATGAAACATCTTCAAAGGGACAAGTATCCAAAAGTATGTTGAAACTCCTAAAGATGATAGGGGGATACATAGCATAAAGTAGGTTTCGTCCTTTCTTACAACACCGTACCTTAGCCTCAATCATAGTCTTAGTAAGACTAAATGGAATAGAAAAATAGAGCTGGTACAAAGAAGACATTTCTAAGTACGTGATCTCGTCAGTGGATCCTGTCTTACGCAAGATAGCAGAAAATATCATCCTAGGAAGCTCATAAAAAATATTGGTTCAAGTATCTAGCAAGAAATTGACCAAGGCGTCTAGAATGAGGATCACATAATGCATCCTTGAACGAGTCAATGGTCACATTATTATCCAAATTAAATTTTATGATTTCGACCAAAGCATTACCCTCATTAGGAATATAAAGGATCTCACTCAAATTGAAATCATCGAATTCAATATCAATTCTGCATACGCTGGAATAAATAGATCCCTAAAAATAGGCCAAATTACAACAAAACATGTGAATGGCATTGGAATAAATTTGATTACTAGTTTGAACTAGTACCTCAAGACCCAAGTCTCTAAAATTGGATTGGTAATTCAGAAATATAGTAAAACTAATGAGATTACCCGGACAAATTTTCCGCTTTAGAAATCTTCAAACCAATTGTTAGATACTTCTAGATTCCTAAAAAAGAACCATCAAAAGTTTCTTCTTCAGGGAAAGGAGTGTTAAACAAAGATTGGTAAGATTCCTCTTGGGAAGGATGAGATGGGGAAGCCTCATATACCTTTCTCCTTTTCTTTCCAAAAATAGGTGCCATGGAAATAAATAGACAAAAGTAAGGAGTTATACCTCAAATAGAGGGAAATATTGGAAGAAAAACTCGAAATTGCCTTGGATCTTCGAATTAGAGAGGAGATCGCCTAGATGGAGTAGAATCTAGGGTTTGGAGTTTCTAGGGTTTCAATATGCAGAAGATGAAGAGGAAAGGGAATTTTTGGGTTCTGGAACAAATAAGAGGAGAAAAAACTGGAGCCACAACTTAAAAACAAAGTGGGGCCAATCGGTTCTGTTATGGAAACATAGGAGCCGAGTTCGGCCCGAACTCGGTCAGAGTTCAGTATATTTGGTTCTAGAATTGCATAATATGATTTATGTGGGAAAGATATTATGAGTAATTGTGAAGCCTATGTTTTTGTTAATTATTATTTGCATATTTCTTATTAATATTGTTGAGCCCATTGGTTTGTAGATAACTTAAGCCCATACCCAATCCCAACCCGAAAACCCATTCAACATACGTACCCCTCCCTCCCCTGGTCCTGTACTGCATACACCCTCCTAACCAGATCTGGAGAAATTATGGAGAGTTTAATTCAGAAACTCTCTTCTTCTTCACAGAACATTCCAACTCGTCCACCTTCCCAAACTTCCCTTAACTCCTTCACCGCTTCTCCATTCCCGAAACCGAAGCCGTCCCCGCACTCTCATGCTACCCCGGTTGTTTTGACACCGCTTTTGCCCTGTTTCTGTCGTATCCCGACCGACCCGACCTATTGCCCCTGCCCGGTGTCCCTACCGCTCCAGCGGCTCCTCCGTCGTCTCCGCAGAAGCTTTTGTGCGGCCCCCGGTCGGCAACGCCCACCGGCGATACCCCGCAGCGCCGACAGCGCCTTCCGCTCGGCCCCCGATTGGCAGCACCCTCTGCGCTGTCCCGCGTCTGAGGCATCCCCTCAGTGCTCCGTCAAAGCCTTTGGTAAAGCCAGCAACCCTTTGTAGTTTCACAGAAATAATTCTATTCCTGGAATAGCCAGTTTAATTAGCTTTCTAATTAGTTCAGTAATAACTATTAGTATTAGTTAGATGTTATCGTTAATTGATAGATTAATGGTTAGATTTTGATTACATAAAATTATGACTAATGTCGTAGTAGATTACTTTAACTATAATTTCATTATTATTCATTAATTGATAATTTAGCTGCAAAATAGTAATTATATAGCAAAAGCGTATTATTTTTATATAAGAAAAGATATTATAGGCAAAAACATTATATAATTACGTTTTAAGTAAAAATGTGTATTTTAGTATCATGAACCGTAATTTTATGGGAATGAAAACTAGAATTGATAGCGTATATTTAAATTTTGCTAAATGAGGTTTATGTAAATTATTGTTAAAAATGATTTTCTTTACTAAATAATAGTATTAGTAAGATATTTCGTAAATGTTATTTAGAAAATAATTAAATTAGTTTTTTAATAAATTTAAGTTTTACGCGATATTTACTATTCAAATAATGTTCGATAAAAATTGCTATTATTTGTGATAATATTCCAAAATATATATTATTTTACTGCCCTATTTACAAAATACAAATAAAATAGTTTTACCAAAATATTACATATTTAAATTACTATTTTCTCTAATAAAAATGACAAATGTTTGTAATTAGCGTAGATTTACGTTAGTGGCTTATTAGCCTATCTTGGTTTAAGTTCTAAGGACAGATTATTGTTAATGTAGGTTTGGATCCCTGAACCCTAGCCGAGACTCTTCTAGCTGTTGCTTTCCACACCGAGGATACATCCAAGGCAAGTTTCATATCTTTCATGTCTGTATTTTATTTAATAATTAAATGTACTGCATCAGTAGAATCATGTATTGTAATGACATTAATTCACAATGGATCCCTCTCGGACTCCACATCGATTGATGGATTGATTTATTGCCTCATTGACTCATTGCCTCGGGAATTGATTGGGGGAGTAGTATAACATCTGTGACCAAAGCTATTGT
Organism: Iris pallida; assembly: GCA_029216955.1. NCBI lineage: Eukaryota > Viridiplantae > Streptophyta > Magnoliopsida > Asparagales > Iridaceae > Iris > Iris pallida. The sequence goes on from JANAVB010040620.1 coordinate 3,303,215, forward strand.
TTACCGATTGCCTCTCTCGCGCTAACCCCTACCGCATAGGGGTTGAGTCATACCGTATACTATCATTTTGGCCAGAATGCTAGTATACATATTATCTCTATCCAGTCGGTCACATATTCTATTATATACTCAAAAGCACTATTGTAGTTTACATCATTGTAGCTTCTGGAATATTGCATGTTGCCTTTTATTATTATTTCGCAAATATATATAATGCTTTTAAACTATCTTGCATTCATTTATTATTATCTTAGAATGTTAGATGAGAAAATATTTTCTTGCTCCCTCCTGACTGGAGACTAAAAATTTTAGGTGACTGTGTAATCCCCCTTCTAGAAATTTTTAATATATTTTTAATTATTTTTTATTTTATTTTATTTGAATTACGATTTTTAGAATTTTATAAATAATTAATTAGATAATTATTACGGTGGATGACTTTAGCCATGGTTAAGTTTTGAAGTACCAGATGGCTAGAAACCATGACACGGATAGCGTTATCATGTGCCTTGACTAATATGTTAGCTATGGTAGGGAAGACCCTGCCATAAGTATGTCCTAACTAGGAAAACCAGGCCAAATTACAACTTAACCTCTAAAGATATTTTAATTATTTATTAATTATATTATTGACTTGTAGGAGACCCGGTTGTGTCGATTTAGCTCGGACTAGAACCGAACCAAAACCGAGCCTATGTAATCTTGTAGTGAGACCAAAGACGTCCATGTAGACGTACATATTACATTTATTAATTTTGATTGACCAAATAGGCATTTCATATATAAAGGATTTATATATTTTATTGTTATTGAATTGATATTCTATTTTTAGAAATATGATAAACACCATACTTAACTACCCTTGTGTAGTTGGCGATATTCAGGCTATATCTACAATTTTAAAGTACATCTAATATAGAATTACTGTATTTTGTTCTCCTATATTTTGTTATTATTATTGTTATGAAAATTTATGTGTATATATACGTATATAATTATTATTGGTGATTTCCTACTTTTGGAAATAAATATATTTTATATATGTGTACATATTGTTATGATAACCCTATACTAGGAAGATTTAATATTATATTTTTTATAGAAAATTGGAAGTATATATATATATATTTTTTTTTAAGTATATATATATATATATATTAAAAAAATAATATATATATATATATATATATATATATATATTTATATATATATATATGCCGCCCTCCCGCCCCCCGCAGCCGCCCGCACCGTGTCCTTGGGCGTCACCGCTTCAGCGGCACTGGGCTGCCAGATCGCGGATTCCGCTCTCGACCGTCGCAGGCTCCCCCGTCGAGCTCGGTTTGCGATTCGCCGCCTCCCACCCCAGCTCCCCGGCGAGCCGCAACCGTCCATCCTCGGGCCTCCTCCTCTATCCTCAGGGTGGTCCGCAGCGCAGCTACAGCTTGTAGATCGCAGCATCTCGGCGGCGGCCTCCGCCTCCGCTGGAGTCGTGTCCGCCTTGGCCCTGGTGCCGTCCTTCCGGCCTCCGTCTCTGAGGCCCTCCCCCACCACTCTATCCCGGTCTGCCGTCTCGGCCTCCTTCCGCATCCTCCAAGCTGCTGCTTCCCCTCCTCCCTCTGGACCTTGCGGCTGGTCCGGCGACCCCTACCGGATCCGTCCGCCCAGTGCCGGACCCGACTCTCATCGGGTCCCCCTTCGCCTTTTTGCCCTCTTTCCTCAGGATTCCCATTTTCAAATTTTGAAGGTACTCTGAGTGCTGGGGGCCACGTGACCCCTTCGGGTCTTGGCCCTGCGTTGAAGGGCGTGCGGCCTTTAGGCGCAGTCAACGGTCGGAACCCTGTGGTCCCCCCTTGCGCCCATCCGGCGCAGATGACGTGTGGCACACATTCCCCTGGCCTAGAGGTGAGAGACGTGCGCCCTATGGGTGCAGTCTATCGTTGGGACTCTGGCACCCTCCATTGCTCCGAGCTGGTGCAACCTGGGACCCTCTCCGAGTTGGTGCAACCGAGGGCCCCTCGCCTCCCTTTCTCCGAGTTGGCGCAACCTGGAACCCTTCCCGGGTTGGCGCAACCCAAGGCCCCTTCCGGCCTGGAGCAGTATGAGGTCCCCGTCGGATTAGCGCTCCCTGGCGCTACCTGGCACTGTCTGAACGCTGGCACAACCCAGCGGTTGCCGCCCCCGCTCCTTGTGCCTCCTATGGTGGCCCCTGTGGGCGCGTCCCCCTCCTTCCCCCCTTTCTTTCCCCCGATTGCGCCAGGCGTGGGCTCTTCCCACCCTATCCCTAACCTTTCCCTTCTTCCATTGAGGCCGATTGCATCGTGTGGGGGCGTTATATTGTGCCAGTCTCTCCTCCCTCCTTTTTTCCACCACCCGCCCTTTTTGCCGGATCCTCCTGCGCCGGTCGACGTGAAGTTGCTCTCTGACACGGCCGATCTCATGTGGCCGTCGGCCGGCACAGCGGGTCTGTCGGACACCGACGGCCAGTTTTCCTTTGGCCCTCCTGACCCACCCAATCCCCGGCCTTCCCAGCCGGGTATCGACGGTGGTACGCCTGTCTTGAGCGCATCCATGACCCTGACCCTCTAAGTAGCATCCCAGGCGCACCCTGGGTCTCCCAGCGGGCTACCCCATCCCCTTCCGTTCGACCTCTCCCTCTCTGGAGTTGGGGGGCAGCGTCACCCGGCTTCCTCTTCGGGGATTGTCATGACCCGCACCCAGTGTAAGGGTACAAGTGCGTAACCACGCCCAGCCTACGCCACAGAATCGGCGGTAGAACGCTGTTCTAGGTCACTATCTAAACCAACTCACGCAATTGTATAATGTACTTGTCTTAAAACTCAACTCTGAATGGAGGGCAAGTACAGAAATAATATAACTCAATCGCAGTCTAAGCACGATAGGATATCACATAATTCTATAACTAAAAGAAAACAATAAAAAACTACTAAAAGATAATAACTCAAAACAACTCAAAATAAGACAACTCTCAAATTATTACAATTCAAGTTCCAGTAAAGAAATCTAAAACAGTCTAATAAACTAGTCTCCCGATCACTCCTGAGAGTCAGGGCCAAAGGTAGCTAATCCCTCTCCAGATCCATAGTGAGTAGGGCAAATATCCTCAGGACTAACATCTGTAATATTTCAACAGGTCCAGTCAGGACAGGAACGAATACATCTCATCAAGTAAATCCAAGTAAATAACGAAAACCATAAAATAATTAAAGACAATTTTATTGATGAAGCATAGGAATTCGAGACAGTTTAAGATGTAAAACTATAGTAAAAGAACAAGGAAAGTAAAAAACTGTGAAACAGAATATCATGTCAATGAAGACTGTAAATAAAGCTAGCTGAACTAGAATAATGTGATATGAGTCCAGTGGTACAATATATGTCAAGTGTAATTCTATTCAATGATCCAAGTAGGGTGATTCTTGTAATGGTTCTTGTGATGATTCTAGTAAAGATTCTAGACACTACTCACAGTATGTTTTAAAATACTGAGATCGACATGTAAATGGCTAGGGTAATCCGGCACATCACACACTGGCCAAGTGTGGGACGGCTATCGTTCTTGTATAATTCACAGGAAGGTGGTTCGAGTATTTAGGAATGTTTATATGTCTACTCAAGTATTTTCCCGCTCGATAAATATGAGTGAATCCATAACACGACACGTAAATCGAGAATACATCTAGCCAGAACATGAAGGTGCTTGTAGGTAATTCTTGTAATAGTTCTTGTAATAGAGGCTAGACAAGTAAGGTATGTGTGTCATATAAATGAATTCCAGAAAAATATCAATTTGTGTTTGTAACCGAGAATCAAATAGAATTGACTAAAACTGAAATATAGAATTCGACAAGTAAATGAAAGAACTTTCAGAGAATGTACTCGCCTAACAATCCGAGCTGCTGATGAGGATGTATAACTGAACTGGAGTGATATAAACCTATTTTAAGTATCCACATGTCACAACCAAGTCTAAAATATCAAAGAAAATAGCTACAATGCAAGACTACATGCTTCTAGGTCCCTTTTGGTCAAAGTCAACCCTTGGTCAACTCTGGTCAAACTTGGTCAACGCTGGTCAAACTTGGGTCAACTAGTCCATCTACTAATTCTTAGGTCATGCACAAAATTCTAGGTCATTTGGAATTCGTTTGAGTTGAATTGGATCAAGTTTGGCCCAAAGTTGACTTTTGTCAATTTGGTCAACTTGTCGGCCAATTCGACTAAACTAGGCTCAAAATGACAAACCAAATATGTCCTAGGACTCCTATATTCACAACTATAATCTATTCTAAGAGGGTTTCCAAGCATACTATCTATATACATATAGGTATATACACACACATGTGTATATACAATACAAGTCAACCTTAAATCTAACAAAAGATGGTGTGTGTGTGTGTGTGTGTGTGTGTGTGTGTGTGTGTGTGTGTGTGTGTGTGTGTGTGTGTGTGTGTGTGTGTGTCCTGGTGCTTACTGAAATAGGAAAAATCTGAGATTAAAAACAGAAAACACAACCATGGTATACCATAATTTAATATACTATTATCTACATATATATACAAAGTAAGAAAACTACATATATATATATATATATATATATATATATATATATATATATATATATATATATATATATATATATATATATATACACAAACTCTTAAAAAAATATATATATATATATATATATACACAAACTCTTAAATGGAAAGATTCGCAATGGTGCGAGATAATTTAAAGAGTCTAAAATCTGGAATTAAATCCCCCTTGACCCATTCTCAACATGTATGTGTTAGCAATAGATTTCAACGGAGTTATATATATATATATATATATATATATATATATATATATATATATATATATATATATATATATATATATATATATATATATATATATATAGCTATATAGAAAGCATATATACTCATAAATGATGGAAAATTATGAAACAAAACCAAAAGTTGGTTCCCACATATCCAAAACCTTATATAAGTCCTGAAAACTCAGATTTTATAAGCTAAGAAGCTGGAAATCAAAATATCGCATTTAACTCAAAAATCGAAATTAAAGAAAACAACCCGATTTCACACAACGACCCAAAATACAAAATACACCAAATGAACCCGCAAAACTCGGCATAGATGTTGGTCGCGACCCACGTGATGCGCTCGTATACTCTCGGGTTGGAAATCGTGTCCGTGTCGTGTCCACAGAATGCGTATCGGAAATTCCCGATACCACGTGATACGCGTGCGTTCTCGCTCGATTGAGCGCCGCACACGCAACAAAAAGCCTCGTGTTTATGCACGTAGCTGGGGGGTCCTGGGGTAGGTCTAGGACACGGCCATGCAGTGACAAGCTGCCTGAAGCAGCGCACGCAGCCCCCGCACCCGCGCGGCCTGCTGCGCGCCCGCTCGCCCGTACGCCCTCGTGCACGCGGTTCCGCCCTCGTGGCTCGCTCGTCGGGCCATACCGCGACTCGGGGTTCATTCCTCGGGTAGTCTAGGTATAGGTCAATGTGTCCCAGGTCCTAGAACGGGTCTTGCTGCGTCGTGTGCGCGCACGAAGTCCTTTTCAGTCCCGAATTTTAGCCGGGTGCACAGAATGGCTGAACAGTGCACGCGCGATTACTCCGCGCTCGCTCGACAAAACATCATGAAATTTTACGGACATGTGGAAAGAGGTCGCCCCTATGTGCTCGTAAAATTTTGTGCAAGACGGAGCTCTGTGCTTCGAGTTATGATGCACAGACTGCAGGGCGTGCACGGGACCGTGCACGGGATCTCGTACACGCGTGTCCCTGTCCGTTCGGATGCCAAAATCGTGTCGATTTCTGATCCATCTTCACGAAAGTTGGCACAAATCATATAAGGAAGGATTTTGTGAAAACAGAATCTAAAATTAACACTTTTCAATTCTAAGTGGCATTTTGCCGAACACGTGCAACGTGAGACCGATACGTGTCCGATACCGCTATCAAACGAAGTCAAAACCCAACCAAACTTCGTACACATATCAAGGGTGCCTATATGGATGCAATAATGAAGAAAATTCAAGAGAAACAAAGGTAGATCGGAATTTACCTATTGGGTGTCAAAATCTCAATGAGCGGGGCTCATCGGTTGTCGTGTCGACCGATTTCCCTCAAGCAAAAGCCTCCGCCTTCTCGCTAGAAATGCTCCAGTAGATCCTCCTCTCCTCGACGAGTGCAATGGTGTTCGTTTGGGAAGAAACGGACTCCGGATGAAGGAAATATGTGTTTTGGAGAAAGGGATCTATTAGGGTTTCCTAGTGGAGGCTCAAAACTTCACAAATGAATGCAAGGGGGAGGGGTACTGCTGTTTGGGTGGACAAGGGGGTTCTCTAGGGTTAGGGTTTCACTTGGACCAACCCTTTCTCAAGTAGAAATGGGGCCAAGTCAAGAGACTAAAAGACTAGCATAAAAAATGCTAAAAAAATCAATTAAAGCCTTTAAAAATAAACTAAAGCCTAAAATAAATTCTAAAAATAAAAATAATAATTCTAAGGCATGGTTAGGCTCCTATACAATGTCCTCTAAGGCTAAACCAGTTGCTAGCACAACACCAGTCAACATATCTAGAAAATCACAAAAAGGCCAAAATGGCTAAAAAGACTAAAATAACTAAAAATTCATTTAAAATAGTCTAAAATAACTAATTAATTCTAAAATAATTACTACATGGTCAAATTAATTCTAATTATTACTATTAGGCTTCTAGTCAATGTTGGTTATGTTAAACCCATTTATGCTGTACAAACATCAAACGAAACTACCTATCAGTACATGAATTCAATAAATTAGTAAATAACATAATAATTACAAAATGACCAAAATATCCCTAAATTAAAAATATGGTGGTTACAAATCTACCCCCCTTAGAAAAATTTCCTCAAAATTTAAGACGATTGCACTTCTTCTAGGTTAAACTACTAAAAGATAATATCTAGAAAATCACAGAATTCTATAACTAAAAGAAAACAATAAAAACTACTAAAAGATAATAACTCAAAACAACTCAAAATAAGACATGCATGGGCCACCACTAAAAATGTGTCACGACCCACACCCAGTGTAAGGGTACAAGTGCGTAACCACGCCCAGCCTACGCCGCAGAATCGGCGGTAGAACGCTGTTCTAGGTTACTATCTGAACCATCTCACGCAATTATATAACAAAATAATATAACTCAATCACAGTCTAAACACGATAGGATATCACAGAATTCTATAACTAAAAGAAAACAATAAAAACTACTAAAAGATAATAACTCAAAACAACTCAAAATAAGGCAACTCTCAAATTATTACAATTCAAGTTCCAGTAGAGAAATCTAAAACAGTCTACTAAACTAGTCTCCCGATCACTCCTGAGAGTCGGGGCCAAAGGTAGCTAATCCCTCTCTAGATCCATAGTGAGTATGGCAAACATCCTCAGGGCTAATATATCTGTAATATTTCAACAGGTCCAGTCAGGACAAGAACAAATACATCTCATCAAGTAAATCCAAGTAAATGATGGAAACTATAAAACAATTATAGATAATTTTATTGATGAAGCATGGGAATTCGAGACAGTTTAAGATATAAAACTATAGTAAGAGAACAAGGAAAGTAAAAGTTTTGAAACAGAATATCATGTCAATGAAGACTATAAATAAAATCTAGCTGAACTAGAATAATGTGATATGAGTCCAGTGATACAATATATGTCAAGTGTGATTCCATTCAATGATCCAAGTAGGGTGATTCTTGTAATGGTTCTTGTGATGATTCTAGTAAAGATTCTTGTGGTGATTCTAGTAAAAATTCTAGATACTACTCACAGTATGTTTTAAAATACTGAGATCGACATGTAAACGGCTAGGGGTAATCCGGCACATCACACACTGGCCAAGTGTGGGACGGCTATCGTTCTTGTATAATTTACAGGAAGGTGGTTCGAGTATTTAGGAATGTTTACATGTCTACTCAAGTATTTCCCTGCCTGACAAATATGAATGAATCCATAACACGACATGTAAATCGAGAATAAATCTAGCCAGAACATGAAGGTGCTTATAGGTGATTCTTGTAATCATTCTTGTAATAGAGGCTAGACAAGTAAGGTATGTGTGTCGTATACATGGATTCCAGAAAAATATCAATTCGTGTTTGTAACCGAGAATCAAATAGAATTGACTAAAACTGAAATATAGAATTCGACAAGTAAATGAAAGAAGTTTTAGAGAATGTACTCGCCTGACAATCCGAGCTGATGATGAGGATGTATAACTGAACTGGAGTGATATAAACCTATTTAAAGTATCCACATGTCATAACCAAGTATACAATATCAAAGAAAATAGCTACAATGCAAGACTACATGCTTCTAGGTCCCTCTAGGTCAAAGTCAACCCTTGGTCAACTCTGGTCAAATCCGGTCAACTCTAGTCAAACCTGGTCAACCCAATCGACTACTCCGTTTACTAATTTCTAGGTCATACATAAAATTTCAGGTCATTCGGAGTTCGTTTGAGTCGAATTGGCCGACAAGTTGACCAAGTTGACTTTTGGGGATCCCGTCCGGGTTCTTCCGTGTGTGCTACCTGGCATCCCCAGGGACCAGCCCCTCACCTCTCTGGGCACTAGCCGACCTCTTCTGGGCCCTGCTTCTTCAGGAGCATCCCCCTAGTGGTAGCGACGGGGGACCCCGTCCGGCCCTTCCTACCCCTGGCGCGTCTCATCGCCCGATTCCTTCTTTTGTCGACATCCTTCGGCCTGACAGGACTCCTAAGCAGGGACTCCTATTCCCGGATATCCCTCTACCTGAAATCGACTACCCGCCGTCATCCACCATGCCGACGGTGCCTTTCTCCGACCAGGAACTCTCCTCCCTGGCTACCTCATTTTCCAACTCTTTTGTCCTCAAATTCTCATCTGAATACCCCAAGCTCGCCAGGGTCACAGAGGTTATTGCCACTTGGCAACTCAAGGATGAGTACAGGGTAGCCCCCTCAACTCGAGACATATTCTGCTTCACCTATCCTTCAACCTGGACCACAGGACGGTATGGTCCAAAGGAACCAGAAGGATCGACTCCCACCAGATGAAGATAATCAAGTGGTCAGCCAGCTTCAACACCAAGGAAGACTCCACGACGGTCGCTGCCTGGGTCATCCTACCCAATCTCCCCCTCATTTGCTTCGTCCCGATGGCTCTGAGGAGAATAGCCAACTCCTTTGGGACTTACGTGGCAACAGCAGAAGAAACAAGCAACCTAACTAAAGCACACTGCACAAAGATATGTGTGGAACTCGACCTCACCTCAGTTCCCCCCAACCACATTCTCATAGAACTTGGCAACCAAAATCACACTCAGCAAATTATCTACGACAATCACATCATCTTCTGCACTCACTGTCATCTGCGTGGTCACTTATCGAAGCATTACCTCCGACTCCACCTGGAGCTTCGAAAGAAACCAGAGAGAACAAAACCCAATCCCAAAGGTACTCGACATCAAAAAAATGACCAGCCACCCCTGTTTCCCCTACCGAACTCCCACACTAGATTCAACTCCAGCGAAGGCAAATCCAATAAAGCCAACTCAGCAGAAAAAGCGGTGATCCCATACCTGCCACCCAACCCCCCACAGATCAACCAATTCAACGCCCTCATCTCAGCTGACATGGACTCCCACCAGGATTTGGCTCTTCTTGCTGACGTCGACCAGGATCCAGGAGCAGACCCTGCGGAACTCAGCGTCCCACCCCACGAGGAAGCTGAAGGCTCCCCTCTTCCCCCTACAGATGCTCACAACCCCCCAACATCGCCCTACAACCCGGCCGTTGATGCGCTGGCCATCCTTGGACCAGAGCAGGCTCTTAGAGGTCTTCAGGTCCTCGTGTCACTAACACATTTTAGATTGAGGGTATTTTGGTCATTTTTAAATTTTTAAATTTTATTTAATTGGTGATTGTGATTTTGACTTTGACTAGTTGAGACTTTGTAGACTAACCTAGGTATTGACCCTAACTATGGTGACTAGGTTAGCATGGTGAGACCCTAGTCTAACTTAAGTCAATCTAGGTTAGTCATTTAGAAATCAAGGTTTGAATAGAAGGACTAGTGATTTGGTGCATGACTTATGACTTAGAATTAATTTCATGACTTACGTAATTAAGCCATAGGCCCATGACTTAAGCACAAACCCTAGCTAAGCCTACCATGGCCGGCCACCCCTAGGGTTTTCCATCTATTTAATGCCTCTTCCACTTGTTCTTGCCCCTTTTGTGCTCAACCTAGTTTTTAGAAGGAAAGATAAATCTCCACTTTCCAAAATTCCTATTAAATCCATTTTTATTCCTTTTTTATCCAAATCTTTTGCATATGATTCTAATCAATCTCTACTTGCTGATTTTGGGGAGCAATCTAAGTTTTTGTGCAATTTGGGAGCATTTCGCTATAAGGAGGAACCCCCCATTTGAAGCTTCTTCTTGCTATTTGCACCTATAGGTAAAACTCCACAAATTGATCTAATATTCTATTTTATTTGCATTTAGGGCTAGATCTAGGAGTCCTCTATCTGTCCCTGAAGTATAGGTTAATTTCGTGTCCTTTTGGTGTCCGTATCGGACACGTATCATGGTGTATAGGAAGGTGTTTGATTAAATGTCTCTTAGGACTTTATTTTTTATTTTGGTTGAACTAATTACATGGATCTCTAGATCTAGGTATGTGTAATAATATTTCTAAAGACTGATTTGTGTTTGTGTCGGTTTTTGTGTCGAATTTAGTGCTTGACACGCTGTACGTGGCTCGTCTAAGTGTCCTGCCTATCGGGCCCTAGTACTCACTGTATAGGACACGTGGGGACATGAAATTTACTGTCGAGGAGGGGCACTGACTAACATGTCAGCCCCCAAGTCCGGGACCTATTTGTGTCATGTCGGACACAGCATACGTGGTGCACTGGTCTCGCACTGGACTGCAGCGCACAGATTTTGTGCCCTGATACTCTGTGATAACTTAGATTCGATACCATCTAGACATGAATCAGGGTCCTAGACACTTAGACCTACCCTAGGCGAATACATAGGCAGGTAGTTTGACTAGAGTTGACCTAGTTTGACTAGAGTAGTTTGACTAGAGTTGACCAAGGGTTGACTTTAGCCTAGAATGACCCCAAACATCATGGAGATGCATTGTAGCAGTCTATATTATTATTTTAGACATGTAGTGACTTGTACTGTTCTATAGGAGACAGACACCACTCCTCGGACAGTATATTCTCTTCAGATATTTAGGATACCAAGCGAGTACATTCTCTGATCATTTCATATCTTGTTTAGGATTATATTTCCTGCTTTAGATTACTTTACTTGATGCTGACACATTGGTAACACGGATTAGTACTATATGGATCCCTTCATGAGATGTTATCCCCTTGGGAGCATTAGATACTCTTGCCTCGTGTGTTTCACTTACATTATGTATCTCATACTTCTATTATCATGAATCTTCATGTATCAGCTTGTGATTCTTGTACTCTCATGAATCATAGAGCCTTCACGAATCTATTCACAAATCACTCTTGAATCACCCTTTATGGGCAAAGTAGTATAGTCATGAATCTTAACATAACTTGACTGGATCCTTGTGTATTGATTGGGGATGGGGGAGTAGAAATTGAGCATGTGAATAATTCCAAAGTAGAATAGTCATGAATCACCTCTTTAGTATAGTCATGAATCACCCTCCAGTTGTTCACATGTTCATCTTGTACTCTGAATCACTAGCACTGTTTAGCTCTCTTATATATTGTAGATATTTACTTACAGTCTCTCTCTTACATTATACTGTCCTTCAGTTTCATGTATCTTACTCTCTAACATGATTATATTTTCTATCCTGTTATGATTTGTTGAGATGTATTGTGCTCGCTCCTGTCCTGACTGGACCTGTTGAAAATATTACAGAGGATGAGGACGAGGCGTGCTGTCCTACCTATTATGGGACTACCCTAGAGGACTGTTGTGACCTGGACCAGCAGCAGGACCCCTTAGCAGTGGATGACACTCCTTTAGACTAGGATGTCTTTTTATTATATTACATTCACGATTACTGTATTGATTTTGGGATATTTTCGGATTTGTGATATCGTAGACACTTAGACTTCTATCTGGTTGTATCTCTGCAGATTTTATTTTATTTCATATCTATCTATCTATCTTATCATTCTGCCTTAGATGTGATTGAGACTATATTCTGCTATGTTACCTCCATTCAGAGTGTATATACTGTACAGGTACTTTATATATTGTTAGATGATTAACCTAGGACAGCGTTCTACCGCCGACACTGCGGCGTAGGCTGTACGTAACCACTTCTCGTGCCCTTACTCTAGGGTGCGGGTCGTGACACGTTTTTAGTGGTGGCCCATGTAGGTCTAGTTTAGAAATACAGTGGTATTCGAACTAGAGTATCACTGCAGCCTGCAGTAGGATTAGGATATTTGTAAAGGTACTCAATCATATTAGAAAAAACTCTTTATCAGATTCCGTATATCTACATTTTGCTGCTATTTGTCTTCCTTTGAATATAAACTGTCCTTCTTTGCTATTTCGACTCATTCTCAGCAATTGTTTTCTTGTTGGATCTGTCTCCAGGATGGTCGAGACTAGATCACATCGGCCAGGCTAAGGGGACACTGATGAGAGGTCTGACACCTTCCGTCCTCAACAGCCAACCCCCGGTATCGTAGCCCCAGTCATACCTGCTGGGGTGGGTGTTTCCGCTGTGTTCGGAGGAGCCCCTCCACCAGTAGCGCACAGGCCGAGCTCGGTGGTTCCAGAGGTGCTCCAGCAGCAGCAGCCACCTTCGGTGACAGTTGACGTAGTTCAGCTGTTCTTATTCTTTTAGCAGTTCATGGAGGCCCAGTAGGCCCAGCAACAAAGGCAGACTGCAGAGTTTAGTCGGAAAATTGATTTGGCCCTGACTACAGTTGAGAGGGCAGCAGCAGCTCAGCCCACGGCAGTTCAGCAGCCATAACTGCCGAGGGAAAAGGGCATCCAAGACTTCCAGAAGATGCACCCGAGGGATTTCTAGGGTACAGAGGGCATTATGTACGTCGATGAGTGGATAGAGCATATGGAGGAGATATTCAGACTAGCAGAGATTCCGACGAGGCTTCAGATCGAGGCGGCGGCTAGTATAATACAGGATTTGGCCTGCACCTGGTACCAGACCGACCCAATGGTTGGTACGCCAGGGCAGACTTGGGCAGCGTTCAAGAAGCTGTTCAAGGAGAAATTTTTCCCAAATGCAGTGCTAGGAACCCTCGAGACTCAGTTCGAGGCCTTAGTCCAGGGTAGTCAGTCCATGGAGTAGTATGCTGTGGAGTTCTGCCGTCTGGGCAGATTTGTCGAGGAGTTGTCCAAGGCGACGAAGGCTTGGAGGTTCAGAAAGGGATTGGTAAAGGAGGTTAAGTCTTATACCAAGAGTGCCCGCAGCGCTACTTTCGAGGAGATCTTGGTGGATGCTTTAGCCGCAGAGGATGATCTTGAGCTGAGGCTCAAGAGGGGCGAGACTTCCATGGAGTTAGCAGCAGCGAGGGGCCAGGCCAAAAGGCCTCATTTTCAGCACCAGCAGCCGCAGAGGCCAATACACAAGCAGCTGTTTTAGCAGCAGGACCGGGCACCTTTCCAGCAGGTGCCGCATCAGCAGCCGAGGGTACCGCAGCAGGCACCGAGACAGCAGACCACCAGATGTGCTTATTGTAAGAAGTCAAGGCACGGATGGAATGAGTGCAGGAAGAGATTGGGCAAGTGCCTTCTTTGTGGAGCAGCTGATCACCAGCTGAAGGAGTGCGCTTAGTTCATAGACAGAGTAGCGCAGGAAGTGGTAGCCAAGGCTCCAACAGGACAGCAGCAGAGGAGACCACTGCAGACTCAGCAGCAGAGATTCGTCCAGCATCAACAGCATGTTTGAGAAGGTCAGCAGGGGCGAGCTTTCGCCATGGCGGCCGAGGATGCAGAGGCCATTGGAGAGTTGATTGCAGGTTCGGTTCTTCTTGTCTCCATTCCAGCTTTCATTCTATTTGATTCCGGGGCTTTCCACAGTTTTGTGTCGGTATCATTTGCTATTAGACACTGCCTAGTATCTGAATCATTACCTAGGACCTGCAAGATCATAACTGGGGGTGGTGTTATCCTTGTGAGTAATGTTTGCATAGGACGGAGCATTATTTTGGGAGGCCGAGAGTTGGAGGTGAGCCTGCTCATCATGCCACTACCGAACTACAATATCATATTAGGTATGGATTGTTTGAGCAGGCATCATGCCAGCATAGATTGCCGAGGGGGTAGAGTTCTGTTTGGAGCACCAGGAGAGCCAGAGTTCGAGTACACCCGATGGCAGGCGGAGCAGGACGGCAGACATTTCTGCAAAGCTTCAGTTGAGGAGCAAGCGGCTCCACATCCCTTGATTGCAGAGTTCATGGACGTCTTTCCAGAGGAGTTGCCAGGGCTTCCACCAGACAGGGATGTTGAGTTCTCGATAGACTTGGTACCTGGTGCGGAGCCGATTTCTCAGCATGTCTATCGAATGAACAACAGTGAGTTGGTGGAACTGAAGAAGCAGGTGGATGAGCTGCAGAACAAGGGCTTCATCTGATCGAGTTCTTTACCTTGGGGTGCACCGGTACTCTTTGTACCCAAGAAGGATGGGTCTGTATGGATGTGTATCGACTACAGGTCACTCAACAACCTGACGATCAAGAACAGATACCCACTGCCGCAGATCAATGATCTCTTTGATCAGTTGAGCGGAGCTCGGGTTTTCTCCAAGATTGATTTGAAGTCAGGTTATCACCAGGTGAAGGTGAAGAGGGAGGATATTTCGAAGACCGCCTTCAGGATGCGGTACGGACAGTTTGAATTCTTTGTTATACTGTTTGGGCTGACCAACCACCAGCAGTATTTATGAACTTGATGAACAAGGTGTTCCACCAGTACTTGGACAAGTTCGTGGTGGTGTTCATTGATAATATCCTGGTGTATTCGAAGACCGAGGAGGAGCACGAGTAGCACTTGAGAGTGGTTCTGGAGATACTCAGGAGGGAGAGGCTGTATGGCAAGCTCTCAAAGTATGAGTTCTTTCTGGATAGAGTTGACTTCTTGGGTCATGTGGTGACTGGAGATGGGATCTCAGTGGACCCGAAGAAGATCACAACAGTTGAGGCTTGGTCAGCGCCGACTTCTGTAGCAGAGATTAGGAGCTTTTTGGGACTGGCAGTATACTACAGGAGGTTTGTGCAGGATTTCTTCCGAATTGCAGAGCCGTTGACTAGGCTGACCCGGATGGATGCTGAGTTTGTTTGGTCAGAAGAGTGTCAGACTGCTTTTGATGAATTGAAGAAGCGGGTTACGACAGCTCTGATTCTGACATTGCCATCAGGTTTAGGAGGGTTTACTATCTATAGTGACGCTTCGGGGAAGGGGTTGGGTTATGTCTTGCAGCAGCATGGAAAGATGATTGCCTATGCTTCCAGGAAGTTACGTCCCCATAAGAAGAACTACCCTACCCATGACCCAGAGTTGGTAGCAGTAATTTTTCCTTTGAAGTTGTGGAAGCACTACTTGTATGGAGTGAGGGTAGAAATCTTCACAGATCATAAGAGCTTAAAGTATGTGTTTACACAGAAAGAGCTCAACATGAAGTAGCGCAGGCGGCTAGAACTGATGAAGGACTTCGACATCTCACTACAGTATCACCCAGGGAAGGCCAACGTGGTTGCCGATGCCTTGAGTAGGTATCCGACAGCCATGTGTTTGACTATGGATCATCATTTTCTTGCTGACTTGGAGAGCCTGGGATTGAGGTAATTGTGCCCCGAGTTTAGATGAAGATGTGGGGCCTTCAGTTTCAGTCGGACTTGATGGAGAGGATCAAGTCGACGCAGTTCAAGGATATTGCTCTGCGGTATATCCGAGAGCAGGTTCGAACAGGGCTAGTGGATGGCGAGTTTTCTCTTGCAGAAGATGGCACTTTGAGGTACGGTTCCAGGCTGTGTGTGACTAGTGGAGAGCTCAGGGAGCAGGTCATGCAGGAGGCTTACAGATCTTAGTACTCTATACATCCTGGTGCCAACAAGATGTACAGGGATCTGAGAGAGCATGTCTGGTGGTATAGGATGAAGCGGGAGGTAGCTCGCCTTATAGCTAGATGCTTGGTCTGTCAGCAGGTCAAGGCAGAGAGACAGAGGCCCGGAGGATTATTGTAGCCATTGCCCATTCCAGAATGGAAGTGGGAGCATATAACAATGGATTTTATATCTGGGTTGCCGCATACACCACGAGGGAAAGATGCGATTTGGTTCATCGTTGACTGGTTGACCAAATCGGCCCACTTTTTGCCATTTAAGGTGGGTACTTCTGCAGAGAGGCTTGCAGAGATGTATATATGACAGATTGTCTGGATTCACGGAGTTTCGGTCAGCATTGTTTCAGATCGGGATAGTCGCTTTACTTCCCATTTCTGGGGGAGTCTGCAGACTAATTTGGGCACTCAGCTCAAGTTTAGTACTGCATACCACCCCCAGACGGACGGACAGTCAAAAAGGACTATTCAGACACTCGAGGACATGATGCGGACGTGCGTCTTGGATTTTGGAGGTTCCTGGGAGGATCACCTACATTTGGTAGAGTTTGCTTACAATAACATTTATCGAGCCAGCATTGAGATGTCACCTTTCGAGGCTCTGTACGGGCGTAGGTGTCGTACACCCTTATCTTGGGATGATGTTGGTGAGTGAGCTTTATTGGGACCTGAGATGGTTGTTGACGCAGCCGAGAAGGTGAAGCTCATCAGGGACAGACTTCGCGTGGCGCAGGACAGACATCGGCATTGGGTCGATAGCCACCGGAGGTCGTTGGAGTTTGAGGTACAGATTAGAGATAGGATTAGAAGTAGGTTGTTTGTTTTGTTTGTTTGATCATGTTTGATTATTTAGTAACTTGAGACCTTGTTTGTGTTTAGGTCAAAGACTTGGTTTTTCTGCGGATATCTTCGACTCGTGGTACCATACGTTTTGGTGGAGGTGGGAAGCTTAGCCTACGCTTCATCGGACCTTTCGTGATTAGCGGGAGAGTCGGTGATATGGCATACAGGCTAGACTTGCCACCTGTACTAGTGGGTGTCCACAACGTATTCCACGTATCACAGTTGAGACGGTACGTGGCTGACCCTAGCCATGTACTTGACCATTTGGAGATTGAGGTAGGGCCTACTCTCAGTTATCCAGAGCAGCCAGTGGAGATTCTGGATCGCCGAGAGAAGGTACTGAGAAACCAGGTGATACCCTTGGTTCGCGTCGCATGGAGGCATCATTCTCCAGGAGAGTCTACCTGGGAGCGGGAGGATGAGATGCGCGAGCGATACCCTTATCTTTTTGGACCTTGAGGTATGATTATCTATCCTTCTCATCAGTTTAGTTTTGTCTTTTAATTTTCAGGACAAAATTCTTTTAAGGAGTGTAGATTTGTCACTACCACATTGTAGATTGAGGGTATTTTGGTCATTTGTGAATTTTTGAAATTTATTTAATTTATTTAATTGGTGATTGTGATTTTGACTTTGACTAGTTGTGACTTTGTAGACTAACCTAGGTATTGACCCTAACTATGGTGACTAGGTTAGCATGGTGAGACCCTAGTCTAACTTAAGTCAATCTAGGTTAGTCATTTAGAAATCAAGGTTTGAATGGAAGGACTAGTGATTTGGTGCATGACTTATGACTTAGAATTAATTTCATGACTTATGTAATTAAGCCATAGGCCCATGACTTAAGCCCAAACCCTATCTAAGCCCACCATGGCCGGCCACCCCTAGGGTTTCCTATCAATTTAATGCCTCTTCCACTTGTTCTTGCCTCTTTTGTGCTCAACCTTATTTTTAGAAGGAAAGGTAAATCCCCACTTTCCAAAATTCCTATTAAATCTATTTTTATTTCTTTTTCATCCAAATCTTTGCATATGATTCTAATCAATCTCTACTTACTGATTTTGGGGAGCAATCTCAGTTTTTGTGTAATTTGGGAGCATTTGGCTAGCAAGGAGGAACCCCCCATTTGAAGCTTCTTCTTACTATTTGCACCTATAGGTAAACTCCATAAATTGATCTAATATTCTGTTTTCTTTACATTTAGGGCTATCTAGGAGTCCCCTAGCTGTCCCTGAAGTTTGGATTAATTTTGTGTCCTTTTGGTATCCATATCGGACACGTATCATGGTGTATAGGAAGGTGTTTGATTAAATGCCTCTTAGGACTTTATTTTTTATTTTTGTTGAACTAATTACATGGATCTCTAGATCTAGGTATGTGTAATAATATTTGTGAAGACTGATTTGTATTTGTGTCGGTTTTGTGTCGGATTTGGTGTTGGACACGCTGCACTGGGCTCGACTAAGTGTCCTGCCTATCGGGCCCAAGTACTCACTGTATAGGACACGTGGGGACACAAAATTTGGTGTCAAGGAGGGGGTACTGACTGACATGTCAGCCTCCAAGTCCTGGACCTATTCATGCCGTATCGAACACAGCATACGTGGTGCACTGGTCTCATACTGGACTGCAGTGCGCAAATTTTGTACCCTGATACTATATGATAACTTAGACACAACACCATCTAGACACGAATCAGGGTCCTAGACACTTAGACCTACCCAAGGCAAACACGTAGACAGATGCACGTGACACGTGTGTTGACACAAAGTCACAGTCAACCAAATATTGATAACATTGACTAAATAATAATTGTCATAATTTAATACGACACGCGACGACTACATCCAGCTCAAGCCAGACGACAGCTCATTTTTACAAAATGCATGTCGTTTTTGAGTCTGTACTTTTATATTTATTGAGTCTAGACTGTTGTAAGCTGACTCGTGCTGAGCTCTTGAGACTTAACCTATAACCTATCCAAAATCCATAAAGCTCCACATCCAAAATAAGCCCATTGGACCCTAAGACCCATTCTGTGCTCTGGAGACAGAGTTTGGGCCGAACTCTGCCTCCACACAGAGTTCGGGCCGAACTCTGTCCCCTAAAAATCAGCACCCTAATTTTTAGGGTTGGCTGGTTGCTAGTTGTCTAACGGCCAAATTTTTAAAAATTTCTACCAGAATTCTGGCCGAATTCTGCCTGATAAAACCCTATAAATAGGCCAAGAATTCTCTCATTTTCAATCATCCAATCTTCTCTTCTCTTCTCTCTTAAGATCAATATAAGCCATACCCTTCTTCATCTACTAGCCACAAGCTTCCTAAGTCTCGAGTGCTCAGCATCTCTCAGTTAGGAGTCTTGTGCAAGAGTTCAAGAAGTCGCTTGGAAAATTCCAAGCATCGCCACTGCGATCCTTTGTAAGAAGTTGACGTGCTCTTCTGAAGAAAAGGCACAGGGTGTAACTACTATTTCACAAATAGTGGATTTAATCCTGAGCTAGAGTTCTCAGGCCTGGACTAGTCCTCCACGAGGGAAACCAGGTTAAAATCGGCTGTATTTGCGTATGCTCTCTTGCTCCTTATTTATTTTCGTATTTACTCTGATTATTTTTAGATTGTGAAAGAGTTTAATTTTTTAATTAGCTATTATCGCTATAAACTCTATTCACCCCCCTCTAGAGTTGCCATCTGTTCT
The DNA here is from genome assembly GCA_029216955.1 of Iris pallida. Classification (NCBI taxonomy): domain Eukaryota; kingdom Viridiplantae; phylum Streptophyta; class Magnoliopsida; order Asparagales; family Iridaceae; genus Iris; species Iris pallida. The sequence goes on from JANAVB010040620.1 coordinate 3,322,934, forward strand.
TCAATTGGTATCAGAGCTCTGTTCTCTTTACAAGGACTTACATCCTAGAGCTGATCCATGGCAACCATACAATCCTTGATTTCCAATCACGGTGAAGGACAGTCCACTCATAGGCCCCCCCTATTTGATGGAACTAACTACACGTATTGGAAAACAAGGATGAGCTTTTATCTCAAGTCGCTAGACTTTGACCTGTAGACTATCATCACTGACGGTTACAAAAAGCCTGCCTGGATAGTTGTCAATGGTGATCTCGTTGAGAAATCACATGACAAATATTCTGACGAGGAAAAGAAACAGGCAAGTCTAGATGCGAGAGCTATTAATGCTTTATTCTGTGCTATAGACATGAATGAGTTCAACAGGGTCTCTATATGCACCACCTCTCACGAAGTATGGAGACTTCTAGAAGTGACGCATGAAGGAACCACCCAAGTCAAGGAATGAAAGATAAGCCGTCTCACTCAAAAATATGAGGCTTTCAAGATGAAGCCAAATGAGACGATCACGCAAATGTTCACAAGATTCCTTGACATCATCAACCCCCTGTCTTTGTTCGGCAAGCAATATTCAAATCACGAAAAGATTCGCAAGCTACTTAGGGGGCTACCAAAAATTTGGAACCCTAAGGTAACAGCCATCATAGAAGGAAATGATCTCACGACCATGTCCATGGAGACCTTGATGGGAAAGCTAATGACTCATGAGCTTGACCTCAAGGACTTCGAAGAGCCTGCTCCTAAGGCTAAGTAGATCGCACTCAAAGCTCACCGACGGAGGGCTGAACCCGAAGAGACGGATGACGACAACTCAGAAGATGATGATCAAGATCTTATGGTCCGCAACTTCAAGAAATTCCTTTGCTTCAATCGAAGAAAGAAGGAACCACAAGAAGATGGCGAAGAAGAGCCAACCTGCTACGGTTGCAAGAAGACTGGACACGTCCGAAAAGACTGTCCATTCTTGAAGAAGAGCAACCGCTATGAGAAGCCATACAAGAAGACTTCCTCAAAGAAATATGCCAACACAAGCATTTGGCATGAAAGCGAAGCTAGTGACTCCGAGGAAGAAAAGGACTCTCCTCAAGATACGGCTAATGTGTGCCTAATGGCGACGTCTGACAAGGTATCAAACGAAACTCTTGATGACTTCACCTTTGATGAACTTGGCGATGCTTTCACCGATTTACTTAATGATTATAAAAAGGTCATTGGTAAATACAAACATGCCAAGGACAAGATCAAAAGTCATGAAGTCGAAATTCAAAGACTTTCTCTATTACTTGATAACATTAGAGACACTTCACCCACGGATGTCACAGATGAGGTATCTAAGCTTAAAATAAGCTTACATGATGCCGAAGCACGCATTGAACAACAAACACAAGAAATCACAACACTCAACACGGAGCTTGCAGAAGAAAAGAGTAGACACAAGATTTCTATTACTAAGATGCATGGTTTGAATGCTAAGATTACTGAACTGCAAGCTGTCTCTAAGAAACTAGAGACTAAATTGGGAAAACAGGTTGCTCAACCTCAAACCCAATCTCATGAGACACACACAAAGCATGATACTTCTCATACTAGCCACCCACGTCATCCACCTATAACACGTAACTATGCTTACATATACACACACTTTCACAAAGGACACAAACCACATGCACGTAGAATTAATTATCATATGTCACAAAATCATCATGCTACACGTAGATACAATCATCACCATGTTGCACAAAAACCACATCACCATCATTCTACATATAGACATCATCACCATGCTCCTCCATATAGACAATATTACCATGACACTCCACATCACCCTACACATAGTCATCATCACCATGCTAATTCTACATATCTTCATACTTCTCCTCATCACTATACTTATAGACATCATCAGCATGCTCCTAATATAAATAGAAATGCTACATGTACTTATTGTGGTTTACATGGACACATTTCACCATAATGTAGAATTAGAAGATTAGTAGATAGAAAGATATATGCATGGTTTCCAAAAACTAACTCTTCAGGACCCTCAAGAACTTGGGTACCAAAGGTCACATCTACTCTTGATGTAGGTGGACTTTCCCTTCTCAACTAAAAGTAAGTGGATTCTCGATAGTGAATGCTCGCAGCATATGATGGAAGACGCTAATCTTTTCGCATCACTATCGATGAACAGAGAAGGATATGTATCCTTCGGCAACAACCTAAAAGGTTATATTATAGGTAATGGTAATATTGGTTATCCTCCCTCTTCCGTAATAAAGGATGTCTGCCTAGTGACCGAGTTAAAGCATAACCTGCTCAGCATTAGTCATCTTGCTGACCATGGATATGACATTAACTTTGGACAAAACAAATGCCTTATTTATGATAGGCCAACGGGAGACATCGCTTTTGAAGGGGTAAGAGAGGATAATATTTATATTTTCTATTTGTCTAGAAATACTAACAATGCAGGTAGATGCCTATATGCTCATAAAGACGAACGATTACTATGGCACCAGCGTCTTGGTCATGCCAATATGGATACTATATCCAGGCTATCGACCAAAAAGCTAGTTAGAGGCTTGCCCGATATCACATTCAAAAAGGACATCGTATGTGCCGAATATGAGTTGAATAAGGCAACCAAGTCCTCTTTCCATTCCATAAACTCTGTAAGCACTACTAGACCCTTGCAACTACTCCATATGGATTTATTTGGCCCTAGTAGAGTAGCCAGTCTTGGTGGAAAACTCTACGCCTTTGTTATTATTGATGACTTTTCAAGATTTACTTGGGTTTTCTTTCTTACAAATAAAAGTGATGCTATTTCCGTTTTCAAGATTTTTGTTAAGAAGGTTCAAAACGAAAAAGGCTACATGATTACTCGAATCCGAAGTGATCATGGAGGCGAGTTCGAAAATTCTTATTTTGAAAAGTTTTGTGATTCTAATGGTTTTGATCATTAGTTTTCTTGTCCAAGAACTCCTCAACAAAATGGTGTTGTAGAGCGGAAGAATAGGACTCTTGGCGATATGGCTAGAGTCATGTTGAACAAGTTTTTACTTCCGAAATACTTTTGGGCTGAAGCTGTCAGTACAGCATGCCACATTTTAAATAGGGTTCTTATTCGTCCTATTACGAAGAAAACACCCTATGAGCTTTGGTTTGGGAGAACCCCAAATGTTTCTTATTTTAGAGTTTTTGGTTGTAGATGCTTTATCCTTAACACCAAAGACAACTTAGGCAAATTTGATGCCAAAGCTGACGATGGTATTTTCCTTGGCTATGCTGCCAAAAGCAAGGGATATAGAGTTTTTAACAAACGCTCATTAATTGTAGAAGAGTCTACAAATGTGACTTTTGATGAAGATAACAGTACAGCAGCTACTCTTGATGATGATGTTGAGCCATCAACGTCTACTCCAATGAACACCACAACCGAAACCAATTCTCTGGAGGGCTTGCCAAAGAAATTCTCTTTCAAGCCATCACATCCAGAAAATTTGGTAATCGGCGAGGTTTCACATGGAGTAACTACTAAATCATCATTAAGAGACTCTATTGCTAGCACTGCCTTTATTTCATAAATTGAGCTGAAAAATATTTTAGAAGCTTTCAATGATGAATTTTAGATTTCTGCTATACAAGAGGAACTCAACCAATTCGAGAGGAGCCAAGTATGGGAACTCGTTCCTAGACCGACTAATCACTCGATTATTGGTACTAAATGGGTCTTTAGAAACAAAGTGAATGAAGATGGTTCAGTCACACGCAACAAAGCTCGTCTAGTAGCTCAAGGATACAACCAAGAGGAAGGTATCGACTACGATGAGACGTATGCTCCGGTTGCTAGATTAGAATCCATTCGGATGCTTTGTGCATTTGCAAACTTTCAAAATTTCAAATTATTTCAAATGGATGTTAAAAGTGCTTTCTTGAATGGATTTATTAAGGAGGAAGTTTATGTAAAACAACCCCCTGGTTTTGAAAATCACAAATTTCCTGACCACGTGTTCAAGCTAAAGAAAGCACTGTATGGCCTCAAACAAGCCCCTAGAGCTTGGTATGAACGGCTAAGCAACTTCTTGCTTGAGAAAGGTTTTTCAAAAAGGAAAATTGATACTATACTATTCATAAAATCTTTCAAAGACACTATTCTTTTAGTACAAATATACGTAGATGATATTATATTTGGTTCTACTGATGAAACCCTTTGTCAAGATTTTGCCAAGTGTATGCAGACCGAGTTTGAGATGAGCATGATGGGGGAGCTCAACTACTTTCTTGGGCTGTAAGTCAAACAAATGTCAAATGGAACATTCATCTGTCAGTCGAAGTATACAAAGGACATGCTGAAGAAATTCGACCTTGACAACGTCAAACCAATCAGCACTCCAATGGCTACTTCAACCAAACTTGAACCAGATGATAGCGGCAAACCCGTAGATCAACGTAAGTATCGAGGTATGATAGGCAGTCTACTCTACCTTACTGCTAGTTGCCCCGATATTATGTTTAGCGTTTACCTGTGTGCTAGATATCAAGCAAATCCTAAGGAATCACACATGACCGCGGTTAAGCGTATCTTTCGATACCTTAAGGGTACGGTTATAGTGGGCCTATAGTATCCCAAGTCAACATCATTTGACCTCATTGGTTACTCTGATGCTGACTTCGTCGGATGCAAGGTCGACCGTAAAAGTACGAGCGGTACGTGTCATTTATTAGGAAAGGCTTTAGTCTCTTGGTTTAGCAAGAAGCAGAATTCTGTCGTACTATCCACAACAGAAGCTGAATACATCGCAGCTGGGCGTTGTGGTGCACAAATTCTGTGGATGAAGCAAACCCTTGAAGACTATAACTTATCTTTCATGCATATTCCAATCTTTTGTGACAACACTAGTGCTATAAATCTTACTAAGAACCCCATTTGTCATTCACGCACGAAGCACATTGAAATACGTCACCACTTTTTGCGTGATCATCAGCAAAATGGCATGATTAACTTAGAATTTATTGACACTGATCATCAGTTAGCAGATTTTTTCACAAAACCATTATCCGAAGAGCGCTTCAATTTTCTTTGTCGTGAACTTGGAATTTTAGATAAAGCTGTTGTAAATTAAAATAAACTTGCATAAATATCGAGTATATCTTGATTCTCTTATGATGAACTTGCTATGGGTACAAGCCGAAAGGGTCCTTCTGACAACAAGGCGTAAAAGCCTAAGCGACACGGTGTACTAGTCCTCAGGACTACCGCTAGCTGGGATCCGGCCCCTGCAGCTAATCCATGGCAACTTCAAAATATTGGATTATGATATATTTCCTTGTTTATTATATGGTTCATTTTCATTTATCACTTGCTGAAATACTATTTTTTTCAACTTCATATTGCTGCTTCAAACTCACTATCTGTTATTCTTTTTACCTATTGGATCTTTTCTGTAATTATACTCATGTCTTATATTGGTTTTCTTTTACTTAACCAATATTTTTACTTTCTTCCTGATTCCTGTTCTGTGACCAGGACCCGGAATTCGGGCCGAACTCTGCCCCTACCAGAGTTCGGGCCGAATTCGGCCTGACTGTTCCAGAACCGGGAACAGTCTCAGCCATTGATCAAAAATTAGATCCAATGGCCATGATTTGGTCCGACCAAGAGAAACCCTCCCCATATTTTTGGTTTCTCTTCCCTCTCCTTCCTTTTTACCACATTTTCCACTTCTCCAACACAATTCTCTCAAAACCCTAATCCTAATTTCTCCTTTCTAGAGCTCCATTCTTCCCCAAACTCAAGAAGAAGGCTTATTTTTCAATTCTCCTTCATTGTCCATCACTAGTTTGAGGTATAATTCCATACTTTTCTATATCTTAATTTCTTTCATTATCCATTGTGTTATGGCTCCACGTTTGCTTAACCGCGGAAAGAGACTTCGGACCGAGGGCGCATCCTCGTCGAATGCTCCTCATCTCGTTGTACCGCCCGTTGCACCACCCGTTGCACCGGTCGTTGAACAACAACTACCAATCCATCCGTTGTTTAATCCTCCACGTCCACATGATCCAAACACTTTTGACGACTGAATTTTTGTATCACTAGACGCATCAAATGATTGGTTTAGAGACTTTCGGACACGTCCGGTGTTTGTGGGACATCCCATCAACTTTACTATATTCTCACAATATGATGCACTCTTTAATGACCTTTGCCTTGATGAACTTGTTTCCACAAATTTGGTCATTTATCGTAGTGCTATTCAAATGTTTTACTGCAACTTAACCCATGATGATACTCATATTTATTCACGAGTTGCGGGAATTGATATCTCATTTGATGATTTTGAATTGGCCGAATATCTTGAACTTCAAGAGCCAAATTCTTGGGAAAAGCTTGTTGAGGCCAGATCATTTATTTTTCCCGAAGGGATTTCACTTGTAAGCTTCAAGGACGACTTGTGTAGCCCTAACACACGTCCTCGTAAGCTTTTGGCTAAATTTTTCAATCCCTATTTCTATGAACTTCATCGGATCATTTTCAACACCATTCTACCCAAAGCGGGTTCTACCGATGAAGTCACTTATTTTGAAATCTCGGCCTTATACCATCTCCACTTCCATGTTCCCTTTAATCTTCCACGCACAATGATGGATTGGATGATCAACAGTAGGAAGAAACCAAGATCTTTGGTTTATGCATTATACCTTCCTATGATCTTTCGTGCGTTTCATGTACCCCTTGATGAGTGTCCATTCTTACTTGCCCCTGCCTTCCTCTCTAAGGCAAGGAGGCTTCAGGCGGCCATTGGCTCACCAGTAGTGTCTGAGCATTCTGATGATGAGCCAGATGCCCCTCCTCTTGCACAGGATCCTCCTCCTCCTCCTGCCACTCTCGAGTCTCTTTAGACCATGCTCCGAGATCGCTTCACTTTGGAGGACGATTGATGGACTCAGCTGGATTATTGGACCACCTTACAGATGAGTGCTATCAGCAACTCGCTGCATGATATTCGGTGATCCATGTCTCGCCATTCTTCCATGCCCATTCCTATAGAGTGAGACCCCGATCGTGAGGGATTTCGTATTGATGACCCTTGGGTTCGTCGCTATATGGATCCGGATGCCGCATTTGTGGACCCACGTCGCTCCTTTACTGATCCTTCGGACGATGCCGGGCCCTCTCGTGCTCGATGATGGATATGGACTACTCTTGATGCTGTTACTGGGGATCTTAGATTATGGTTTATGCATTTTGCTTTAGTTGCTTTTATGTACTTGGTTTGTATTAGACTTATTTTGGGTTATGACTTTTGAGACTTTGGTAGTTCTATCAGTTTATGTCATTATGACTCTTGAGACATTTGGTTGTTATATCAGTTTATATGCGGTTTCTTCTCATATATTTTGGTGTGTTTGCCAATTATTCCTTGTTTATCTTAAATTGCTAAATGTCAAAAGAGGGAGATATGTATATTCTATATTGTTTTTGTCTATATATGCTTTTGGAAGAATGATATTAACAGGCCAACAAGATTCACAGCATTGTTTACGGGGGAGCTATTCTTAAGCTCGGCACTAATTATGGGGGAGCTTTGTCTTTACATGTGTCCAGGTATGAATATTGAATATACAATTATTATTTTGTCAATTATCAATATGGGGGAGATTGTTGACACAAAGTCACAGTCAACCAAATATTGATAACATTGACTAAATAATAATTGTCATAATTCAATACGACACACGACGACTACATCCAGCTCAAGCCATACGACAGCTCAGTTTTGCAAAATACAAGTCGTTTTTGAGTCTGTACTTTTATATTTATTGAGTCTAGACTGTTGTAAGCTGAGTCGTGCTGAGCTCTTGAGACTTAACCTATAACCTATCCAAAATCCATAAAGCTCCACATCCAAAATAAGCCCATTGGACCCTAAGACCCATTCTGTGCTCTGGAGACAGAGTTCGGGCCGAACTCTGCCTCCACACAGAGTTCGGGCCGAACTCTGTCCCCTAAAAATCAGCACCCTAATTTTTAGGATTGGCTGGTTGCTAGTTGTCCAACGGCCAAATTTTTAAAAATTCCTACCAGAATTTTGGCCAAATTCTGCCTGATAAAACCCTATGAATAGGCCAAGAATTCTCTCATTTTTAATCATCCAATCTTCTCTTCTCTTCTCTCTTAAGCTCAATATAAGCCATACCCTTCTTCATCTACTAGCCACAAGCTTCCTAAGTCTCGAGTGCTCAGCATCTCTCAGTTAGGAGTCTTGTGCAAGAGTTCAAGAAGTCGCTTGGAAAATTCCAAGCATCGCCACTGCGATCCTTTGTAAGAAGTTGACGTGCTCTTCTGAAGAAAAGGCACGGGGTGTAACTACTATTTCACAAATAGTAGATTTAATCCTGAGCTAGAGTTCTCAGGCCTGGACTAGTCCTCCACGAGGGAAACCAGGTTAAAATCGGTTGTGTTTGCGTATGCTCTCTTGCTCCTTATTTATTTCCGCAATTACTCTGATTATTTTTAGATTGTGAAAGAGTTTAACTTTTTAATTAGCTATTATCGCTATAAACTCTATTCACCCCCCTCTAGAGTTGCCATCTGTTCTTCAACGTGGTATACTGTGTCGTGTCCACGAGTGATGTGCACGCGTGCACGACACTGTCAGTGCACAGTTCGTGTCTTTGTGTGTTTTAGTGTCCTGGACACGAATGTGTCTACTTGGTTGGACATTAACACTGTGTGAGACACGTGCACATGTGGGGTAAGGATTACCAACCCTAATTTGAGTGTTATTGGTTGAATTAGCTTTCAAAATTGCATTTCCCCTATTTTCCCCTGATACACACTTTACTGAATGGATTTTTCTGTGTTTTAATTACATAATTAACTAATTTAATGATGTTAAATGATTAAGTTAGGTTCACCTACATATGTAATGGATGAGGATCATGTTGGTTTGTGATTTGAGTTGAGAAATGGGTTATCGAATTGGTTTTGGGTATGCTAACTGCTAGGACTGAATATTTGAACAGTCAATTTGTTGATTCCTCACACACTGTTTTCTAACAGTGGTTCATATGCTACACACACTGTTTTCTAATGTTAAGGCTGATACACTGTGGGTTACATATTGAATTTCTGAGTTGTTACTCTATTTTGAATTTTGAGAACAATGTAGATGCCACATTACCTTATATTGTTTCTGAGAATTTCTGTCACATACGCACTTAATAACTGAGACACTATTCCTATAATGTAGTCACATTACACCCTCTTGCACACACTACCTAAACTAAAGATTGTAACCTATCCTCACTGCACCCTCACACACTCACACATTCCTGTCACATGTATCCTATTTACACACACACACACAAAATCTGAACCTAAGACACCCTATACACTGCCATCCTAGACTTAAATATAATGTACACTCATCTATAAACATACACTTTTCTGAGAACCTAAGCCACTATCTACACTTACGCACACACATGCCTATGCTCTAATGACACACACACACATCTACATTGTCACACTGAGACACACATGTTACACACAATACTGTTTCCAGTTTCCTTATGATACTAACTGTCACATTGACACATTACACTGTTAATGTAACGCACACACACACAAATCACATTCCCTGAGAACCTACACACAGGTCTCCTATTAAATGTACACACACACTCTTTCATACATTATGTTACCCACACCCTATCTAAATTCCTGTCACACTACATATACACACACACACACACACACATGTCTATCTCTCTACATGTATATATGTATGTGTTAATCTAGTGCCTATACCTATATAGCTACCCTATGTGTATATTTACATATATATATAAATGTGAATGTGATATATATTGGTTTGTATAATATATACATATATGGTTTTGTTATATGTGAAGTATAGTGTAGGCTATAGAACTAGACTAGTGTGGCTTGGTAATTGGTTAGAGACCTAGATTGACTTGTAAAGCCTAGGTTAGACCAACCTAGACTAGTTTAACCTTATTTGACCTTGTTGACCTAACTAGACTAGAGTTGACCTAGTTTGACTAGAGTAGTTTGACTGGAGTTGACTAAGGGTTGACTTTAGCCTAGATTAACCCCAAACATCATGTAGATGCATTGTAGCAGTCTATTTTATTATTTTAGACATGTAGTAACTTGTACTGTTCTATAGGAGATAGACACCACTCCTCGGACAGTATATTCTCTTCAGATATTTAGGATACCAGGCGAGTACATTCTCTGATCATTTTATATCTTGTTTAGGATTATATTTCCTGCTTTTGATTACTTTACTTGATGTTGACACGTTGGTAACACGGATTAGTACTATATGGATCCCTTCATGAGATGTTATCCTCCTCGGGAGCATCAGATACTCTTGCCTCGTATGTTTCACTTACATCATGTATCTCATGCTTCTATTATCATGAATCTTCATGTATCAGCTTATGATTCATGTACTCTCATGAATCACAGAGCCTTCATGAATCTATTCATGAATCACACTTGAATCACCCTTTATGGGCAAAGTAGTATAGTCATGAATCTTAACGTAACTTGACTGGATCCTTGTGTATTGATTGGGGATGGGGGAGTAGAAACTGAGCATGTGAATAATTCCAAAGTAGAATAGTCATGAATCACCTCTTTAGTATAGTCATGAATCATCCTCCAGCGGTTCATATGTTCATCTTGTACTCTGAATCACTAGCACTGTTTAGCTCTCTTATATATTGTAGATATTTACTTACAGTCTCTCTCTTACATTATGATGTCCTTCAGTTTCATGCATCTTACTCTCTAGTATGATTATATTTTCTATCCTGTTATGATTTGTTGAGATGTATTGTGCTCGCTCCTGTCCTGACTGGACCTGTTGAAAATATTACAAAGGATGAGGACGAGGCATGCTGTCCTACCTATTATGGGACTACCCTAGAGGACTGTTGAGACCTGGACCAGCAGCAGGACCCCTTAGCAGTGGATGACACTCCTTTAGACTAGGATGTCTTTTCATTATATTACATTCAGGATTACTGTATTAATATTGGGATATTTCTGAATTTGTGATATCATAGACAATTAGACTTCTATCTGGTTGTATCTCTGTGGATTTTATTTCATTTCATATCTATCTATCTATCTTATCATTCTGCCTTATATGTGATTGAAACTGTATTCTGCTATGTCATTTCCATTCAGAGTGTATATACTGTACAGGTACCTTATATATTGTTAGATGATTGACCTAGGATAGCGTTCTACCACCGACACTACGGCATAGGCTGGACGTATCCACTTCTCGTGCCCTTACTCTAGGGTGCGGGTCGTAACACCTTGCCGCTGGATTCCCTCTCCAGGAGGAAGGCAACCTTATCGGAATCACCGACGACTCCCTCCTCATCCCGTCGGAGAAACCCTACCTCGACTCAGCCGGAGAAACAGTCGCTCCAACAAAACGCTCTGAGGACTCTTCCATAGGTACAGTATCCAGGAAGGAACGAGAAGCTTCCACCTCCACCAAGAAATCGACAATAAAAGGAACCGTAAAGTCCCCGTCAATGCACACCAGGTCCGCTGCAAAACGGTCCAACCAACCCCATCCAAACCTCCATTAATGCTGAACATTCTCTCCTGAATGTCCGCGGTCTGGCGATCAAACCTACTATAAGGAGAATTACTAGCCTTAAGAAAACTTATAAAATCGGCATCTTGATCATCCTCGAACCCAAAATCCCCTCCCCCCAAGAGGCTCAAATCCATTCAACTGCAGTTAGGATTTCACTCGGCCATTGCCGGCAGTCACGATATTTGGATCCTCTATACCAAGGCCATCAAAGTCGGAGTCATCCATGATTCCAGGCAAGCCCTTTCTTGCTGGATTGAACATCCTCTGATTCCCAAATGGGCCATCCTTTCTGAGGTCCACAGCAGCTGTGACATCGCAGAGCGCAGACAACTTTGGAATGATCTCCTAGACACCAACCACCACAACCAACACCTCTCTTGGCTTTGCATTGGGGACTTCAACGCTATTACTTGCAGAGAAGAGAAGCTTGGAGGCCGGCCTCCCCCCTCTCCGCCATGCAAGATTTTAACAACTTCATCTTCAACTCCAACCTCACCCATCTTCCGTTCACCGACAACGCCTTCACCTGGTGTAACATGCAGGAAGGTTACCGTCGGCAAGTCTCCCGTCTAGATAGGGCTTTAACGAACGTCCACTGGCAGGGTAAGGGAACTACATCCAAGCTTTCTCACCTTAATGCCACCGAATCCAATCAGGCCCCCTGATGGTTGGCATCACTAGCACTTCCAACCAGGTCAGAAAGAGCTTCCGCTTCCAGGACTTCTGGAGCAACCACCCGCAATTTTTGAAGGTAGTCACGGAAGCTTAGAACAGCGCCGACTCTCTAGATCCCCTCCAACTGATAGCCAACAAGCTCCAGGCCACAAGGAAAGCTCTAGCCGCTTGGAGCAAACAAGCTTATGGAGATATATTCCAGGCCATTCGTCAGGCGGAGGATGATGTGACCCTGGCCGAATCCAGATACATGACCAACTGTTCGCCGGAATCCAGGTAGGTTTTAATCTCACCAAAGCCATCCTCAAATTCAGGCTAAGAATTGAGACCGAATTTTGGAAGCATAAAGCTAGGATCAAATGGGACATCGATGGGGACAAAAACTCGAGTTTCTTCCACGCCTGCGTGAATGGGCGCAGACAAAATCTCACTCTCCATCAGATTGCCTCTGACAATGGTACCAGTATTAGCGATCATAAGGGAATCCAAGTAGAGTCAGCGAAGTTCTATTCCAAACTTTTTTCCAAGGGAATGGTCCTCAAAGACAACACTTTCCTGGAAGAGGTTCCCCACCTTATCAGTGATACGGACAACTTCTTGCTCGATCAACCCCCTTTAGAGGAGGAGGTGCAAGAAGCCGTTTGGGCCCTTGACGAACACAGTGCGCCCAGGCCAGACGGATTCTATGAGACTTTCTTTCGCACTTGCTGGGACATCATCAAGGTTGATATTCTCAGTGCGGTTTCTGCCTTCCTCCAGGGAGCTACTTATCCCAGAGCCATCTCGAGCACCAATATCATCCTCGTCCGAAAGAAAGACAACCCAGAGACCTTTCGCGACTTTTGCCCAATTAGTCTCTGTACCTTCACCAATAAAATCTTATCTAAGGTCATTACCTCCCGCATGGCTGGTCTTTTTCCCAAGATCATCCCGGAGGAGCAGAGTGGATTTGTCCAGGGGAGAAATATCCCAGATAACATCATGTTGGCCCAAGAGTAGTCACCTGTATGAAACTACTAGCAAGAGGGGGCAACATAGCTATCAAATTGGACATAGAGAAAGCCTACGACAGACTGGATTGGCAATTCATGATCTGGGTCTTCAGAGCCTTCGGATTCTCCGAAACCTAGATCAACATCGTGTGGAGATCGATCAACAACTCATGGTTTTCCACGATCATTAACGGTCAAGCAAACTGCTTCTTCAAATCCAGTAGGGGGTTAGGCAAGGTGATCCTCTTTCGTCCACCATTTTAATCATTACGGCGGGACGTTGAGCAGGAACCTTAATAAGATGACGAAATCCCCCAACTTCCAGCACTTCCATACGGCTAGCGGCTGCCCAATCATCACCCATCTGGCCTTCGCGGACGACATCCTTATTTTCTCTTCGGGAGACGCCGGATCGATAGTAGTCGTCCACAATACGCTCCAGAGATACAAAGGATGCTCCAGGCAGAAGATCAACCGGGATAAAAGTGCCATCTACACCCACCACAATATTAAGAGAGAGCAAGCAACTAGCATTTCAAACACCACCTCATTCCCCATCAGGCACCCTCCACACTACTACCTTGGATGCCCCCTAGTGTACGGCAGTTCTAACACCGAGATATTCAAGTCCCTGATCACTCGTATCAGGCAAAAGGTCGAGGACTGGTACAACGCTACCCTATCCCCGGAAGGCAAGATTATCCTCGTCAATGACGTCCTCACTTCTATTCCCATCTACACCCTTGTTGTGTGCTCCCTCCCCCTAAGAAAGTCCTATCCTACATAGAGAGCATATTCTATAACTTTTTCTGGGGTCACAGCGGTGGTCACGACAAGCACCATTGGGCCAACTGGGACACCATGGCCCGCCCCACTTGGGAGGGGGGTCTAGGCTTCACTAAACTTTCCCACATCGTTAACGCCTTCTCTATAAAATTATGGTGGACGCTACGCACGAGAAGAACTTGTGGTCCAGATTCATGAAGGCCAGATACTTCAAGCACACTAACCAGTCTACGGCCATCGCTAACAGCAGATTATCCGCGGCGTGGAGGCGTATTCTAATTGGGAGATCCCTCGCCGAACCAGCGATTTGCCTTAAGGTAGAAACTGGAGAGGCATCGCCATTTTGGGAGCGATGGGTTGGCGACACCTTACTTCCTAACAATTCAACGGCCCTTCGGAACTGCTCTATCAAGGACATATGGGACTCTTCTGATAACACCTGAAGTTGGGATAATGTTCGGTTATGGGCTGGTCCCGAGGCGGTCGATTACATTCGCCGTAACGATTTGAGGATCAGGCAGGAAGCAGATAAGATCGAGTAGTCGCCCGATAATAGCGGTTCATTCTCAATTAAATTGGCCAGACCTCAAAGGCAACGTGAATTCGTCTCCTACCATCGCTTCATTCTGGCAGACTTGCATCCCCAAGAAGTGGTCCTTCATCATCTGGCGTACCCTTCGTAATATCCTCCCCACCGACGACACTCTCAACACAATCGGCTTCAGCCTGGCCTCAGCATGCACATGCTGCTCTGACCGTCAAGCGGAAATAGTCAACCACATCCTCAGGCAAGAAGACCTACCGGTCCAGGTTTGGAAAGCTGTTTCCCAACGAAGCAGTCTGCCTTCAGGGGGCGACAACTTCCACCAGCTCAAGGCGACCTGGGCTTCAGCATCCCATGGTCACCAGATCGTAACTTCAGCTGCCACTTCGGTGATCTGGAAAAATCGAAACAAGACGAGATACGAAGGCCACCAGTACAATGCCGACCAACTGATAAGGGAGACCATTCGTCAGTGTCACAAACGAAGAGCCCTCTGTAAGCACGGACAGACGGCTCTTTGGACCTCTCTTCTCTCCTCGGCTTAGACGTTTTGTTTAGAGTTTGCAGCTTCTTTTGTCTCTGCTTTTGTCAGTATACGTGTATAGGCATCGACATTTTGCACCTTTGGTATACTTGTAAAGGATCGGCCTTTATGAGTAAAATAGGGTGTTTGTCAAATATATATATATATATATATATATATATATATATATATATATATATATATATATATATATATATATATATATATATAGAAACAAATAAAAAAGAAAAGAAATAAAAAGAATAAAACACAAACACATACACCCATACCCGAACCCAGCCCGGCCACAGTAGCATCAAGCCCCAACCCGAGAGAACCCACGTATACGTATATATAAATATATATATATATATATATATATATATATATATATATATATATATATATATATATATATATATATATATATATAGAGAGAGAGAGAGGGCGGGGGAGACGGTGCGAACCCTAAACTTTATCCTAACCTGAAGGCACGTCGACCCCAGCCACCCTGGGCGGCCACCCGCGACCCGCGCACCGTACGAGTCGGCGTACGGCGACTGAACTCGTGCGCGCACAACGCTGTGAAACAGGAGGAACCCGACGCCAGGTATGCCCCTTTGACATCACTTTTCTTCTCGTATATTCGACCATTTTTGAATCTGTAAAGTTCTACGGATAGACGATATAACCCTCTAGGAACCCAACAAATACAATCCATAGTAGGTGAACACTCTGTCCAGAAAATCGATAAAAAGTTCACTGAAAAACCTGTTTGAAACAGGACATAAACCAGTCCAAACCCCCAACTTGGGAGGATCATTACTGTCAACCCATTAGGAATTTTAGAAAACTAATTGAAGACACTTTTAGACAACATATAAGGCTTCCCAACCCTTTTTATGGATTTTCATTTCATCGACTGTGCGGCAAGAAATCAGAGTTCCAAAACCAAGAAAAATCTGTTTTAAAAACTTTAAAAACCTTCGATACGACATGCGTCCCGCCAATCCGGGCGACGTGGTCGCGAACCGAAACCATCGAAAGGTGCGTAATGGCTTTGCGGACGTGTGGGCTTTGCGAAATTCAAATTGGTTGCGTGTGCACGACGAATTTGATGCACATCCGTCGAAATTCACCGTATCGGCCTCTATACAAATTTACCAATTACTTTGTGCACGTTCATCAGATCGAGACGAAACTTGCACCAATAGGACCGTATCATTTTTCTATGCCAAGTTTGGTCTGATTCTGAGACAGTTGACCGGATCGCCGTTTTACGGGCCCCACGATCCGATTAAACGGGCAATTTTGTGCACGGCCCGCCGGAATCCAAATTTTGACATACGGTTGGGTTCGTATCGGAAAACCGGGCCTATTGACATATAGTTTGATGACTTTAGAGACCATAGACTTTGGCATGCTTTTCGGTGCAAAGTGGGTCCAATGATAGATACCGTTTTGATCCAAAATTACCATTTTGCTCATGTATCCAGAATTGGACTTAAGGACAAACAATTCTAGCTAATTTGAATTCTAAAAATGTTTGTAATATTTATTTCAGCATCCGGAGATTTTTGCATGTGTTGACCGTTGTGGCTCACTGGGTGATATAGTATTATCGGTTTCACCAGCACATGACCTCAGGCGAGTACATCTCTGATAGTTTTCATATTTTATTATCTCTATGAATCATGTATATAGTAGTGTTTTACATTGATATTTTATTAGTTCTTGACACGATGTTATATGAGATAATAGTTATGGATTATTTATATGTTGTTCGTGACCAATCTATTACTGTGTTCGTGACCTGTTTGGATCCATGAGTACTAGTCGGGCGAGAAAATACTCTAGACATGTAAACAAATCCAAAACTATTCGTGTCTGATAGCAGTCGCACATTTCATGTACGGGGTGTCGGATCTTATTCGTGCCTGATAGCAGCCGCACATTTCATGTGCGGGGTGTCGGATTTACCCTTAGTCTTTAACATGTCGAAGTAGTATTTCAACTCACTAGATAGATACAGTTTCTGGTTCTACAGTATACATTGCAGCTACATGTCTACTCTATTTTAGTACTCACTTATCATTTTCACCAAGCTCATTTCTTGTCATGATTCCATGCTTATCTTTTCGTCGTGTACTTCATTATTATTTACAGATTTATGGATTCTGTCATTTATTAAAACTGTTGTGAGAATTTACTCGTTCCATTCCTGACTGGAAACTAACATTTTTTAGGTTTAGTCATCGCGATCACTCTTTAGCATTGGAAAGGCATGGGTATGCGGAGGTTGATAGTTGAATTAGCTGTCTTTTCTATTTTGTGAGACAATGTATTTTCTAGAAAATATGAAGTTGTGAAACCTTGTAATTTGTAAACTTGATTTAGTAATGTGAATGAGCAATATATGTTACATTTTATGATTTTGAGCATCTTGGTCGTGACAGCGTTCTACCGTCGACTCTGCGGCGTAGGCTGGCTTGGACATGTCTCGTATCCGAAAAGCGGGTGTGGGTCGTGATAAGTTTTTATGGCGGTCCATGCAGGTCAGTCTTCACAAATTGTACGAACTCGTGGTAGTACCATATTAGTCGTACTACTGCCAGCCTGCGACTAGGAAATGCTCATTCACATTTGGAATAATTTGAATTTAGGAGGATGACTAGGACTAGAAGTCCTATATTCAATTTGACAGTTGTGTAGTTAAAGTTGCTACATAGGCTTCATCGAATCCTAAATCCTATTAGATGATTTTCATAGAAGGATGTACTATTGTATTCTGATTCGATAGTATTTCTAAAGTGGGTAGATTCGTAACCCCTCTTTCCAAAAGTTTGGAAAATGTCCTTTTATTTATTTGTTTGGATTAAAATATGATTTTTAGAATTTTATAAATATTTATTATAGAAGGCCTTAGTTACGGTTAAGTTTTGGAGTGCAAGATAACTAAGAATTTTGGCACTGAGAGTATGGTCGAGTGCTTTGACTAGTGTTCTAGCCATGGTAGAGGAGGCTGAGTCATAGGTGTGTACTAACTAAGAAAACCAGGCCAAATCGTGACATAACCCTAGGAATAATTTAATTACTTATTATTAAGATTATTGGCTTTTAGAAGTCCTGGTTGTTCCAAACCAGTCCGAACCCAACCCAAGTCCTGGTGGTCATGTAGTGCGACCAACGCCGTCCATGTAGATATATAGATATGTATATATATTGGTAGTCCATTTCTAGTATTGTGAATAATTTCTATAAATTATATATTGAGTATAATATATGTATTATTGCTATTTAAATTTATATTTTACTTGGAAATAGGATAACCTTCTCTTAGAAGATATTTTGGGATTTTGGGATTTACTTAGGCTATACATACATATTTGTGTATAAATATATTCATAATAGGTAGACATAGTGCTTTTTACATATATTTTTCCCTCGATCTTGAATATTAGAGAAATATAAATTTATAGTTATATTTCTTTTGCCCTCGGTCATTTTCTCCCTAATCATGATCGTTTGTACAACTTTATCTTATATCTTTTCTAAACATCGCCATATCATAAGTTCGTATCACTTATATTCTTTTTCTTGGACCTAAGGAATTATTTTTAAAATAACTTCTCACACAATTGTCTATTAATCTCGAGTTAAGTTTTTTGATTCAAAAGTTTTCTCTCAATCGTTGAATATTGAATATTCATGAAATAAGGATTATAAGATTTTTACTTATTTTGACTTCGATCATTATCCTCCCTAATCAATTGTTTCTCTTTTCAAGGAGCTGATCTTATACTTGAAGAACAGATGCTTACACTTTTTCTATCTTTATCAACTTGTATGATATTTTAAACTCCTTTGATATTCTTGGGGATATAGTTGGAATAATTTTGATGACTTGCGATGACAAGACAGCAGCGCATTGTCGTCACTTATATGAATTATCGAGACTGCGGGTTCACTACAATCAGCAGCGCACTGGCGTGGCATGACCCCTAAGTTGAAATAATTTTAAGTAAGCGTGGATGATCGAACAATATTAAAATTATGTCTTGGTCGTCTTATTTCATCCTTGAGTTGTTATGTTAAGATTAGATAGAGTTGATAGGGTATTCGCTACCGCAACATAGCTTGAGTTGTGGAACCAAGAGTTTAATGCAGCTAGTTGTACACTGGCGAGGCACAAATTCTCGGTAAAATAATTTCGAGGCGGAATGGTGAACACTAGACGGAACCCGGGCCAAGAGTGGGTTTTCCTTTTTGTCTTGCCCACTTTATTGTAAAAATATTCTTTTGAGGCGTTTAGCCGACGAGCACCTGTTAGCTCGATGCACTTTTACTTACTGTCTGCCTACGGGCTGTAACATGATTAACAAATCCTAGGGTTGATCATGTATGACTAAACTCTTGCTAGTCCTAACATTTTGTAACGACTAGCTTCATGATCAGCTGAATATGTAATATTTGGGACGCCTTATTATTGTATATTTAATGATCATACATCTTGCGACTTTACTTACTTGTGGTGATTGAGACACTAGGCTTGTTCATGACCATAAGAGACTGTTGGCTTGTAGAAAACCCTCACATATCTAGACAGTCGTGACCGTATATCGAGGTGGTTTCCATTTCAATATACGTAGCTGGCTATGTCTGCCCCCACTCTCCAGTATTCTGGTTCTGGGGCGTGACAGTGTGGGTGGTCGGCTGCCTCCTTGGTGGGGCCGACCACCATAAGTGTTTTTTTTTCTAATCAAATCTTTTAAACTTCAATATATATATATATATATATATATATATATATATATATATATATATATATATATATATATATATATATATATATATATATATATATATATATATTTTATATATATATATATTATATGATAGGAAAACATGCTGGTGCTAAATTATATGGTGTTGTGGTCGGTTGCCCATGGTGGGGCCGACCACTCCACCATTCTTCCTTTATATATATATATATATATATATATATATATATATATATATATATATATATATATATATATATATATACACACCAAAAATCTATTTAAAATCTAAATACCATTTAAAGTCAACTATCCAATTATTTGATATATTTGATATATATCTACATATATATATAAATTCAATCCTTAATAAATCAACTCAAAATAATAATAATATTTAAATAGGAAAACATGGTTATTAAATCTCCACAAAATAACTTTAATAATAATAAATTAATAAGATCGTCCCAATGAGTGCACTTACACTGCACACCCTTTTCCGGGTCCACAAAATGTACTATTTTGTAAAAAATTATTTAAATAATTAAATACCAATAATTGCATAAATAATTAAATGATTTTAAATTGTACACGAAATTCCATAATAATTTAGAAAGAAATTTTTAAGTCTAATAAAATAATAAAGATTATAATTAAAAACATAGGGGTTTTACATCCTACCCAACTTACAAGAATTTCGTCCTCAAAATTTAGGATTAATAGGGTAGATAGGACTGGGGAATGGGAAGAGTTCGTCAATACCAAAATACAATTAAATTTTGGGAGAGGCGATAAAACGGCGTTCAACACCACCATGCAATAGAAAATTGTGGAGTCGATATATAGAAAAATATATCATGGTTATGGGATTCAAATAAGTATTGCTAGTGATGGTAACAAAATTTTGAATATCCAAGTTTAGAGAACGGTAAGGAATTGAGTAGACCAAAGAGAATAAATTAGACATTCGGGAGATATGGTTCCTTGAGAGAAAACTGGATACTGATCATCTGGATTGAGAGTTATATTTAAGTGAACAATTAGAATCATTCTCGAGTGCTCAAGAATAATTGGGAGGGTACGATAACAATTCTAGAGTTGAAGAATGAGGGATAGTTAAAGGCGATGATACAGCCACATGAGTCGGTCGGTGGCTATCTACATTTGTGTATAATTAACCGATTGGGCAACCAAAGATGATACCTTGAGTCTATCTAGCAAGTACAGTGCCTTGTCTTTCCAAAATAAGTAAAGCCAACAACAAAAAGAGTTCAAAGACGATGCTATTTAGTACGAAATACGAGGTTCATAGGTGACGAAAATAATTCGAATGAGAGTTGTCAATGCTTTCGCGGAAGAGACCCTAAGGCAGGTTTAACTATGTCTCCATCCTCATAGAATAAGATATGATAAGCAAACCAAAGTGCAATAGGTTGATCAGACCATCATGCACGGTTCTGTTTAGACAATATGTTAATGGGTGCACCTAATAAAATATGTCATGATCAAGCTTGATAACGAAATAAGCTTGCAAAACTGAAGCTATATTAGCAGCACGGGGTAGTCAAAATATGTGCAAGGGAGGTACTGATGAAGGAAATTTCAAATAATCCAAAATCTTTCAAAATCAAGGCTCGTCCGAAGTGTGGGCCTATACAGTTGTCCTAGTGTTTCTTCATTTATGGCTTGGTCGACTAGATAAGGTTGGGTCCTCTGAATTTATAGTCTAAGTGAACTTACCAATGTGGTTCACAAGGGAAAAGGTTTGTTAGGTGGTGAGGTATTCTACCCAACTTACAAGAGTTAAACTAATAGTATCATGGGACAATGGGTCAAGCAACCAAGATAAAGTACAAATTTAAGCATTTAAGGAATTTAGTAGAACACAATCACATATCGGGTCGAAGGAATTGAGTCGAGGTTGAATCCCTATCCGTGGAAAAATATATCGGTATCATGGTAAAGGTTATAGTTTAGCCATTTTGATCAGAAGGTCATATCATGAAAATAGTGTATAAGGAGACGTGTTTTAGTGGGACATGATATATTACATGAAGGTGGACTTGTCTAGATCTTACATATGAAATTTGTTGGAAGAAAAAGTCTAGTGTTGTGCTCCAAATATCCAAGTCACGGTAAGGGATGCCAAAAGATCAAAAATAGAAGGTGGGAGTTCATGGGGTGATAATTAATGCACAAAATAAAGAAGATCAAGTTAAAGCATGAAATAAAATTAATTAAAGAATCCATTAAAAATAATTTAGAAACACAATTCCGGAGAGAAGATAGTCTCCTAGATGAATACAATTAAGGAACCATTAACTCATTATTCAAATTGCAAATGGGTTAGAAGGTCGCAATTAAAAGATCTAGAATTGAAGGAAGGTCGAGTAAGTCGAGGTGAAAATTCAGTCACATAGCTGGGTAGATGACTAACAACACTTGTGTATATACTACTATCATGGTCATGAGTGACATGACAATTATTGTGGAATACTTCTAACTCATTAGGGCTACCTTTGTAGCCTATCATTAATATTTTAACTCAAGTTTCCTCCAAAAGTTTCAAAAAATAAACTTTCAAAAAAATACCACCAAAATTTGTATTTACTCCAAGCCGTTCAAATTCATCATAAAAAAATTTAAATCACTCTCATAAATCTCAAAGCAAATTTTATCACGTTACTACTAACCTTTTCCAAAATTCACGTTTAAATTCAACTATTTAACTCAAGAGTTCATAATTTACGATAAAACTCTTAGCATATTAAAAGCAATTTCAAAAATTAAGCTCAATGCACTCATCCATTTTAACTTCTATTCATGCTAAGTTATTCCAATAATCACAACTTTTAAATGGTAACTTCCTTTAATCAATCAAAATAACTTTGATCACATCCTTCGAAATTCTTTAAAAAAAAATTTAATATCATCAATCCCACATTAAACTAAATTTTCAAATAATCTTATCAGTCAAAATATTTTTTTTACCAAAATCTAAATAGATTTGTAAATCCTCATTCATAGGACACAATTTAAAATAAAAAAAATTCTCAAAAATCGTTTTCATAACTTTCAAATATTTTAAACCAAAATTCACTGTCATTACTTTCCCTTAAAATTTAAAATTTTATAAACACAAAAATCGCAAGTTGTACTACTCCGTTTAAATAATTCCTACGACCATTTTTAAAAGCTAAGATCATTTTCAAACCAAATTTATAACTGTTCAAGGTGCATAACTATAATACAATAAATCATGAACATTAAAACTCGAAAATCAAATAAATTTTATATTTGTTCAAAGATGTATATCTATCACCCAAACTAATAAATATCACAACTCGAAAAGCAAATCAATTTTATACTTGTGCAAGGATGTATAACTATAATCTAATAAATCATAAATATCAAATCTTTGAAAATCAATCAATTTCTTAAACCAAGTATGAAATTCTATAAATCCTCTGGTGTTTACTATTTAAAAATCCCAAGGTTAAAACTTTCCGTGGTAATATCCTACTTTACAAATTACTAATCATTAAATCACACTTAAAAAAAACCTTTTAACTCAATTAGAGTCTTAAATGTATTCCAATTGCCAATATAACCATTCTAGCCATGTGTTTGACCTATGAGCATATACTAGTGTAGTCATCTTCCTAGTTGACACTAAGCACGAAAATAAGAATCAACGGTAGAAAGGAATCAAGCAAGATGCAGTTCAAGGAGGTCGAACAAGAGTTCGGAATTTGAAGCCAAGGGAAGAGGTCAAACTGTATGGATGAGATTCCTATATTCTAATCCTATGTTGCAGGTTCATATCGGTACAGTAACGTAACCGAAGTGACAAACTCGACCTGCATGGGCCACCACAAAAACATGTAACGCCCCAGCCCCAAAATACTTAGGACTAGGTACGTATCCATGCCAGCTGCATACATACGAAGTATACTCCAATATATGGAAACTCGTATGTATACATAAGCTGTAAAATGCAGTAGAACCATAATAACTAAATCTCATCCACTAGATAAATAAATGATATACAAGCAACTTTGAATTTGTCATGTATACAATCGTTGGGCAGAGACAAAGTCCACTACCAACTATCTCAAATAAAATGTACAAGAAGTGATCGATAAAATAACGATACGAACCAAGCGCAATCATCTTCGAAAGAATGGAGAAGATCACGTCCTCGGCTATAACACCTGTAATATCACAGAAGCACACACACCTGGAAAGATAACCAGGTCCTCAGAGGGACATAACAAGATGCAGGAAGAACATGCCATAAATACTGAATATAAATATGCCACAAACAAAAGTCAGTGACAAGACAACAATAAGGTAATCTAATCGTACTAAAGTAAACATGCAGTTAAGAACAAACCTTTTGTCGCATGAGCCCTGGCTGTAAATAGGATCCGGTATAGTCCCCACTTGGGCACCAGTGACCTAAGCATATGACGTTCAAAAACGACAGTGGCCAACCTGAGAGGCTCATACCCGTATCTCTAGCGGAGCTTCCAGGTTCAAGGGAAGTCCAATCGAAGCCCATACGACAAGGAAATGTTCTCCCCACCCAATGTACCTGTCAAGTCGCATTCACGACCATGTACCTCTACTAACTGCTAAGTCTCCTAACACGCCTCTATTAGCCGTTAGCCCTAACACATGCACATGGGGGATCAGCCCACACGCAAGAACCTCTACATGCTACTCATCTCACACATCCTCATGGTACAACTGTGTCAAGGTATATGCAATACACGACAATGGTAGTCCCTTAACTCCAGGGCCATATACAATCAAAGGATAAATAACAAAGTACATTTAATATCATTGAGCAGGCAGTAAATCAAGAACTAAAAATAAATGAACAGTGATATGTAATAAAATGCAAACTGAAAATAAACAGTATAATGGTAAGGTATCTTGCCTGAGGGTGGTGCAAGAAGCAGTAAAATCCAACAATCAGAATCGTCAACACGAAAGTCAAAATCCACAACAAGCTCTGGATGCTGAAACAAACATCACGAACGAGTTTGGAATAAAAGATATGCCTAGG